>JAGEMR010000178.1:0-51703 GCA_021030915.1 Astrothelium macrocarpum | reverse complement strand
AGGATAGTAATGAATGGATTATTCAAATTATTCTAATTCAAACGTTGTTTTTTGTTTGACTATTCTAATTAGAATTAATACGACCCATTATTCATAAATTTGAATTGATTGAATTGTACAGAGACGTCCATATATTAATATGAGTTTGATATAATCAAGAGTGAAATTAAGAGAAGTTTTTGATTTTCGTACAAAATTTTATCTGATCATTTTTCTATTTCAATCACAAAATGAAAAAAAGATGGATATTTAATTTGTTATTGATCTTTATACCATTATTATAAAAATGAAAATTTTTCAAATTTATATGATTTGTTTTGATAATATAATTGATATTCATTTTCATTCTTTTTTTGTATATAAAATTTGTTTTATATATCTGTAATAATATTGTCATATAAAATTATTTGAGATTATTTCACCGGAATTCTTGGACGGATATCTTTATATGAAAAAGATTCAATAATATTATGAATTATTTGATATTTATTTCAGAAAGATTGAATATTTTGTAAAATTGGACGTTTCCATTATTCTGGCCAAATTTATTGAATGTAATTCGTATGATAATATGGATAGAATATTAAAACTACGGTATAATATAATAAATTATCTGAAATTTCGTAATATTTTTAAAATTTATTCCAATTAAATTTAATTCGTATAATAAAATCTGAATTCATATCTTTTTTTTCATTCTAATTTTATTAATTTTTATTATATAAATATAAATTTAAATTAATTTATATATATTAAAGAGGTTTTAATATATATAAACAAAATATTTATCTGTTCTAATATTTTATTAATATACGATTGATTATTCTTAAACGTAAAAATTGTTATATAAAATGGCGCTAAAAATGTATGAATAATATAAAGATATTTTCATTCGTATGTATTAAAAAGATCAAATTTTAAAATTTCAAAATAAAATCTTATATATTAATCAATCTGCGGTTCATAATTAATTATAATTTTAAAAAGATTGAATCAAAAATTCCATTTTATATAATTATTTAATAAAAATAATTTTTTTATAAAATGTTTGAAATCTTTTATACGAATTAATGAATTTCGGTTATGAATAATAATATTATGAAATTTTTCAAAAATTCCTATTATATAAAAATGATTTGCTTTTTTTTATTATTGATATTCATTTAATTCAATTTTATTTTATTCTTATTGATCGTACGATTTTATAAAAATAATATCCATAGAATTTTTAAAAAAAAAGTCTTATATAATAAAATTGATGATATGATCTGAATAACGAATCTTTTATTTTTGTGAATTTCAAAAAATCTTATGTATTTTGAATTTTTTATTCATTGTACGATATAAAATATTATTCGTATTAGAATTATCTCTAATTATAATTCCAATTTTATATTTTATCTTATATTTTTGAAGGATTTGATCAATAATTATTCACTGATTCTCTTCTGAATGGCCAGTTATCGTATGAAGGATTAGAAGAGTTTTTCGAAATTTGAAATTGTTATTCATATAATGCGTATAAATTGCGAGAAAAAGAAAATGATTGAATAAGATCCAGATATCAATTAAAAAATGGATATTAATTAAAACAGATTGGAATTCTTTTTATATAAGATCTTTTTATCGTATGAATTATTTTTTCATATATAAAATAAGAATTTTAATATTTATTGGAATATGTCCTATTATCGCCGGATTCAAAATTGAAAATAAAATATGAAATTCTGGCTATTTAATTAATCGAAAAAAAAGATTTCATATAATTATTAGATTGATTAATATTTTGTGAAAAATCTCTTATTTTCGTTGAAATGTCTTCTTATATATCAAATGTTTAAATTCATTTATTTCGTATATATCTTCTATAATTCCGTGATAAAGATCCAAAAATTGAAAAATAGAGATTTGTTTTGTATGAGATATATAAAGATCAACATAAATTTCATATTGAGTCTTGAGATGACTTTGAAAATTAATTATGATAATTATTTTGTACAAATAATTCTCAAATATATAATAAAGAATTGTTCTATTATTTTTTCTTTCAGACTCGTCTTTTTATAATTTACGAGTATATTGATGGATAATAGAGGTTTATTTTCGACCCTTTTTTCGTATATTCACAATTTCAGAAGAAGGAATAATAAAAGAAATTTCAGAATTGAATGCCATCTTATGAAAATCTCATACAAGAATAAAATGGAAAAGTTTTTTTTAATGTGAAAGCTAATTCGGGCAATCGGATAAAAGTCGGGATAACATTGGATAATTTATCCAATCCAATTCTAATTCATTAGTTATGAATTATTCAAATAATTAATAATACCCGCTTATCATTCCGATGTCTGCGTCATGCTTTCACAAAGACACTCTAGTCTCTCTACACTTATCTTCTACACCTCCGCCATGGCCGATAGGGAACTATACCCTCGATCTATCCTCAGAAGGTGCGAAGAAGAGACACGCACATCGGAGGCAACCAAACATACCAGTTCACAGGGGTTCAAGAACAGTCTACATAACCTGGTTGGGTCTTAAGAACATTATGTTCTGCATAACATTACGAAACGGAAAACAATATGTGAACCCAAACATTAACATTGGATCTACAATCATTGCAAATCTGGTAATCTTTAACTCCCACCATCAAGAAAACGATTTCGAACACCATTCTCCACCCGAACACCCCCCAATTCAATCCGATCCTACTCAAACGAAAAACAATCTCTGCACCCCGTTGTTACATGTCCGCACTGCTGGCACACCGAGGCCCTCTCGGGATTGTCCGTGCTGCAATTGCAGCAATTCCATCTGGGCTGCCGTATGGCAGGCTGTGGGGGAGGTGGAGGAGGAGGATTAGGGAGGGCACCCCCCATGGCAGCAGGCCCGGCTTGCGCCTGGGCTGGCTGGCGATCGTTGATTGGCATGCCATTTGGTATTGGGATCGCTGGAGGGTGCTGCGGCGGCGGTTGCTGCTGCTGAGGCTCTTGTTGTTGTTGCTGCGGCTGCGGCTCCTGCTGTAGTTGTGGCACCGGATGTATGCCATTTGGCTGCTGTGCATTGGAGGCGCCGTTGGTGGGTGAGGCCCTCCCCGAATCCACATGGGCCGCTAAAGGGCTATTGACAGCAGTAGGATGGCAGGTTGAGAAGACGACGGAGGCCGCGGTTGGTGCCATTGTTGAGCGTATCGGGGTTGCTGGGATAAGATGCTCGGGGGGCACCTCATCCCAATATTCTCCTACGGCTGAGAGGCTAATGGATGTCAAAGTGTAATCTACTTCAAAACATTAGTATTTAAAGATTACATAAGGGGAGAGCCGTCAATCTACCGGCTTGGATACGTGGAACCATAGAAAAGGCGCCGGTCTCCAAGGTTAGTAGCGTTTGAATTAAGAGAAGCTTTCATATAGAGGAAGCTTTTCTAGGGTTAGATGATAGGAACATCCTTGGTATAAGCATAGCCATGAGTTTTAAATTACGTACGAATTTGGTGAAAAGCCTCAAATAGAAGGATTGTCACGTAGGCATCAGAAATGGGAGCATGTAGCTGAATGGCCGTCGAATACTGGGGCTCGCTCCATATGCATATACCGAAGACGAGAGCGAAGAGGAGAAAAACGGGAGCCTTCAATAGTTTTGCCATCTCTGCTCGTTTGTGGTCGTGTCTGTGCTATAAAAGTTCGAGGTTTTGAGGTTAGGGATGGATCCGTATATGTAAGAAGTTTGATGGGGAGAGATGGCGAATTTGATTGGGGCTGTCGGTCATTCACTTTTCGTGATCACTGTCGTAAGCAATGTTTGAAACTTCACTTTGTATTAATCGTGGACACAGTACGGACAACCTAAGATAAAAGTGAACAAGGGAGATACAACATAGGCACACAAACTTTTTCCACCGCATATGCACAAACTCAAAACAATCATAACTGCATTAAGATACCGGAAACATTCATTAGTTCTCAGTTACTTCAGCTTCAGCAACTCTTCTTCTCACAGCTGCCATCTCAGATGACCCAAGCGGAGCAGCGCCATACCTATAAGAAACCACGTATTAGCAAGGGTTGCATATTATGGAAACAGTAAATGGGTTCGTGTGACGCAGTCACTTACCAGGCAACAGCTGCCATTCCTAAGAAAGCACTGATAACACTGAATACCAGAGCAACGATACCTCTTGGTGTGAAACCAGCCGGTAGTGGGGCAGGCGGAACGTTTTGTCCAGTCAAGTCCAGCAAATTCACTGTGTTACCGGCTGCATTGCCTTGTGTCGAAGCATTCTGATCTCTGCACATTTGGTAATGGTCTTCCGGAATCTGAAGCGTCTTTTGTAGTTCAAGCGGCGCTTCCACCATTGTCGCCATCAAACCAGAATCCACGTGCCATTCTATGTGGCAATGATACAACCAGACACCTGGATTGTCCGCCCGGAAGCGAATTACCGTATTTCCTTGCGGGCGCACGACAAACACATCTCGTCGCATGGGTATCTTTGGGTATGTGACATTGGAAGCAGTGGGATCGAAGAAGCCCGCATTCTCGTCAGAGCGCCAGACGGCTTGAAAATTGTGACCGTGAAGATGGAAAGGATGTGTACCCGTGTCGTCATTGTTCAAGACAATTTCAACGACATCAAGGTGGTTCAAAACGAATGAGTTGGTATATTCACCATAGACAGTGGAGTCGGTTGCGTACTCGGAGGCGCTCATAACGGAATAAAGGGTTGGAACTTTCGGTGCAACATAGGTAATATCGTTTAAAAAGGCACTAAAATGATTTTTCAGTAATGCCTTCCAGAGACATAGGGAGAAAAGCATACTAATTCGCACCATCACCCAGATTATTCATTTCCAAGTGCAAAGTAATCGAATAATCAACATTATCAAGTAAAGGTTCACCGTCCTGCGGCACAAGCGTAAAGTCGTCAAAAGGGTTTAGTTCGTCGAGTGGAGCAGGCGTTGGCTTTTCAGCTTCTTCGTTGTACATGAGCCAGCCAGTAGCGTTTGGATTTAAGGTGGGTGGGACAACATCGAAGAGGTTCTAAGATGTCGTCAGCCAATTCAAGGAAGATGATGATATGCTTACCTGATCCATAGCTCCGACAAAGGCATAATTGGAGCTGGTGTCGTTTTTCATTGTTATCAGCATACTCACACGCTGTGCCGCAGCAATGTAAACCATCTGTGCGTCCGCGGGCTCGGTGTACACACCATCAACCTCCACAATGCGCATGGTATGACCCTCGAACCATAGGTACTGGGCTGCAAAGGCAGCAATGTTGATAAAGTGAAATAGATAGGTTTGGCCCGGTTGGACAGACACAGTCAAGTTCTGGGTGTCGCTGAAAAGCGCTGCGTCGGGTATAGGCTCAGCACCCGTGGGATTAGTCACGCTGATAAATGTAGGCAGTAAATCTGCCATTTGACCATGGTACCAATCAGACATTGTGACAACAATTTCTTCGGCATACTGGCCCTGATACGGGTTTTCAGGATCATGCACAATCATCGGTCCTCGAAGCCCATCAGGGTACTGGGCACGCAAATGCGAGTGGTACCAATACGAGCCAGGCTGATCAACCTAAAAGACCGTCAGTTTTCTGAGTTGATTTCAAGGGATCAAGCTATATACAGTGAAGTTATAAGTAAAAGACGCCCCGGGAGGTATTGAACATTGGCTAACTCCCACAGGACCATCCATCTCCGTGGTGCCATTCTGAAAGATCCCGTGAAAGTGGATGCTTGTGCTTTGATTTCCCAGTTGATTGTTGACATTGACTATAAGACGGTCTCCTTTGGTAATATTGACCAGTGGCAGTGGCCATTGTCCATTGATACCAATCGTAGGGCGGTCAAAAGCAGCATCAGGATTAGCAGTAACCCAAGTGATGTTCCAGTCGTAGGTAACAGTAGCGGCTTGCGATACCAGCCCAAATGGAAGCAGCCACACACCAGCAAAGAGAAAATTTGACAAAGAAAGGGCCATCATCACCGCGCAAAGGGTATCAACAACTCAAAGGCAATTGTCAATATTGCGAAAAAAGACTCAATCCAGGGCTCGGATTCAATTAAGCCTCAGAATCAGATGGAGGAGAGAGATTGATACTTGATATGATTGATAAGATTAATCTCTGTATCGTTGGATTGGACTATCAGATGGCTTGGGCAGCCTGCAGGCACTTGCTTTTTTACGCGGATCACTCGGCGGAGTATAATCGACCGGGCTAGGACAACGCCAAGCTGCAATGTTTGCTTGGAGTATCACGATCTGGGCCAATGGTTTGGTCAATGGAGACGGAATTGAATGCTTTGCCGAAGCGGGGAAAGGAAGGTGGTGATGATTGTCGGCAATGAGCAGTGCTCGAGAAAATCGTCTCGCAGGCCTAATCCCAGCTCCAATTTTCGGTACGGTCAGGCCGACTATCAAGGGGTGGGATGATGGGTCAGAAGCTTGGTACAGGAGATTGATGGTGATAATCTAAGATCTGATAAGGTCAGGTGCGAAGCTGGGAAACACGCTAGTGGTGCCGCGGCTGGACAAAAATATTGACACACGGCACAGAACGGAAGACAAAAAATAAAGTGAGTGAGGTGAAATGCCCGATGGCCGGGCTACGAATGGCGAGATTTGGGCGAGATCTTGGCGGAGTTGAGAAAATTAAACTTGGAAAAGGCTTGAGGAAATTGAGCAAGGTAACCAAGCCACCAAGCTGTGAAAGTGCAAGGGAGTGCATGATTTCCGCAAAATCGGCCCACCTACCCGCTGCTCATCTTCTCAAGCCGGAAATAATGTTCACAGTCTTGGGGCGCGCTCCCGACATCGCTTGGTCAATGCCCCACATATTGTGACATTTCATTTGGTGTCAAATTTTCTGCTAGTGAGTCCTTTGCTGACTGCATTGGCTTAGCGCATGACCGATGTTACAATAAGGTTATCAATCGCCCACAGGTTATCAGATCTTTGAAATCAGTGCTCTGAGGTTCACAACAAACCACTCTACTGCTCCATTGTGAAGAACAGTACAAAATGGTAAACGTTTTTGCAGTCCCGGGTAAGATTTGGTGCTCGCTGTTTGACTGTCTGGGCTGACCAGTGTCCAGTTTTCTTCATCTGCTTCCGAGAATGCCTCGAGACCAGCATCGTTGTCTCAGTGTTGCTCGCTTTTCTCAAGCAGACAATCGGGCCTGATAAAGATGCCAAAACGTATAAGAGGCTAGTCAGACAGGTAAGTTCTTACTGCAATAAACGATCAGTCTCTTTGCTCAACACATACACAGGTATGGTGTGGCATCGGCTCAGGACTTTTGATCTGTCTCATTATTGGCGGCGCCTTCATTGGCGTTTTCTATACTCTCGGTGTAGACCATTTTGCCAATACGGAGGATGTTTGGGAAGGTGCATTCGCCTTTCTTGCAGCACTTATTATCTCAGCCATGGGTGCTGCCTTGCTTCGAGTTTCGAAGCTCCAAGACAAGTGGAGAGTCAAGCTCGCCAAGGCCCTTGAAGCAACGCATACCCGTAAAGGTAGTAAAGGAGGTATTTTGAAACATTGGGCAGAAAAATATGCCATGTTCCTCTTGCCATTCATTACCACTCTGAGGGAAGGTCTCGAAGCAGTGGTCTTTATCGGTGGTGTTGGTCTTGGTATGCCCGCTACCGCATTTCCTCTAGCGGTCGTGACTGGACTTGCAACTGGTTGCGTTGTCGGATACCTAATTTACAAGTAGGTACCATTTGTCAGATGAGCCATGACGACGCTAATGTGCCTCTACAGGGGGCAAGCTGTTGCACCCCTCCAAATCTTCCTCATCGTTTCCACTTGCTTCCTATATCTTGTCGCTGCTGGCTTGCTTTCAAGAGGCGTTTGGTATTTCGAGATCAATGCGTGGAATAAGATCGTAGGTGGTGACGCCTCGGAAGTCGGTTCTGGACCCGGATCCTACGACATCCGCCAAAGTGTATGGCACGTCAATGTATGTGGTTCAAGTCTTTCCTCTCAATAATGCAGCCGACTGACTCGATAGTGCTGCAATGCTGAGCTCAATGGCGGCGGTGGCTGGGGAATTTTCAACGCTATCCTCGGATGGCAAAATTCGGCTACTTACGGCTCGGTTCTGTCGTACAACTTATACTGGATTGTTGTCATGATCGTATTTGTACTGATGCGATTCAATGAAAAGAATGGTCATTGGCCATTAATGAAGCCAAAGACAGATGCGATCACTGAAGAGCTCGCCGTTGACTCAAACAGTAGCCCAGCGGAAGAAATGGGCGAAAAAGACTATGGAAAGTCGGTCAACGAAGTTCCACCTTCCTCAAACATCCGACAGATCGAAGTTTAAGAGCATTTGGCTTAGCTATGGCTGTCCAGACTTGCGCTCCACGTCATTCCGTTGACCAGGGTATGTTCATTTGTCACCCTTGTCGCTTTCTCGGATAGGAGGATGGTTTATGTCTGCGCGAAGTTGGCCCAAAAGTGAATTGTGATGGAATGCATTCGGCCGATATCTTTGAACGTCTTGGGGAAGGCGCCATGACTTTATTTCTTTCGCATCGATGGGGGACGCTGTCATTACCATGGCTATCGTTGAGAATGGTACACACGGATAGTTTATTAGCTTAATCATCATGATCATCTCCAAGGAGTCGATGAGTAAGCAGATGCTGCATATGATTGGCTTCAGCATAAGCGGTGAATTTCGGCAGTATCTCTTCTGCTAGGCATCCATAAGGCTCGCAAATAAATACACACCAGCATAGTCTGTCTTCATCTTTTCTTCGCTTGGCTCTCTTTCCACTATGGCTTGGCCCTATCCATGAAAAAGCCTTTCCAGGCGTGTGATCGCCTTCTGGAATACTCTTCGAGCACAGCCCCACGGCGAGTTGTGTTTTGGTGGCGAGAAAGTCCAGTGTGATCATGGACGGCACACTCACTGCAGAGCCGAAAGGCGAGGAATACACATCATCCACAGCAGTCATTGCGGATTCGGGCGATCTCTTACTGCATGTCAGCCATGAGCTCGAGCGCAGAATTGTGCAACGGTATTCATTCCGAGTTGACACGAACAAGCTACGTCAATCATCTCGGTTCTTTGATCGACTGCTTTCTGGGCACTTTGTGGAGGCAAAAAGGGTTACAGAACAGTTGAACCGTTTGCGAATACAGTACGATGCAGCTGCAGATGCTCCCCTCTCGGAACTTCCGTCAATCACCGTAGAAGATGTTGGCAGGGTGTCGATCTCAAAAAGCGTAAGGCCTTTGATGGCGGATTTTTTGAACGCGCTTCATGGCCGGGAAATGGAAGGCAAAGCATCCATGATTCCAAATATCAGCAATCTCACCGTTGTTGCCGACCGATTTGACGCCCTTCCGTATTTCGCAGAGTATGTAAGAAAACGCAAATTGCTCCGTGCAACAAAAGATACACCAGAGCCGAAGCTTTCTGAAGAAAGGTTGCGACAGAAGTTGTACGTCGGTATTCTTTTGAATCACGAGGCATGGGTTACACCGACTAGTCTTCGCATCATAATTCGGGGTTCCGAGGGTTGGGCCAGCGGAAATGAAGACTTTGACAGAGCTTGTTGGTGGAATCTACCTCAAGGTCTTGAAGGTAAGTTAGAGACATCGATGTTTTGGTATCAACGTCTCATGTTCTAGACAGAAGAACTACAATACCGCCGAGAATGCATCCTCGATACTTTGGGCTCCATTCAGACACATTTCCTGGACCTTTACACTTCACGAGAGAGGCAATGCAAACTTGGCTACGACTCTTCGCCTCAATGCGACGCCTTTCAACTGGGTGAGATGATGCGTTTCTTTACTCGGGTAAATTTGGTGCGCGTGCAAAGTGTCATCTACAACGTTGATGCTTCCCATGAGATCCACCCTGGAGACATTTACCAAATCATCAACACATTACGGCAGTGTCCATCGTATCAAATTGACAGCAATCACACACATTGTGGCCTTCGATCACGGCTCATACCGATCCTTGATTCAGTCGAGCTTGCCATAAGCGATGTTGGAATATGCGCCGAGTGTTGGGAACACCGAAGAGATAATCATGCATGGAGCAGAAACAAAAGGCTGCCGATATGGCGTAGGTCAGGACCTCAGAGCTCGAAGTCCTCAGGCAGAAAAGGAACTTGTAGGGCTGACCATCCGGTAAGAGACATGTTCACGGCCGTGTCACGAGACTGGACGGCTCGTGATACGTACGGTGAGGAGATACATCGTGACCACCTGTCCTCAGGGATGAAACTAGTTAGATAGTTGATATTCAGAAGCGGAGCGAGTGCGCCTTGCCCTGAGTCAAAAGTATTGTTTTAATTTCACCGGCTTCATCGAGCCGTTCTGACCTGCATCCCTCGGCGATTCGCTCAAGGGCAGTGTCTGAATGGAATGCCAAGGCTTTTTTGACGATAGCCGCGCTTAGTAGTGTTGTGGAGGGACCTTAAGTATCTCGCGTGCTGATGTTGTACGCTAAGCGTGGGCTGTGCGGCTTTGACTGCGGCTATGCACTGCCATACTTCCAAACATTTGATAATCGCATTCCCCATCTGCACCGTCCTAAGCCTTAGATTGGTTTGAGGATATGCGGATCATACTCCCAAGGTTCCATTGTCTGAGGCGCATTGAAGAAATTTCATTTTGGGCCCACATCGACAAATAGTTTCTGAATCAAGGCAGATTTTGATCAAGGCAGTATCCAAATGAACAACATTGAATTGCCTTTAGCATCAAAGTCGTGTCGATTGAAGACATGTATATAAAACAGTCGTAGGTCTGTCCTGAACGTTCCTCACTTCGATAGATCACGCTCCACATCCGCCCCACAGCACCCAGTGTTCACGCAGTTTCCCGTTTGCAGTAGTCACGAACCAAGCAATTCACCATGTCTGTCACCATGCATTCCCACTCTCCTTCTCCCACCTTCAACCTCCTTCACCGCGATACAATGGAGCGAAGGACAAGCATTCTCGGAAGTCTAAAGGGCAAATTTGGCCGAAAGACTCCACAGTCCAAATCGCCCGAAGCCACATCTCCTCAGACGACGTCTCCACAAAACAGCTTCCGAATCATGGCAATCTCGAGCGAGCGCGATCTACCTTCTCATCCAGAGCGTCCAACTGCCCCGCCTACCCGCCGACCAAGTAAGTAAAGTGTGGAGTTCATGTTCAAAGATCTCACAAATCGCCATTTGGTTAGAGTTAAGCTAACATTTTTCTTAGATCGCCCGGGAATGAATGCGTTCACCACGCCTTCAAATGAACCTCCTCCATCCTACGATGCGGCTATTACTGCTGGACCTTCGGCACCAGCTGCGGCAGGGGATGACGATCCATATGCTTTTCTGTCCAGCTTTGACACCTGTCTCGTTGTAGACGATTCAGGAAGCATGGCCGGTTCAAGATGGAGGGAGACATCCCGCGCGTTGGAATCTATCACGCCAATCTGCACATCTCACGACGCTGATGGGGTCGACATTTACTTCTTGAACCACCCTGATAGTCCTTTCTATCACAACGTTACTTCTGCAACCACAGTAAAAGAAATCTTTAGCCAAGTCAAGCCTGGTGGTAGCACACCGACTGGCCAGCGACTCAACTTCATCCTAAAGAACTATCTTAAAAAGTATGAGCGCAATCCTAATACCACCAAGCCTCTGAATGTCATCATCGTCACCGACGGAGAGCCGTCTGATGATGTCGAGAGCCCAATCATTGGCGCTGCGAAAAAGCTCGATAAGCTAGATGCACCCGCCTGGCAAGTGGGAATCCAATTCTTCCAAGTCGGAAGGGACCCCGAGGCGAAGAAGCACCTTGAGCAGCTCGACGACGACTTGGCTGAAATCGCTGGAGATGATGACTTGAGAGACATCGTAGACACAGTGGCTTATCGTGGTGAGAGTGGTGGCGAACTCAATGGCGATGGAATTTTGAAAGTTGTTTTGGGCAGTGTGAACAGGCGTCTTGATCGCAAGAAGTCCAAGGATCTTCATCGGTAATCAATTTCTTACAGGAAGGAGTTTTATTACTGGCGTCATTGGTATGGCCTTCATAACCGGAGAGTTTTTTCCTTATACCCCATTAGAACCAGACAGGGTGGTCTCTTGTGTCTTTGTTTCTATATTGAGCACAGATAATAACAAACAAATAAGTCATTACTACGATCCAGGAATTTACTGCATTATAGAAGTGACTAGATCCTAAACGGCGCATTAAGCCACATTCGCATTTGAAGAGATATGAGGACTATGCTGACAGATTAAACAGAGATCACTTTTGAGACACAAAGATGTTCAATTTTAGCGTAAAAGGCAATAAGATGTGAATCTGCCTATGAAGACAAGCATGCACGACATACTGTCCTGCACCAAGCTGCACGACATCTGCAAGGTACCAACTGGCGCAAGGCGTCAAGGCATCAAGGCAACCAGGGTCCAACATCCTTCACCACTTCGCCTCGCTCATCGACCCCAAAACCCATCTTCAATAACCACCATGTCCACCCCCTTCATCGCCTTCCTCCGCCCACCAGGCCCCTCCCTCTCCCAGCACTACGACCCCAATCTCTCCCACTCCCAACAGCCCTCCCAACCCCCCACCATCCCCCAAACGTTCCTCGACGCCATGACCGTCCGCACCACCGTCTTCACCGCCGAGCAATCCATCCCTCTCGCCGTCGAGTTCGACGACGACGACCCTCGTTCTTTCCACTGGGTCGCGTACGCCGACACTCCTTCCCCCGTCTCCTCCAACGCCGCTGCTGACGCTGATGCTGGCGCTCGCACACCCGTCGCAACTATACGTCTCGTGCCGCCGCCGCACCCGCCGGATCCGTATACCGACGCGCCGGTGCCGGCGGAGCCGTTCTGTAAGCTCGGCCGGCTGTGCACGGTGCGTGGGGAGCGGGGGAGAGGGTTGGCGGGGAGGTTGCTGGAGGTGGTGGGGAAGTGGGTGGAGGGGAGTGGGGATGAGATTCGTGCTGTTGGAAGAGGGAGTGGTGGGGAGGGTGGGGAGGAGGTTGAGGCGTGGAGGGGGTTGGTGCTGATACATGCGCAGAAGGATGTGAAGGGGTGGTGGGGGAAGATGGGGTTCGAGGTGGATGAGGGGATGGGTGAGTGGGATGAGTATGGGGTTGCGCATGTGGGAATGACGAGAAGGTGGGAGGTGGGAGGCTGATGTGGATGGGGTGGTGTGGATGGAAGGTTTGGTGATGAATCAATGTTTACGAACTTAGACATCATGGATTGATAGGAGTGACTGAATGAGAGCGCTAATTACGGAGGCTATGTGTCCGTATAGAAAGATTAAGATATCAGCAAACGGAATCCCATGCCATTGCGCATGCCTCGCGACCTTCCTAGACCACCGGAACCAAGCCCATGGCAAATCCGAATTGAAGAACTAACGGTACAAACGCGAGAGTGTAGCGCCACGTGCAATGCAAAGCGTCTTGATCCATCCCAACCGAGCCTGCTCATGCCATATCCATCATTGACGAAATCCTTGGCTCCACCACAAAGTCCTGGACGAGACAATCCCAGACCATCGCCAATCCGTC
Source organism: Astrothelium macrocarpum (assembly GCA_021030915.1). Classification (NCBI taxonomy): domain Eukaryota; kingdom Fungi; phylum Ascomycota; class Dothideomycetes; order Trypetheliales; family Trypetheliaceae; genus Astrothelium; species Astrothelium macrocarpum. The sequence continues at coordinate 38,133 of JAGEMR010000178.1, read as the reverse complement.
CCAATTAAGTGTCAACCGCGGTGGTGAATGCGACTGCTTATCCTCATCCAGGTCCTCCTCGCGTCATTTCCTACGCAATAGCTGGTATAGACTCTTTCTCTTCTTCGGCTTCTTCCGTTCAGGTGGCTGAGTGATTGGTTGCGTTGATGAGCTCCCACTCTTTGAGCTCTGCATTGCCTCTGAACTGGCTTTGGGTCGCTGGTTCTCGTCCTGGACCGCTTCGATCTGATGTTGTGATGGCGGTGTGGGCCAACGAGTAGTGTTCTCGTTCTTGTTAAGAGGCGAGGGGGGCTTCATGCTATCGCTGGAGGGTACATCGAATTTAACAGGCGGTTTAGTAGGGGTCTGAGGCTGATTTTTCTCATCCTTCGGGGGCGTCAAACGGAGGGCGTTGCGACTACGGGTGAATGCTTTTTTAAGAGCAATTCCTGCAGCGCCGGCGCTGCTGACTTCGCTGCGCTTTTCCTTTCCCTCGAGCTCTTCGATCCGAGCGCGTAAAGTTGTGCCTCCACGGGCTAAATCACTCTCGTCGAGAGTTAGGAATCTGATAAAGCCGCGACCACTTTCCGTATTAAGCCAGGTATTCATGGATGTAGTTATGGGGCCGACGTTTCGGCTGTTGATGTCAGGATCAAGCTGACAGTCCAGTGCGCTGATCGTAAGACTCCACGCAGGTTGAGCACAGGCGTCCAGAAGGAGGCATGCAGAGTGGTTGACTATTGTTACGATATTGGATTCCTGGTGGTTGTACAATATCGATAATTGTTTAGAAAGAGATGCAGACAAGGCCCACGCATGATCGTTACTGAGCTACGTAGATAGTTTAGTAATTTTGAAGCTTAATTACAACACTTGATATATATCGAAACACGGCAGAAAACGAAAATCCACTTACTCGCGCGTTGGTTTGCACTTCGGCAATGAAGGGCGATGTTTTGATGGCTTCTTTACGCGGCGTTTTGTGATATCCTCGCAGAGTAAAATGCTTGTCGTAGTACTCTATCATCGGATTTCTTGGTTGATCCTCGGAGCTTATATCGTCGTCCGGCATGGTTTGGTTGTTGAATGTACGATAATTCGCTGATGGCGTGATGTCCACATACGACTGTTGCTGTTGATCTCGAGTGAGCGGTGGACTTGGAGGTTTGTTTGTCGATCCACCTTGGTGATATGAACCCAACTCGATCCTGCTTGATGTGGTAGCTGCCTCTTGTGGATTGGAAGCAAGCCTGGGGAAGGTATCACCAGAACTGTCAGTATACCACGAGTCATCCCAAGTCTGCGAATGCTTCACATCGCTGCTGCTGGATGGTACCATGCTGTTCTTCACCAAATTGGTCTAGGACCTGCTGGTGCTGACGATGAGGCTTCGATACGTATGGGGTTAAGGAGTTGCTAATTTGTTCAGACGTAAATTGTGTCTTTCGGTTTACTTCACCTGATTGGACTCAAGGGGACCACCATGACTGTCTTAGATAAGGTGCCGTGTGCATGATTTCTCGTAAATCAATTTGACTAAATCAGGTTCTTGTCGTTCAAGGGACGTCGAGGTTGGGAGTAAGGAACGATCTCTGAGACCGCTAAAGCCAGGACTCTGCAGCATGACACCGCTCGGATGCTTTCATATGTTCATACCAACTACTGTTCCTTAAGGTAATTACCACATGTCTATAGTGCATTTATGCAATCCAGCGATTCATCAGTCACCAACGGGTCCCTGCACATTGACTGGCGGGATACATAAGTTCAGACTGGCTCCGGAATTCCTTGAAAGGCACCATACACCTTGCCAGGAGGTCGTCCAAACCCAGGCATCCAAGCGCTCAACAGCAGTCTCACTAATCAATCCGTCGACCCTCATGTCTCGGCATCGCAAGTTTGGCAAACTTCGATTTTCTAACACGCCGGTAGGAATGCGACCATAGGTTTTTGGCAGCACACACTATCAATCTGCAGTGCGGCCTGTCTTTCTTTTTGCTGTCTCTGCTTTGCTCGAAGTCGTCTGAGAGCCCTCGTCGCTTGTTCTCTCCTTGTTGTGTGCGCTTTTCTTTGGCCAATTCCTTGCAATGTCTATGCTTGCCCTGGGGGCCCACAGCTCCAAAAACACAAAGAGCAAGTAGTCAACAATGACACACATGCAAAACAGCTTCCCAGCCCATATACCGCATCCATAATATCTTTTGAGCCTGTCAATGAGTGCAAAGCTTTGCACACCCGCACTGCCTTGCGTAGTACTTGATGGATAATAACCATAGAATTCCTCTTCGCTCAACATACCCGCCACACCATCATAGACACGTTCGGTGCGCTGTGCCACGTCTGTCCAAGAGTACATCATTTTGACTTGTTCGTGGAAGCGATCTGTGCGTATTTTCTTCTCCCGCAAAGCGGCTACTGCTTTACCAGTTGCTGCAACAAGATCGTCCTCCTCCGGCTTTGCGAATGTAGTCATGTGAGCAGGAAGCACCTCTGGAATCCCTCCAACTCGTGTGCAAACCACGTAGAGACCACAGCTAGCAGCTTCAACGAGCACAGTACCGAAGGCCTCCGTGAGTGAGGGATGGAGATATATGTGACCCCGCACCATAACATCTCGAACTTCTTCATGACGGACTGACCCTAGAAGCTCAACTTTGTCCTGGAGCACATTTCGTTCTAGCATTTGTTCGAGGTCAATTGCCTTTGGACCCGAGCCAGCAATGATAAAACGGACGTTCGGATGCTCTGCAAGTATGCGAGGTATAGCAGCAATCAACAGATCGGTGCCTTTGTTGTAGAACAATCGCGAAATGACAACAATGGTGATGATATCGTCAGGACCAAGATGTTGAGGCGGTTTGGGCGGGCGATGACCGTTCGGTGACGCTAGGCTAGAATCCGACTGAGGCGAATGATAGCCAAGAGGTCTAAAGTTTTCGGCGACTACAGCGTTGGGAATGACTGAGACCATGAGAGGATCCAAGGATGCCCGAAGAACCGTATTTTCCTTGCTGTGCAAAGGTTAGTTACCGGTCAAATTCATCATCCTCTCAGCATACCATGTATGACTAACGCAAATGACATGATCAACATCGCTCAAAGTGAATTTGAGCAGCTTGTTCGTCAAGATACTGGCTGCGTCTGCGAAGCCAAACAAAGAATGGTCTGTAAAGACAGTGCGCAGGCCCATGGTACGCGCATGTAGAATTGCCTCGTGGCAGAGACTGCTTAAGCTGGCATGGCCGTGGACAATCCCGATTTGTTCGCGAATGACGATATTACGGAAAATCGGAAAGAAAGAGAAGACGGTAGGAAATGTAGTCTCTCTGTAGATGACAAAGAAAGGAACGTGATATACTTTGAGACCGTTCGTTAGATATCGAACACCAGTACGTCCAGCGTATGCATGGGTAATTATGACAACTTTATGACCACGGTCAATCAATTTCTAAGTGCTTGTCAGTCTATAATAAGTTTCATTTCAATCAGACATACAGTTGATAATTGGTATATATGACTTTCAACACCTCCTGTGATGTTGATTAGATTCTACGCGGGTCCAAGACGTATTGACAAGCCCCAACCTGGTTGTGGAAAGAAGAAGTCGCTGACCATGCTAGAAGCGATCAGCGGCCAAACTTGAGACACAGAGTACATGCATACGCAATATTGTACGGCATCTTGAAGCGCCTTGAGGCAAGTTGCTGCCACGGCAGAGGTTATGAACTGATTTAAACATGTTCAAGCCCAGAATAACGGGAACGCCGAAGCATTTCCTGGTATGGCATGATGTAGTGCAGAAACTCAGCAATTCGCTGCCATTTTTCTGTTAGTTTACTGTGGCTGCATTAGGAGTGCAAGGGAAGCCATCAGCCCTACGAAAGCGGTGACGGGCGTCAAAATAATTAATTTCGGCCCAGTAGAGTGGAGGCTGTAGTTCCAAGCCATTTCCCCTGCAATGGCAGCGCTCTATTCCCGTTGGATCCCTCCAAAATCTTCGAGCACTAGAATTGGTGCTCCGCCGAATTCGAACTCACCAATCGATTCACAGAATCTACAAATTCCTAACAAATTAGAGGCTGGAGACGCCAGTCCACCCGTTGATAGTCAACATGATGAGAAACCAATCAATGCACAAAAAGATCTGAACAAAAGAACGAAAGAGCAGCCCTCATATCTCGACGGCAAGTCAGGGGGGAAAGTCAAATTGTCCAAAAAACGTAAACGCAAGGAAGAAAATTCAGCCAAGCCAGAAGTTCAGGCCGGCGCTGTCACAGGCACAGAGAACAGTGGTCCGATCGACATACCAAGACTCAATCCCAAGGAACCAACAGGTCCCAAGAAGCGCAAACGTGAAACCGAGCAAGAGAACTTGTCAAGAGAGAATACAAATCCGGTGCAAGATGATAGCTTACAACATCCTCAAACCGATAGTAACTCAGAAGATGTGAACAGGCAGAAGAGCCATGAGACTAAACGGTCTAGAAAACATGGGTTGCAAAGTAAAGGAATCTCAGATGGCGCGTCGTTATCTCAAGGCCACGATGTGCCCAAACAGGGCCCAGAACAACAGATTGAGGACACAACAGACGTGGCTAGTGGCACGAAGCATCAAAAAGTGTTTGCAAAATTCCAAAGATCCATTGAGAAGCAGGCTCATGGCGGGACATCAGATGAGGCACCCGCGCCCAAAATCACCAGAGCCGAGAGTGATATTGAGCTTCACGGTGAGAAATGTCATTCATTTCTATCTAGAACGCCTAGCTAATGCATGACAAGGTCTTGAACCTTTGCCCCAACCGGAGCCAACCGTTGAACCTGAATATAATCCCGACTTCTCTACTCTACCATCATGGATCTCAAATCCAATTACTGTGCCGCAATCTGCTAGGAGAGCATTTGCTGACTTGCCACTGGAAGGGAAGACTGTGCAAGTGCTCAATCAGAAAGGCTTCACAGAAGCTCTGGCTATCCAATCTGTTGTCATTCCAGTGCTACTTGGCTCTCGTAGCATTCGCAAACCTGATCTATGCGTCGCTGCAACGACTGGGTCAGGCAAAACCTTGGCATATGTGCTTCCGATGGTGGAAGCGCTGAGATCTCGACCTACGACAAAGCTGCGAGGGCTGGTGATTGTTCCAACAAGAGAGCTAGTTTCGCAAGTTAGCAAAGTTACAGAACAGTGCATTGCTGGAACACATCTCAAGGTTGGTACTGCAGTCGGCAATGTGTCACTTTTGAACGAGCAGCAGATGTTGATAGGCAAGGGAAGACGATATGATCCTCGGGAATACTCATCGTTACAAGAGAAAGCAAAACGTCGGCTTCTCTATGGTGACATTAACGTCAAAGAAGACGTTCAAATCCTGGAGGATGCAGTTCGCATGCTTCCTGATCATGTCCCTGTTTATAGTTCGAGTGTTGACATATTGGTTTGCACACCTGGTCGTCTTGTTGATCACATTCAGTCAACAGTCGGATTTTCTTTGGACGATATTGAGTGGCTGGTCATTGATGAGGCAGATCGTTTGCTTGATGACAATTCACAGCAGTGGGTGGATAATGTCATGACAGCTTTGGAAAGGCCACCATTATCAGCAGAGGCTCAATTGCTTGCGCAACTTTGGTTGCCTCCGGAGAGACGGAATATCCAAAAAATAATTCTCAGTGCAACAATGACCCGAGATGTCAGTAAATTGGGTTCTCTCAAACTTTGGCGACCAAAGATGATCGCTTTGGAGGGTATTGGGACAGCCGACGTCTCGAACGGTTTGGGACGGATTCCAGGGGCACAGAGTAATGGGCTACCCACTACACTCCGAGAATACGCTGTTCCGGTCGGAGACGGACTTGAAAAGCCCTTGTATTTGCTTAAGCTTCTTCAGAGCAATATTTTCTCCGCGGGAAAAAGCAATAGCGAAATCGAAGAGTCCTTAGACCAGTCCGATGAGGATGCATCCATCGCTTCCAACAGCATGGATGACAGTTTGTCAGAACTCGGAGAGAAATTTCCCGACTCACAGACCACAGCTTCAGAAGTCTATGCTGACTTCACGGACGATCTTCCAATTCCTGCTAGTGACGCCCGCTCAGAAGCGCCTAATGCAGATTCACTAACGCCAAAATCGCAACATCTATTGAAGTCAAAAAACGTGATGGGAGATACCCTTCCAAGTGGATCAGCCAAAGTCTTGATTTTTACGAGCTCTAACGAAAATGCGACACGGCTATCCTACCTGATGGGAATTCTTCATCCGCCGTATGTAGGCTTGACCGGAGTTTTGACCAAGGCGTCTACTAGTTCGGAAGGTAAAAAGGTCATCGGTGCGTTCCGACGCGGGAAAACATCTATCCTTATTGCATCTGATCGTGCGTCCCGAGGACTCGATTTGCCTCAACTTTCACATGTCATCAATTACGATATGCCCAAAAGCGTAACTTCCTATATCCATCGAGTGGGTCGGACTGCCCGGGCGGGTGGGAGAGGCGATGCATGGACGTTTTTGACATCTGCAGAAGCACGATGGTTTTGGCATGCGATCGCACGAGCATCAGAAGTTATTAGGCAGTATCCTGTTGAGAGATGGCGCCTTGACGCTGCCACTATCTCGGCTGACCAGAAGCAGGAATATGAAGAGGCTCTCAGGAAACTGCAGCAGGCAGTACAAGGGCACGAGCGTTAATGCAGGAAGCTGGTTAACTAATTGCTATGCTTGCTTACCCCAAGATTTTGAATACCCCCACACGAGGCTCTCCCCTCTTACTGTATTTGGCAATTGAATCTGTTCACCAGCAGCCAATTCTCGTACCATATGTCGCCATTCCGATTTTGCATCTGCAGCCATTTAGGAACGGTGCGCTAGAAGGATGACAGAAGCTTACAAGAATTCCCCACGATTGACTAGCTTTGGATGTAATAAGCCAGTGACTACTCAGAGAGCCCTGCGCCAATAGCACACCTAGTGCTCGTGTCTGCAAGAGCGTATCTCTGTGCACTTTTGCGATAGCTGTTTTAGCTTCCATTTTGGGTTTGCCATGGTTGGAACAAAGTACCTTGGCCAAGCAGTCCATGCGCGTAATTCGCTTGTGGAGCACTGTCATTGCGCACTTGAACGCCTCTATCCGGCACGTGCGCTGCGCTCAGCCTTCTGCGAGCACCTCTCCCCACGGATCAAGGCACAGACAGAACAAATGTTATCATGTGCACGAGATATCGCAAATTCTCGTGAGCTCGAGCTTTTGCGCTCAGATCTCGCGAGAGGTGGCGTCAGGATTCTCCTATCTTGCATTGTCCGTATTCGCAGCGCAACCTTGTCGTCTAACAAACGAGCGCTTCGGTCGTGATATGACGTCTTCGCATTCATTTACAATTCACTACAAGACCCTATGCATGAGGGTTCGGCTCTCTCAGCGGCAGTAGCGGGAAGTGTTGAGAAATTCATGTGACAAAGCACACCTTAAGTAGGTTCTTGGCACTGTACGGAGTACCTAGGCCTATCTTAACGATTTGCAATGATGTGGTGATTTGCTTACCGGCGCCGGCGATCGTCCGCAAGATAGCTTGTCTTGTTGTCTCTCTTTTCTCAGCAATCCGCTAACTGTTGTGGGAAGGTAGACGTCCGATGAACGAATCATCTTGCAATTTACCCCAAACTTCACTTCTTCGTCCTATTGTGCCCTGCACTTTTTTTTTGACAAGGAATATCCTGGATGCAAATGCCGGTCACTCGAATAGGAGTTCCCCCAACGCTTACCTCCGGTACTGTTAGACCGATCCTCAGTACCAAGGAAGTGCGCCAAATGTCCCACAGTAAACGGCCATTTGTGGGGTCTTACTGGCGCAGTTCTATCATGCCACTGGGAGGCTAGCAGTGTTTCACAATTTCCCACAGCGTACTCATGGCCACCGAACGCCATGGAAATGGAATGGAATCACTTGTTTGAGCTCAGAGCTCGTCCGGTTCATCTGTATGACTGGGGATGGTGGTCCACCGCATCCATCCGCGCCAATTCCGAAACAAGGTGCTGCAGCTTTATTCGTGGGTTGCTTACCATCCAATCCTCGTCATTGCACTTGCGGTGCTTGCATTACCGGTGGAATTGGATGCGCTGGCCGCTAGTGTCGCTTTGACATCAGGGTTTGAGACTGACTTGCAATCAGAGGAACATGTTTGCTGCATAGTGTGGCACTCATTCTCCTCCACCATTTAGAGATAGGCGATCAGCGCGCAAATTGATCGGTCCGTTGGTCGCCTCCACTCGCTTGTTATGCCGAGAAACAATGAGATCCTTTCAGGACCGAGAGACTGTTGGAAGTACATATCGTGACAGCGAACGGTAGAAGCTCGTCATGACAGCGCGTGACGAATGAGGCCCAAAGCTCGGCCCCTGTAGCCTGCTTTATGCCTCTCCGGTTGTGGCTGCTTAGCCACCCGCAGTGGATCGACGTCTCAAAGACGCCCCAGTGCGCAAAAGGAAAGGTCTCAATCTGGTCGAAGCAGAGCACACGTCCTAATTCGCTCACTTTAACGCGACAAATGGTGTGCTCTGCAGACACCCTGAATCATGCTTAGTTCGGAGCACTTACCTCCCTTTCATTTCTACGGCGGTTCTAAAAGAGCGAATCAGACGGAACAAAGATATTGCATTCGGCACGCCATCATGGGTCTTGGTACTGTGATACGTGCCTTCTTGGGCGGTCCTATTACCTTCTAGAAACGTTCGCTAACGGGATGGCCAAACGCAGAGCATCCCTTCATCTGCGATCTACGGTATAGCAAGATAAGGCGGGTGTTACTGGCGGCCCTGCAGCGCCTTGCCCCATATGCGGCGCATCCTGTGGGGTCAAAGCATTCGGCGTCCATGGGTGTATGGCTTCCTTCCGTCTGCAGGGACGGACGCGCCTGATGCAGAAGGTATCTTTGAGGATCGTCACCTTTTCGAATCGTGCAGTCACCCAATGCTTTGGTGATGGAATCGCCGTGCCAGGGTGGCAAGGGAGCGCTCGGCCGACCCTCTGCTCTAAGTGGCGGAGTAAGTTTTGATTGCATCTTCTTGGCTACCATCATTTCTGTATTGTAGATATTGGGGGTGGGTTTGACAGGCTTCACATTCACTATAAGAGGGCGGCTGCCGTCGTGCTTCTGAATTCCTCATCCAGCTTCAAGCTTCACAAGTACCATCAAGAGCTTGCTTCAGCTGCTTCCTCACTTGCTTCTCTTTTCTCAAGAGCCTCAGAGCACATTTACTTTCAAGATGCATTTCGCCACTTCAGTTGCCGCCGCTGCGGCTCTCGTCAACGTCGCTGCCGCTGCTCCCCACATTTCCCCTCGCTCTCAATTCAAGATTGAGCAGGTTGCAACCGGCAGGACAATCTCCCGAAATGGTGCTCAAGAAGTGAGGAAGACCTTCCTCAAGTTCAACAAGACCGTCCCATCTGCGGTCGAGAAAGCTGCTGCAGCCCAGTCTGGTACCGTTACTACCACTCCTGAGGCCAACGATGCTGAGTATCTCACTCCCGTCACTGTCGGCAGTGACACTCTCAACTTGGACTTCGACACTGGTTCCGCTGATCTGTAAGTATTTGGATTTCTATTTGAAGATCACTACGCAAACTCAATCCAAGCTGCCCTGTGAATTGTCTTTGGTTGGCAGGCATCGTTTCATGTTTACAAAGTTCATGCAAAAATGACGCATGATTGGTGGCTCTTCCGAATTGTTATGGGGTGCGCGATTTTGTTGTGGGGGTTGTGTGGAGGATCGCGCATGGTTCATGCCGCTGCGCTTCGTCCCGGAACCCTGCAATTCCATCTGATACAGCCACTTACCTCCAATGCCATCAATCCTTGACACTGCCCTTGACGGAAATTTCTTCTCACAAATTAATCGCGCCATGTTTGGAAAAAAAACTGGAAAGCTAATGTAAATTTTCCAGATGGGTTTTCTCTTCTGAACTACCCAAGTCTGAGCAAAGCGGTCACTCCATTTACACGACCTCGTCCTCCAAGGAAGAGCAGGGTGAGTCATGGAGCATCACTTACGGTGATGGCTCTGGTGCGGCAGGCAACGTGTATGCCGACACCGTTGTGGTTGGTGGTGTGACTGCAACCTCTCAGGCCGTCGAAGCTGCTACTTCGATTTCTTCTTCATTCCAAGAAGATACCGACAGCGATGGTCTCCTTGGTCTTGCTTTCAGCAGCATCAACACTGTCACACCGAACCAGGCAACCACCTTCTTCGACACCGTCAAGTCTACTTTGGCTAGCCCTCTCTTCACTGCCGACTTGAAGAAGGGTGCTCCTGGTATCTTCACCTTCGGCTACATCGACACTGCTGCATACACTGGTAGCATCACCTACGTCGACGTTGACACCTCTCAAGGTTTCTGGGAGTTCTCTGCTAACGGTTACTCTGTTGGCGGTGGCTCTACCAAGAGTGCCAGCATTGACGCCATTGCCGACACCGGTACCACTCTCCTCTACATCAACAGCAACATCGTCACTGCCTACTACAAGCAGGTCAGCGGTGCCGAGAACAGCGAATCCGCCGGTGGCTACTCTTTCCCTTGCGACGCTGACCTCCCTGACTTTGGTGTTGAGATTGGTGGTGTTATCCACACTGTCCCAGGTGCCGACATCAACTACGCTCCCAACGGTGATGGCACTTGCTTCGGTGGTATCCAGAGCAACACCGGCATTGGCTTCAGCATCCTTGGCGACATCTTCCTCAAGAGCCAGTATGTCGTCTTCGACTCCACTGGACCTCAGATTGGCTTCGCCCAGCAATCTTAGATGGATTGTTGCACGCGCGTCACTGCCAATGATTCTTTTCAAGGGTTTGCATGGGTTAGCGGGGTTTTCATAAGATGTTTCTCTGTCGATATCGCCAAGAGGGTTGAATGTGGATGAACCTGGAGGCTGGTGGAGCAGTGCGGGTGTTTCTTTCCCGATCCCTGCTCCCCTGATCTCGTCTCACGACCTTTCAAATACCTTTTTCCTTGCCTATCATCTCTAGTTGCTAGATTTGCTTGGAATCTCTTTCTATGTCTCTGCATCTTTGATGCATTTGTTCCCTAGTACATAGTTTCTAGTATGCCAAGAAATCCTATTCAGTGGCCACTGATCATGCGCAATCCTCCAGTTGACGGGTTTCCTGTTGTGACATGAAGCATTTGTTGCCACTCAGTCGAACACCCAATAGTGTCGCATTAAAACGAAATGTCTTCTAGCCTCTTGATGTCGGTCCAAAGGGTTGCTAAACCAAGTCTCGGATCAGCGGTAACTACACGATTGATTTTGCATGGTCATTCCTACTGAAGGAAATCCTTTCGTCAAACTTGGTAGTGTCGCACCTGCGGATCCAACACTACCTAACCAAAAATTAAAAATCCTTCAAAAGCACAAGCCCTACCGTTGTGGGGCGGGTGCGGCGTTTGCCACAATCCTACGAGATGCCCCTGTTGCAGTCCATGTTTCTATCGAACTCCTTTCACAAAACCTGCACGGACGTGACATCCCCATTCTGAATCAATTGAGATGGAGACATGTAGTTGAAGTTGCGTGGCTGGATTGAACTAGCCTGTATCATGACGCGTCGATACAACGGGACACGTCAAGAGCTTCGCAAGTAGAGACGTAGTTCTAGGATTAGACAATATTCTAATCATCATTAGTCTCAAGGATCTTTTGCACACAACTTATGCTGGACAAAAGCTATCTAGGACTCCGATGTGCCATCAATCGAGGGACTAGAGCGTAAAGCAGAGCGCCGAGACCACCGCACAGCCTCAATGCAACGCAGCTACTGACCGGACAACCTCTGGTATCCACATCGTGACCACCGTAGTGTCCCGTATCATTATGGAACAGCCTAACAATCCATCAACCCTCAATTAGACCCACAACAGGCACCATCGTACCCTCAACCACCCACGCCTCTCACTTCACCCCTTCCCCTTCCCCTTCTTATCCTTCTTCTTCTTCCCCGCCCCCTCCGCCTCCAGCTCACTCGGCTTCCGCTCCCCCTTCATCTCCGCCATCATATCCCTCAGCATATTCTCACTCACCCCGCCGCCTCCCACCGCCGCACTGTGCATCGGCAGCACGTCGCCCACCTTCCACCCCCGCGGCGTCCCCACGCCCGTCGGCGCCTTCCCGCCCTCCTCCGGCACCGCCAGCCCGGGCACGCGCACCCGCAGCGGCGCGTCGGCCGTCGTCGCGTGCGCCCCCAGATACCGCGCCACCAGCCCGTACAGGTGGTGCTTGTTCCGCACTCTGCCGGGCGTGGCTTGTTCCGAGAGCAGGATGCGCACGCGGCCCGGGTTCGCCCAGTCCTTCGGGTGCGTCTTGCCCGGCTCGAAGACGGTGCGGAGCCCAAGCGAGGCGGTCGCGTCGGCGAGCGTGCGGGCGAGCGGGTCGCGGACTGCGAGGGAGCTGGAGACGCGTCGGCCTTCGGTGCGGGTGCGTGAGGCGTCGAAGTAGATGGGGTAGAGGCAGTGGTAGTGCTTGATTTGGGAGGCGTCTGTGGGAGGCGCGTTGCCGCGTGGTTGTGTGGAGGGGATGGCGGAGGGGTTCATGAGGGAGGAGGATGCGGCGGCGGGACGGGTGGGGAGAGAGGTCTGAGGGGTGGGATCGAATTCGGTAGGGTCCATGTCCGAGGGGTCGCTGTCAGAGAGCTCTTCGATGCGCGCGTGATGCGCCATGGTTGCTGGAGAAGTCGTGGGTTGGTAGGTACAAACTCAATCAGGGAGGTGTAGATTATTGCAGGGGGTTGAGAATCTTAGTGTAATGAATCATCCGGATAACGAGACAAGATGCCTTGCCGAAAGTTATAGAGCATGTGAGCGTGGATGAAGAACGGTAGGCCAATATGGGAAGCTCAAGAAGCCATTGTATTTTGTGCGTGACGTAGCGGAGGTTTTTTGGTGTATCCGATTGCCGCCCCCTGTCTAACGATCTTATCCGGGACAACATCTTCAGCCTTTACCACCCTGACTGCTTCCATATCCTCGGGACACCCAATATAACCCCTAAGAGGCACCGATCGTCTTCCAGCACGACATTGTGCAGTTCGATATTACTATCTGCTTATGCCTCATGACAAGGATTCTTGCTTTATCTTAATTTCCAGGTGTCAAATTCCAAATAACTTTGACAAAGACCCTAGACGATAGTATTGAGTCCAGACTTTCATTGTTCTTCTGAGTTGCAGCGACCAACGACTCTCGATTCGTGTATGAGGAAAATAAATAAGCTGAGCGACCATGGTTTGAAACGGTCTCCTCGTAAAGAGAACCTCTCGGAACATATACCGAACCTATGACAGATGGCACGTTTCTCATGCAAGCACGGAGGATGACCATTAGGTGCGATCGTTAATGGAGCAGATGGTGGGTAACTATGAAGATCTCAGACCTGTTCGCGATGCAGGGGAGCAAGTCCCGTCGTTTTGGTATGGCTGCGTCTGTACCTCGATTATCTAAAATACTCTTGCCTACCTTTGTAGGCTACGTCGCTTCAGAGTCTGGATCTTTTAGGCCACTCCTTTGCATCCATGAATTCCAGCGTGATCCACTGGTGCATTGCGTCTCCATTCTCGTACCCAAAACCTTATCTGCGGTTCTAAGTCTCCTTCTTCATTCGTACGTGGCTCTGCTGGGTTATAGCTCTGCCAAGGCAGAGATCTTACATACAAAGAATACGCTGACCACACAGCCTCTCGTGCAACGACACCTTGCTGGCATGAGCACGTCTTATAATTGACGTGCTTTGATAGTAAGAAAGTTGGGTGATTCCCAAGACTGCAAGTATGTTCGAGTGTTTCCCAAGATCACATCTTAGAGCAGCATTTTGGTTTTGCACATGAGATCAAATTGAACAGTCATTTCCGCATCCTGTACTGCACCGGCGGAGGATCGGGATGCTAGTCATTGTTGCAATTTGACATTGCTCCTCCTCGACAGAACTGTCGGCCCATTCTGTTCGATATCCTTGCCGCCCTCCGTTGCTATCATCTGGACATTCAGCAAAAACAATCTGCGACCAAAACTGAGGCCTTGCTATTGAAAAGAGTAAAAAATTGGAAAAGTGAAGAAATGTGCCAATTGAGTGTCGGCCATGGAAGGAAGTAGTTATCTATTGCTAGGGATCATTTCGCCTAAAAGCAAAAGAAATATTGCCAGGTGAGATTTCTGCAACGTACCTAACACGAGGAAACTGCAACGGGTCGGAGATCGAGGAGATTCTCAATAGTCTTTTCATTGGTCAATCATATTTTCTGACAGATTCCGGCCAACCGACCTAAAAAATTCGTTCGATTGAGGTAATCAGAGTGCTTTCGTTTTGAAGTAGCTACAGTCCTTTTCATGCACAAGAACTAACTTCAGATATTCATGAAAGCGCAATGGTTTTTGAAAATGACCTCATCCGCCTTCGCGTCATCACATTATCGGAGAAGTATGCGTCTGCCTCATCTTTAAACCACACAGGTGATTGGTGGTATTGTCTTTCTTTAGTCTTCGCACTGACTACATTTAAGTCATTATCATTATCATTTTTTTCACAGCCAGTCAGCTCTGCCCGCATCTCATGCGTCCAATAACAGCTCGCTATCTTTGGCACTAAATCTTTCGGAGACATTTAGCTTTATCCGATATGCAACACGTCGGCATGCCGAGTTACACGCTCAGAATTGCCAATATAGCTGACCTTGTTCGGGTTGCAGGCATCGTTGCGGCCCGAGTTTGGAGTCGTCCGTGGTCAAAAAGTTGGTTGAACACGCAATTCAACAGTTGGTTCGGGAAATTTTTACCACGACTTGTTGCGATATCGGGTTGAGCTAGTAGCGTAGAGAGAAAACAGGTCATCTTGCATGCCTCATATGCAATCGCGAGGGGAATGTCGCTCTAGTCAAACCTGGGTAGGTTAGGGATCCTATTTTCCGTGACCGGAACTCAAACTTCACAACATTGTTATTGTCTGTGACGAAATGATATTTGACAATGACTCAGGTTAACTTTCACTTGCACGTACTTATGAAGGCGTGAGAGAACCCAGCATTGCCTAAATACAGTTGCGTCTCATCCGAGTCTCCAATTAGACGGCCTTCAACTTCTACTCCATATCATACAATCTACCCGTTTAATTTGCCCGCAACCTGACTTCACAACCAACAAGAAGTCAGTCTATTCCACCATGAGCCCTCACGCCCTCCTCAATGACGGCAACATCGTCATCGCCGATACTTCCCAGTCCTTGTCCTCAAAGTCGCACCATCAACCGTCCGCTGTCCTCCACCGCTCCCTCCACAAAGACCCCCTTACCGTTACTGGCGGCCAGGGTTCGTACCTACATTTATCGGACGGCCGCAAGATCCTTGATGCGACTGGAGGCGCAGCCGTGGCATGTATCGGTCACGGCCACCCGCGCATCCAGCGCGCAGTCGCAGACCAAATGGCCACGATCAGCTATGCGCACTCGCTGTTCTTCAGCACGGATGCGAGCGAGGAGCTGTGTCGACTGTTATGCGAAAGCATCACCCCACCCCCCACATCTGCCTCCATCAAGGCCGATGGAGTTGGCAGTGACGGAGGCGGAGGCGTCGAGCCGCAGATGACGCGTGCATACATCGTGAGCAGTGGCAGCGAGGCAATGGAAGCTGCGCTCAAGCTTGCGCGACAGTATTTCCTCGAGATGCCGACTCCGCAGCCGCAGCGGACGCGGTTCATTGCGCGACGGGAGAGTTATCATGGGAACACCCTTGGCGCGCTGGGCGTTGGTGGACATATCGGGCGGAGGGAGAAATTCCTGCCATTATTGGTGGGAGAAGGTCAGGTTAGCCACGTGAGCGCGTGCAATGCGTATCGGGGGATGCGGGAAGGGGAGGCAGAGTGTGAATATGCGCAAAGGCTGGCAGAAGAACTGGATAGGGAGTTCGATAGAGTCGGCGGGGATACGGTGTGCGCGTTTGTTGCAGAGCCAGTTGTTGGCGCGGTAAGGGCTATTCCCTCATTCGACTGGTTACCTAGATCCGAGACACCTTGGTGGTTCGCTAACAATCGCCCAGGCCTTGGGCTGTGTGCCGCCAGTCCCTGGTTACTTCAAAGCGATCGAGCGTATTTGCCGCAAGCACGGAGCCCTTCTGATCTTAGACGAGGTCATGTCGGGTATGGGTCGAATTGGTTCGCTGCATGCCTGGCAGCACCCTGACATCGATGTTATCCCTGATATACAGACCATCGGAAAAGCATTGGGGGGTGGTTATGTGCCTGTTGCTGGAGTGCTAGTTAACAAGCGTGTCGTCAATGTGCTACAAGAGGGAAGTGGCGCCTTTGGCCATGGCCAAACGTACCAAGGCCATCCAGTAGCATGTAGAACAGCAGCAGAGGTACAGAAAGAAATCATGGAAAAGAACTTGGTTGAAAACGTGAAGATTATGGGCGAGTTGTTAGGTCATAAACTAACAGAGAGGCTTGGAGAGTTTCCCTATGTTGGCAATGTGAGAGGAAAAGGGTTGTTCTGGGGCGTGAGTTGCTACAAATCAGACTGATTATTATAACGCTTACCAGATCTCTGAAGATTGAATTTGTCAAAGACAAGAGGACGAAGGAACCCTTTGACCCAGAAGACGCGGTTGCCATGGGCATTCATGAAAAGGGTAAGAATTTAGGACTTACGCTGAGAAATAATTTGGCAGCTGACCAATGAAATTAGGTATGGAAGAACCATACAATATTTCTCTGTATCCAGGAACTGGATCGGTGGACGGGAAAAGCGGTGATCACATTTTGGTAGCACCAGCATTTGATGTTACCAGAGAGGAAATTGACCGCGTAGTCGACTTGACCACATCGGTAATAAACGACTTCTTCATCGAAAAGATGCAGGGAAACATTCAGAAACGGGGGGGTTCACTAATCCCACGCCTTTGAAAATGAGATTTCACTCGAACTTTTATCTTGCTTTTCCTCTTGGCGAGGCTCTAACTATTCGTGCTAATGATTACTCGATAAGTGGTGGAAATAGCACGTGAATTTTGGGGGCGAAGGAAACGGAAGCAAGTGACGACTTTACGTCAGAGGCAGGTGATGGCTGCCGAGCCTTGCGGGTGGAAGAATTGCCTGAAGATCCAACCCGAGCTTCGGGCAGCAGCTCCAGTTTCGCAATGTTGCAGCGTTTTGGGACAAGGTGAAATTTATATAGCATCACACGCAAAAGGAATCTTAGGGGAAAGCGTCCTGCGCAATTTCGTTTTTGTGAGTTGTTGTTTCGCCTAAGGCGCGAAGTGTGACGACCAGAGTCTCTTGAGCAAAGGTACGGGAGTACATAGGAAGGTGGGCGAAGAAAGGTGCGCGCATCGCCTCTTTTATGGACGGAACGCCAGCCTCTGCAGGCATACCTAGGGCGTGAGATGTGGAGACACAGTGGCCTTGTAAACGAGCATGATTCGGTCAGGAAACTGGCGCTGAGAGGCTGATGCAAAAGCTGCGTCGGTGCCACGCTTCGGCAAAACACACGTTCCTTACGCGAGACAAGTGCTGGCCACCAGCAACATCGTCAGGTACGTAAGGTAGGCGAGGGTGAACGTACCCAGGAACGCAGCAGAAGTACCAACAGGTTGCAGACATCTTCTAGAAGGGCTGTGACGGGCAGGTTGTGAGGTAGCTTCCTGGTTGCTGGGGATGCATGGTGAATAATTGGTGAGCAAGGCGATCGACAATGCAACAATTGCCAAAGATGATGCATCCGGAGCCGTTGAAATGACCAAGCAATGCAAGCAGCCTGAGCCAGAGCCGGAGCCATAGCCATAGCCCGCACCAGTAGCAGTGTAAAGTGGTGAGAGAGGCCTTTGCGGCTAATCCGTGCTTGGCTCCATACGATGCTCCTCCACTGAAGTCATCCGCCATCATCACCCCCATACCTCACTTCTTCCTCAGGCCCTGTCCTGCCCTCACGCCCGCCGCCTGCTTTGTTTTGCTCTTCCATCATCTGCTGTGCATGATGGTGTTGGGCCTGCAACTCTCTTGCGTTTGAGCACTCGCCCCGTTCCGAATTGTTGAGCCTTCGACTCCGCTTTTGTCTCCCGGTCGGCCAGTCCTCTACTTCCCGGCCTCGACGCCTCTGCTTCCTGGAACACGCCCAGATCCGACAGGCTCTGCTCCTCCAAGTGCCTGTCCTCGCTGTCCAGCCCTTTAGGCGCTCTCATGTTGAGCCTCCAGCACTACAACTCGTTTCTCGCACGAGCCGAGCGAGAAGGGATTGACGAATAGGTCAAGCAGCAAGCAACTCTACCCTGCCTCCGAGATCACCATGTCAGCAACCTTGGCGACTCCATTCTTCAACCATCACGATTATCCCAATAATCTATCCAGCTTTCGCAATTCTAACCCCGGGCTCGTCAATCAGGGCGGCACTCCCCGCCTGCAGAATCCTCATTACAGCAGTTACACTAGCAATCATAATTCTACACCTGACCTTCGAAAAGCCGGTGCTGCCACACCGCGATCCCTCCAACAACAATCGACTTCGGCACACACTTCCACTCAACCCACGTCAGACATGGAGAATTCTACGAAACGTAGCAGGAAGCCCGACTGGCACGAATTCTATAAAAACGGTTTGCCAAAAGAGGTAATCGTCATTGATGACGAATCTCCACCGCCCCAGTCCCGACAGTCAATGTCGACCATACAGCCGATATACCAAGCTGCTCCAGGTGCTTCTACCACCAATGGAAGCGGACGTCACGCCGATAAAAAGCGAAAAACAACGGCTTCTACAGCCTACGACCCCGTCTACAACAACCACTATTCGACGACGCAAACACCCTATCAAAACGGGTCGGCGTCAACGTCGCTCTCTACGGATCGGACCACATCGGCTTATAATACTGCTACTACATCACTAACGTCACAAGGGAGCAGCAGTGCTTGGGCTGCTCCTGCTGATCAAGAAGTCGTGGGACAAAAGCGAAAGAGGCAAACAACACGTAAAACCACTGCGGATAACAAAAAACGTGAAGTCGAACTCTTGAAGGATCCGTTCTCGTGTTACATCCGAGGTGCTCCACCAAATCCCCCAATCAAGGCACAAGATGTGCGGGTTCCCGTGGTTTCAAATGTGGGTCTTGTCCATCACGTTGAGAGTAATCGTATGCTGATTTTTTTTAGCGTTCATATCACCCCGATAAATGCGATGACGAAGACGGGCATTACATCGTGACTCCAGACACCGAACTTACAGATAGATGTACGTCCTCATGCAAAGCTCCTGTTGCTCTACATCAGCTCACAAGAAACAGACTCCATCATCAAGTTACTTGGCCAAGGTACTTTTGGCAAGGTCGTCGAAGCCTACGATAAGAGGAAGAGGACCAAATGTGCTGTCAAGATTATTCGCTCCGTGCAAAAGTATAGAGATGCATCACGCATTGAACTTCGCGTCCTCTCTACACTGGCCATGAATGACAAGAGCAACGTCAACAAGTGCATCCACCTCAGAGACTGCTTTGATTTCCGCAACCACATCTGTATCGTTACAGATCTCCTTGGCCAAAGCGTCTTCGACTTTCTCAAAGGCAACCAATTCGTGCCATTTCCTAGTACTCATATCCAAGGCTTTGCCCGCCAACTTTTCACTAGCGTTGCTTGTGAGTTTGCACCCGTTTACATTTTTTTAATTGCTGATATCTGAACAGTCTTGCACGACCTCAATCTCATTCACACCGATCTGAAGCCTGAAAATATCCTGCTCGTCAACGCTGCTTACCAGACATTCACCTACAATCGCACGATACCATCATCTTCCTCGTCATCAACTAGATCTGCACGCCATCGTAAGGTGTTACTCGATCCTGAGATTCGTCTCATCGACTTTGGTTCTGCCACGTTTGATGACGAATACCACTCGTCCGTCGTATCCACTCGCCACTACCGTGCTCCTGAGATCATACTCAATCTCGGCTGGAGCTATCCTTGCGACATTTGGAGTATTGGCTGTATCTTGGTGGAGTTCTTTACGGGAGATGCACTGTTTCAGACACATGACAACCTCGAACATCTTGCCATGATGGAGCCAGTCTGCGGTTACAAACTCGACAAAGAATTGGTGAAGCAGGTGTTTCATTCTTCCAGAGGCGGCAACAAGAACTCGGCATCTCAGTAAGTTTCCACATCGATATTTTCTAATGTAATCATGCACTCACGTGCTTGATTATCTAGGTATTTCCGGAAGACTCACATACTCGATTATCCGAATAGTGATACCGCCAAGACCTCTAAAAAATACGTCAAAGCGATGAAACACCTTCCAGTGAGTTCCAAATACTTGTCGCTCCAGACATGCTACTGACCATTACTCAGGAAATCATCCCCCCTCATACAGAGTTCAACCGCCAATTCCTCGATCTTCTTCGCCGAATCTTCGTCTATGACGCTAAGAAACGCATCACCGCTAAAGAAGCTTTGCAACATCCCTGGTTCCGGGAAACTTTACAGGATGACGGTACCGAAGCGACGAGGATCAAACTCACTCGTGAAGCGCGTGCTAACCAGAAGCAGAGAGCGAGCTACTCGTAGATGAGGATGAGGAGGATTGGATTGAATCCGGCACGTGGTGATCTAAACAACCTCAGATGATACCAACGACATAAATACAAGCATGGACATGGGAAAATTTGAAGCTGAACCCTTAATGTATGTTGATTTTCAAGGCACTCTCCTTCAGCGGTCTGGAAAGAATACACTGCGATGCGATTGCATATTCATGGACTTCCTGCAATTGCGTCGATCAATGAGCCATGGATGAAATGGAATGAAATGGAGTGGATGGCGAAATGGACAAACAAGATCCATACCCAATCCAACTCTTGGGTCTTTGTTTTCAGAGTGTGGGACTTGTGTTCATCAAGTCTGACGGCATCGTTGATGAAATGACTTTTTCCTCTCCTTTGTTCTCGCTTGTATCTCTTTTTCTTTTCTCTTTTCTTTTACTCACAGCCAGGAAGGACTAAAATTTCTCCGAGTGACAAGTGACCATGTCGGCAAAATCCTGTACTTCTTCTTCTTCATCTCATGATACAGACACGAGTGGGTAATTTCCAGCTCACAGGGGACTGCTTTGCAGAGCGGCGAAGGCATGGCATGTGGGAATATCAATGGTGTTGTTGTGGTGCATGCGGATGTTGTTTCCTTTCTTCCTTTTCTTTATACTGATTAGGGATGCGGAGAGGGGATGGATGGTAGATTTAGCGGTGCGCGGTCTACTTTTATATATGAGGCAGACCGCTTCATAGTGGAATGTGAATACAATTGATGAACGCCAAAGCCTCTGAATATGCCTTTGGTTTTTGAGCCATCCAAACACGCACATTTCGCTCATTTTCAAGAGGAAGCAAAATCCATACATATCGGTTGTCAACAGTAATTTGACAACATGCATTTTTGAGAGCGGTCCTCACGATTGAAGTCTTCTGCTCTACCTTGGACCACTTGGTTTGGTCTTGAATATTGCGAGGAATACCAAAATTGATCGTTGGACGACACTCATTGCTCGATTCTCCGTTTCGATCAGCAATGGAACTGACATACCATAAGCCCATAACTGGAGGCTTAGGAAAATACACGAAATATAGAGCTATGTTTTCTCTGGGATTGGTCGCTTCTGAGGTTGAGTTTGAATACAATGGCAGATGTTTTCTGCATTTTGCAATTCGTACAACAAGAATAACCCCAAGTTAAAACTGATCTTATAATTTTAGACGCTATTCACTAAAGCCTTTATTGGGGCGGTTAACAGTGAGCTTGAGCACTCAATAGACGTAACTTGATTGTGGTATTTCAGGCCCAAACCTTCTCTTTTCTTTACCAAACAGTCTTGGATTATTTGGATATACAGCACCAATTATCGAGTCTTATGTCCGGCAAATTATGAGCCATTCAATTGTTTTGCAAGGCGTAGCTTGTCTGACAAAGTCTCATTAGCACATACATCGTCACAGATGCGTTCCTCAATCCCCAAATCTGTGACGTTTTTGGCATAGAATGTGTCCCAAGATCTAAAATCCGAGAAATACACTGGCAACTTCTGCTAGGCAAACTTTACCTGGAGCAAATCCGACAAGAAGGCCTCATTGCATATTCATGAGCGGGTAAGAAAGATGGACTTAATTAGGTATACGCTGATCACGCCCACCCGGGTACCTCTCCCGTCCCGCCCGCACTAATCCGTTCACGCATTGGCGATCCAAGCATCGCGGAGACCCTTCCAATAAATCTCCCCCAATGCTCTCTACCCAGCGATGCGCAAACCACCTCCCTCCCTCCCCCTCTCGCACAGCTTCCTGTGCCGCCGCTGCTTCCACGACTACTTCGTCACCCACCTGCCCTCGTCCTCGCTCCACCCGGACTCCCGCTCCTCCGCCGGCCCGCACCATAAGCTTCCTCGCTCCGCCTCAACCCCCCACCACGCCTCCCCATCTTCCTCCTTTGGCAGCCATGGCGCCACCCCGCGCTCGCCTGCGGCGCTGCCTGCCCATGCTGCGCACAGCAGCCGTGAGATGACGGTCGTTCGTATCCCGCTGCGCAGCGCAAAACACCACTTTGGTAGCTGTGTCAGCCGTGGCACACGGCCCTACAACGAGGATGCCTTCCAGGCTGGCACGATTGAGGTGCCGGCGTTTGCGAAGCGGCGACCCATTTCGCTGACCACGCCGAGGAGGCCTGTGGGTGGAGTGGGGAGTGGGGAGGGAGAGGGGACGAGTGCCGATAGTGCGAGTGGGGATCCGCAGGTGTTTTACTTTGGGGTATTTGATGGGCATGGGGGAATGGAATGTAGTGAGTTTTTGAGGGAGAGGTTGCACAAGTATATAGAGGAGGGGGCCGCGTTGTTTCGGTTGAGGAGTAGTTTGAAGGGAGATTTGTATGAGCAGGGAAGTTATCCCCGGAGGGATGCTTCGAGAGCAAGTAGAAGCTCTGGGATGGCAAGCCAGAGAGAAGAAAGAGAAGTAGTGACGGCTGAGAAGGAGAGCCCGGATATTGTGGAAAGTATAAAACAAGCTGAAGCCGAGGAGAAGGTGTCAGTTACGGGGAAAAGACCCAGTGCAAAAGAGGCTGGTGAACCTCCGCTGGAAGGAGCAGATCCAGTCATCCAATCAGACGACGAGAAAAACGCAGGCGATCTCGAACGAGCACTGGTTCAAGAATGGAAAAACACCGTTGGGGGGTATTTCAGACGATTCAAACCACAGTTCTTTTCAGTTGAAGCGGGTGGACAGGGTCACATTCTGGAAGCAGATGTTGTTCCAGGGAAGCAAAATGCATACACTGATTCTAATGCAAAGCATAGTCATGGTATTGGTATGGAGACCGTCTTAACTTATGCCTTTCTAAAGGCGGATCTCGACTTCATCGAAGCTCAAGCCGTCAAGAAAGACGACGACCTTGTCCTTGCAGACCAAGCCCTCAACGCTGACGACATCCTCGAACATCCATCCCGTTCTCAAAAACCCATAGGTAATCCTAACAAACGCTTCAAAGGTGGTAGTACAGGCAGTGTCGCCGTGATCTCGACTCCCACCCCAACTCCCTTCTGGCATCCCGCTTCACCTTCGACTCTCATCCTCGCTCATGCCGGCGATACCCGCATCCTCCTCTGCAATACATCCACGGGTAAAGCCATACCCCTCACCACCAATCACCACCCTTCGACGCCAATTGAAGCTACCCGGCTCCGGCGGTACGCGGCAACTTTTGTCACCGACTCCTTCGGCGAGGAACGCATGTCCGGGCTCGCCAACACGCGAGCGTTCGGCGATGTCTCACGCAAGCGACTCGGTATCTCAGCAGAGCCCGAGGTACGCCGCGTTGAGCTCTCCCCTGCTGAATACAGCTTCCTGGTACTGTGCTCGGATGGCGTGTCCGGGACACTAAGCGACCAGGAGATTGTGGACGTCGTGAAGGAAGCGAAGACACCGGAGCAAGGCGCGAGAGACGTGGTGGGTTTCGCGACGGGGGTGGGCGGTGGCGATGGGGAGGCGGATAATGCAACGGCATTGGTGCTGAGATTGGGGGGTTGGGAGAGGAGGAGTGAGGGGGGCTTGGGCAGTTTGGGGACGAAAGAGGCGAGGGAGTGGAGAAGAAGGGATGCGATGGATCCGCGAAGGAGGAGGAATTGATCGGTAGGGAGGGTATGAGGAGAAAGGGAAGGACGGGATTCGTTCTGAACAGCATGGCGGTACTGGCAATCAGCAATTCTAGAAGTATATTTACAGGATCAGAGGGCTGTACATGTACATATGCATCGTGTCCCGATCAAAAGTAGAAATTGATTATGAGTGATGCTAGCTTTACCGGAATCGTACGAGGACATGTAGCCTCTGATCCTACTGTGATATCCAAAATATTTGTAGTGAGGTGCAGTACTGACTTGGAGTATTGGAGTGTCACGTGGAGACGAGTGTTCCTTGTGGGGCAGCCAAACAAAAGTGACGAAGGTAGCGGAGCGAATGTGCGCTGCCCTACGATCAACATTTGCTGCCAAATACCCTTTTTCTGCTTGCTCGAAAAGACCACACTGCACTGCGAGTCGAGCCTCACCCTTTTCTCACTGTGCCGGCCAAGTTTTTCTTTCCCTGGTTTTCTCTGTTTGCGACCCTTTTCTTGCTTCACTTCTAAGCCACACCGACTCTGCCTGCCAGAGCTTGACTCCCACAATCCTTCCCACAACCATCCAACCTCCAAACTGGACGCTCTCTGCTACACAAGTCCTGACTGAAGTCGAAGTTTGCAGCCATGGATGTTAATCAAGTCCTGCAAGGCACTCTATCTGGGGGTATGTTTGAGCTCCGTGCCCCTCCTTAATCGCCGCCTACTCCACTAGGCTGCACAATGTACGCAATAGCAGACTGACACGCGACAGATGCTGGCATTCGATCCGCCGCCGAGTCACAACTTTCACAGGCCGCTGACGCTGACTTTGTAAGTCAGGACAAAACGCGCTTTTGTCTCTCTTGTACCATTTACGCGTGTTTTGTGCTGATTTGAATACGCGCAGCCCGGATACCTCACCACTCTTGCCTCCGAACTCGGCAATGATCAAGCAAACTCAGCAGTCCGACAAGCAGCTGCCCTTGCACTCAAGAATGCCTTTACTGCACGCGACTACCAGCGCCTAAGGGAAGTGCAAGAACGATGGCTTGCGCAATTGGATCCACAGATCAAACACGGCGTCAAGGGTATTGCGCTAAAAACACTCGCCTCGAGCGACACACGTGCAGGTCAAGCAGCCGCGCAATTAATTGCCTCCATTGCCGCAATCGAGATACCTCGGAATCAATGGGATGAGCTCATGCCAACTCTGGTCAAATATGTTGGCGAAGGATCAGACTATCAAAAACAGGCCTCTCTCGTTGCCATCGGCTATATTTGCGACTCGGATGACGAAGATCTCCGACGAGCTCTATCTGGTCACTCTAATGCCATCCTGACCGCCGTTGTTCAAGGTGCTCGTAAAGAAGAGCCAAATAATGAAGTTCGGAATCATGCCATTACTGCCCTTGGTGACTCACTCGAGTTTGTCAGGTCGAATTTCGAGAATGAAGGCGAGCGCAATTATATCATGCAGGTCATCTGCGAGGCTACCCAAGCACAAGATGAGCGAATACAACAAGGCGCTTACGGATGCTTAAATAGGATCATGGGTCTTTACTATGACAAGATGCGCTTTTACATGGAGAAAGCTCTTTTTGGCCTTACCATCCAGGGCATGAAGAGCGATGAGGAAGATGTCGCCAAGCTCGCAATCGAGTTCTGGTGTACTGTTTGTGAAGAAGAATGCTCTATTGAAGACGACAATCTCCAGGTATTTACGAAGCACCATTACCACCGATATGGTGGCCATTTTAAAGATTGGAGACAACTGATGCAAGCACAGTCCCAAGCAGAGGGCTCAACCGAGCTGCGCGAACATAACAATTTCGCGAGGGTCGCAACTACAGAAGTTGTACCCGTTCTCCTTGAGCTCCTGGCCAAGCAGGATGAAGATGCCTCTGACGATGAATATAATGTGTCTAGGGCAGCTTATCAATGCCTATCGCTTTACGCGCAAGCAGTTCAGAACCCC
This sequence comes from Astrothelium macrocarpum, assembly GCA_021030915.1. Taxonomy (NCBI): domain Eukaryota; kingdom Fungi; phylum Ascomycota; class Dothideomycetes; order Trypetheliales; family Trypetheliaceae; genus Astrothelium; species Astrothelium macrocarpum. The sequence continues at coordinate 12,040 of JAGEMR010000178.1, read as the reverse complement.
ATTCTCCCGCCCGTCGTTGCCTTTCTTGAAAAACATCTTCGCTCCGAAGATTGGCACTATCGAGATGCTGCCGTTTCTGCCTTTGGCGCCATCATGGAAGGTCCTGACGACAAGACATTGGAGCCTTTGGTAAAACAGGCCATGCCGATCCTCATTGCGATGATGAACGACCAATCTTTGCAAGTCAAGGATTCAGCTGCTTACGCTCTAGGTCGAATCTGTGATGTTTGTTCCGACGCTATCGAACCGACTGCTCAACTTGAACAAATCATCTCTGCTCTTTTCACAGGCTTAGCAAGCCATCCGAAGATGGCAGCATCGTGCTGCTGGGCTCTGATGAATCTTGGAGACCGCTTTGCTGGTGATCCCGGATGCCAAGAAAATGCACTGTCGCCGCATTTCGAGAATAGTATTCAGGCTCTTCTTCAAGTCACTGAGAGGTACTTGTCTTTGTCTTTTTTTTTTTGTGGAGTGGAGAAGTGTCATGTGAACCGATGACTAACCTTGTTCCTAGGCAGGATGCAGATAACCAATTGCGCACTGCGGCGTACGAAGTTTTGGCCAATTTTGTTCTCAACGCAGCCAACGATAGTTTGCCGGCTGTTGCCAAGTTGACCGAAATTGTTCTTCACCGACTCAACCAGACAATTCCAATGCAACAACAGGTCGTCAGTGTCGAAGATAAACTTAGTCTCGAGGAAATGCAGACCAGCTTGACTAGTGTAGTAGTTGCTATCATCCAGCGACTCGAGGACAAGATTGAACCCCAAGCCGATCGAATTATGGCTCTCATGCTCCAACTTTTATCCACGAACACCGGCAAGTCGACTGTTCCAGAATCCGTCTTTGCTGCAGTTGGAGCGCTTGCCAACGCAATCGAACATGCATTCCAAAAGTATTTGGACGCCTTTGTACCATATCTCTTCAATGCGCTTGGCAATCAGGACGAACCCAGCATCTGCGCAATGGCAATCGGCCTTGTTAGTGACTTTAGCCGTGCTCTTGGAGATAAGATTCAACCTCATTGCGACGCCTTCATGAACTACCTCCTCAACAACCTCCGAAGCATGAATCTCGGAAATCAATTCAAGCCTGCTATTCTCCAGTGCTTTGGAGATATTGCGCAGGCGATTGGTGGCCATTTTGAGACCTATCTTTCAGTAGTGGGACAAGTATTGCAGCAAGCAGCAAACATTAACGCACCCCAGGAACAGGCATCTATTGAGATGATCGAATATGTCATCTCCTTACGTGAGGGAATCATGGATGCATGGGGCGGAGTTGTCCAAGCTATGAAGACTGGCGGCAAAGCCGCTGCATTGAATGTCTACATCGAGCCTATTTTTGCTTTGTTGCACTCCGTTGCTGGAGAGCACAATCGCTCTGATAGCCTGATGCGCTCGTCAATGGGTGTTATCGGGTATGTTGACCGTTTCTTTGTTGGTGATCAGCTTACAGTATACTAATCCATGACCGTAGTGATATCGCAGGCGCCTTTCCCGGCGGAGAATATAGCTCCTTCTTTCGTCCCGAGTGGGTGACGCAATTTGCTCGCGATGTGCGAAACAACAAAGAGCTCTCAGATCGTACACGCGAGACAGCCCGCTGGGCAAGGGAGCAGATTAAGCATCAACAGGGTATGTTCTTAGCTTTCGAACGCAAATTTGCCACCCATAATTATGGGCGTCACCATCGTTTGACAGAGCTCTACTGATCACTCTCTATAAAGCTGGGGGACAAGGAACACAAATGTCTTAGTCATCTCCGAGACTTTTTGTGCCCGATCCTCCCCATCAACACAGAAGAATCCCCCCAACTGCTGAATTGCTCTTTGGATCGCTCCGGTGCAGGTAATAGTCATGGCATTGCATACCTATGCATCAGCCAAGATGGACTTGCTTCGGCGGCAATCTCAACCAATGAGTGGCAGATACGCAATCCACGTCTTTGCGGACCCGAACCTCCTCCCTTATCCTATCAGGCCCGTCTCCTCAAACATGGACGATATCTGGCCCGTTACGACGAGCTCCGCCATGCAATTACATTGTAACTCCAGTTGAACAACCATTGATTGCTAGATTGCTTACAAGTTCTCTGTACAAGGTTACCGCTGGAGCAGGTGGCGCAGAGCAGATTCGGCCATGGAAGTGTAGGCAGACGACCGTACGTCCACAAAGATTGCGACCCCCGCCCCGGAAACCCCTTTTTGCGAATCCTTGTCCGACCCGTTCATCACGTTCACGCCACCTACTCGTTGCACCCACAGCACCGGCCCACATTAGCACGGAAAAGAAAGCCCAGTTAATTACCTTTGCACCCTTGTATTATACTTAGAGTTCTCGGACGTCGATATCTCCCTTTAATCAGATGATCAGACAGCATCCAACATGCATGGAAGGCTTGTTGAAATCCCTGTGGAAGCAAATGGAGGTGTGTGCGCGGACGAAAGCAGAGGGAACTTTATAGATGAAATCCGAAACACCTTTCAAGCACTTTATACTGTTCTACTGTGATAAAGATAAGATTGTTCTACCGATTCTTCAGAGTGCCACCGTAATGGCGTACAATAGGTACAGCATATGTTAAAACTAAACCCTCCTAATGCTCCGGGAAACGAGGCTTGGAACGCTCACGAGACTGATGATATCCTGAAGGGACCCTCCATACTGCATGAAACATCGGCGCTGACTTGCCACATGATCGTAATCGTACAGTCAACTTTTCCTCTTCTATCCAAACGATGGTATCAAATACATCACTTTAGCGGTTTCCTTCCGTAGACAACATGACTGTGTTCCGACTTCACGTCAGCTCCCACAATGAGAGATATTGCAGCCAAGGAAATAGAAGGGACGTACCAATGATCTAATAGTTTAAACGACAAATCCGTAATTTCCTTTCTAAGATCGACCAGGAAGAGCTCGACCTCAGGAGGCGACCATCCCAGCCCTTTCGCCAAGGTGTGCATTGTAATCCCTTGCAAGCCCTCCATTAATTGTTCTGGTAACCCATAGTTAGCACATTCAGCCACACCGGCTCACTCAACTCAAGAACACGAAAGAAAAGACATACGCATATGCCAGAACCCCACCGCCCGTAACCGCTTATCCCGCATCCACGGCCCCCACGGCACCTCCAGCACCTCCTCCCTGATATCCTCAAACCCCGCCTCCTCCAACATGCTACGAAAGCGGCGCTGAACATGATAATCATACCCCCTCTTCTCCGCGCCCTCCTTCAACAGCGCCAACCACCGAAACACCACCTCGGGCTGCCTACCGCCCAAGTCCTGCGCGCCCATGGCGACGGGCTGCAGCGCGAGCTCCGTCAGCTCGATCCACCCCCCCGGCTTGAGCGTGCGCTGCGCCTGGGCGAGCATGGCGGGGAAGTCGCGCACGGCGAGGAACATGAAGCGCACGTTGACGAGGTCGAAGCTGTCCGGGCGGAACAGCCACTCGAGCTCGAGATCGTCGACCTCGAAGGAGAGATTGGGGGGCACCCACTTCGGCTGCACCGGCGAGATGTCCGTGCCGATCACGTCGGCGCTCGGGTACTGGTCCGCCATCTCCATGGCCCAGATGCCCGTGCCCGTGCCGAGGTCGAGGATCTTTTGGGGCGAGGCCGGGAGTGGGGAGAAGTGCAGGCGGCCGGAGGTGAGGAGCATCATTTCGTGGTGTTTCATGTCTTCGCGGTCGAGTTCGGTCTGCGGAGGATGGGGGTGTTAGGAAGCGGGTTGGAGGGAATTTGGGATGGGATGGAGAGGTGTGGAAAGGGACGGGATGGGGTTTACCTCGTCGTTGGGGAGGAGATAGCGACCGCCGCCGTGGGCGTGGTAGCGGCGGCCATTGTCCCAGTAGTAGTTTTCGGCTTCGCTGAGAATGCTACTGAGGAAGCTGGAGCTGGGGGGTTGTTAGTGTGATGTTTTATAGATGTGGCTTGGTTGTGAGGATGAGACGATTAGTGAATGATAGAGGCGATAGCAGTGCGGATGGAATGACTCTGGCTAGGTACGAACTCAGTCACTGGTGGTGATGAAAGTCGACATACGCATAACTGTCCTTTCCTAGATCCGAAAACCTCGAGTCCTACATTTAGGGCTGAATTAGCATTCGGCTTCTACATGGGGCCTTGTCCACGAGAACGCACATCGTCGGGAAGGTCGACAGCGCTGTCACCAATCGAGCTGTTATCCACGAACCCAGACTCATAACCGGCATCCAAATCATCGATACTCATGTAGTCCGGGGAGAGGTGATCAGCTCGTTCGGCGTCGGGCTGGCCAACCTCACGATCGGCGACATCGCGTGGAGATGCAGATTGTGGGGGATCAGCGCTGGGGTGACCCGGCTGGACCTGCTCAGCCATGACTTAGGGAGTCGTGGTAATCCGGTCGTCGCTCAACATGAGGCGTGAGAAAGGGCAGCGTCAGCTCTGAAGAACAGTCAAAGGTGCGGCTCGAAATTGTTGGCGACGCCTCGGCATGGTAGCACCCCCTTCGACGCTTTAAAGTCGCTATGCAGGGCACGCCACGAGGTGAAGGGTTTATCGGCTAACGTATCCCCTCTTATCCACGCCTTGCAACCCGACTTGGGCCTCTGTGGCTTGCTCGGTTGAACGCACCGCTCCATGCTTCTCATTTGTTGCTTGCATGGCCATGATGGCCTTGGAATCCTTCTCCGTGCAACCCTCACGCGCGAGCAACACTAACAGCCCGCTCCATCACGATTGTTGGTGCAACCAACGGCGAACTCGGTCGTGATTCAATAACTTTTCCCGCTCAGCTTGGTGGCCTCGCTTGGAAGATGATGCTCTGCATGCTGCTAAAAGTAATCGATAGCATGGCTTCCACGGCCCGATAAATCGACTCCATTCTTCATCGCGGCCACTTTGCCCTTCTTAGCAGCTCATGCCGTCTCCGACCAGGTATTCAGCACTCCGTCGCTGTCATCGTCCTAGTGGTGAAGAGTGTCGTCTTATCACTAGCCTTGTTTGGTGTAGCGGATACCCAAGTTATATCTTTACATTGTGGGACTGCAGTCAGAACAAAAAAAAGGATCCAATCACCATGCAGCTAAAATCATGCTCCAATGTGAACCAGTAAATACTTATCTGCCTAAGCCCGCCGACTCCCAACAGGTACTTGACACCGCTGGGGTGCCATGTGCCTTTCCTCCGCGAGAGACGCTACTCAACACCTGCCGTGCCGCTTTCGTGGTCCGTCAAGTACCGCCGCTTTCACTTCTTGCGCAAGCTAGAAACCTTCTTGGGATAGTCGCCACCAATATGTCACTAAAGTTTGTTTCGTTTAGCCCAGATGCAATGAATCCTAGCCGGTCTGGCATTCTTCCTTTCGGTCTTTCTCTACTTATCTAAGCCTCACAGATTGCATTCGCTAGCCCTGCCTTGTTGCGAACTCTTTCATTGCCCTTACAAAGTGGCACATACGCGGACGTCAGCCGCTACTGGGCGTTCCGGGAAGACATGATGGCAAATCAGGACATCCATGTATTGATTATTGGTGCAGGTAAATGCTTTGGGGCCGAGCATCCAGTGTATCGGGCCGTTGCTGACGAGCTGGTTCTTGTGACAGGATGTACAGGATTGCTGTTGGCACATGGCTTGCAGAAGGTACACGAGCTGTTAGTTGCTTCGTATCATGTGTTTCTAAAATCACCTTTCCTTTTTCCATGTTCTTTCTTTTTCTCGGAGCTTGCCGTCCCCACTCCTTTAGCATTGAGCCTCCCAGTCGTTTGGATAGGTGCAACGTTTCTCGACAACTTTGACCAATCCATACTCACCGCCGTCCCAGGCCGGCATCGCATATTCCATCTATGATGCGGAACCTTCCGGATCCACGTATCGCCCTCGTGAATGGAGCATGGGACTTCACTGGTCCCTTCCTCAATTGGAAGCCCTCCTGTCGCCCGAGCTTTGGGCTCGCCTGAAAGAGGCACAGAATGATCCCTTTGCGGAAGCCCAAGAAGGCGATGTCATGAAAGTTTTCAATGGTTTGACAGGGAATGTTTTGGCAGCTATACCAATCCAGGGCGAAATCAGGCGAGTCTCGAGACGGAAATTCAGAGCATTGCTTGCCCAGGAAGTGGAGGTCCAGGTAAGTCATTCCTTCTTAGAGCATATACAGGAGGATTGAGACGCAGTGTCGTGCAGTATGGTTACAGTCTATCTGGCATTAGGTATGGCAGTAACGATGTGACGGCAGAATTCGAAAATGGCAAAGAAGTTACAGCTACCCTAATCGTGGGCTGCGATGGGCCACGTTCAAAGGTCAGAGATCTCTTACTCGGGGAAGAGAAGGCCAAAGTGACGCCGCTTGAACTTGTTCATTCAAATGCCGCCATTGTATATGGGGATGCAGAAAAGGCAAAGTTTGTCAGGAGTGCGCATCCAATTTTCAGTATGGTGTGTCATCCAGACGCTTTTTGCTTTATTTCCAGTAAGTTTAATTGTTCAATCGTGGCTTGGTCGGTTCAACAGAATTCAGATTGACCTTGTTTTCTCGTCTTATTCAGTCCAAGACGTCCCTGATCCACATAAGCCCGAAACATGGCGCTTTCAGATTGTGACATCATGGATGGGTTCTCGTGATCCATCAATGGGGAACGCAGCTCGTTTAGCTCAAGTCAAACAGAAAGCGTCGTCACTTTGTGAACCTTTTCGATCTGCAAATCTATGGATGCCAGAAGACACCAAAATTTCGTACGACCAAATCAGTTATTGGGTATCAATTCCTTGGGATACCCACGGCGGACGTTGCACTTTGGCTGGCGATGCAGCTCATCCTATGACTCCTCACCGAGGACAAGGAATGAACCACGCAATATGCGATGTGGCCAATCTTGTCACTGCAATCAGGTCTTATGCCAACCAAGGCAATCTTGCGGCGCCTATCGAGAGATACAGCCAAGAAGTTGTTCGGCGTGGAGCCGACGAAGTGATTGGTTCTAGAAAGCAGGCCCTGATGTTTCTGGATTGGGACCAGCTAATGCACAGTCCCATGATGAAGCAGGGGCTCCAGAAATCAAACTTGGAAGAGAGCAAAGCTAACGGTGGACAAAATTCGGTGAAAGCCTAAGCGATGCAAATGACGTGGTGAACGATTTTCGGTCTTCTGGACATCATTTCTTACTGCTGATAGACTTGCATTGAATTGCATTCACGACGGGCATTAGCAGTGATTTATCCAGATTTTGTGCTCTCAAAATGAGCCAGAATTTGTTGTTAGAGCAAGAAATAATGCTAGAGAATTAATCAGGGATTTTTGACGACAAGGACTTCATCAGATAGATCTCAAGAAATACAGTAATCATCTGAAGCAAGCAGCTCTTCATGTGGAAAGCCTCTCTACGCCTGCCAAATTTAGCGCGCCAACCTCGCGTTTTCCCCGTACGCGTGCACGTCAGCGGTTACCAAGCATGGCTCTTTCCGCACCTAACCAATATCGACTCGTCTTTTTGTATTGGACCCAATAAGGATTGTAAACACTTTCAACTTCGTCTTGCCAATCAATTGGAACCTATGATACTCCCTTGATGAAAATGCCACCCACCACGTCCCGACGCAAACGCCCCTTCCAGCCCTCGTCACAAAAAACACTCGACGCCTTTGTCTCCCGCCAATCGTCATCAGACCGACCCCCTTCACTATTCCCGTCCGCGTCCGCCCCCGAACCGTCCACTCGAACTCCATCCGAGGGTTTCCCCACCCAGCCTCCCTCAATTCAGGCCTCCCTCCTCCATGTCGGTCTGAGGGTCCGCAAGTCCGTCCCAGAAGGATACAAGACACACAAAACGCTGGGACTCGACACGAGTGACTACGAAAATATGGACTACTCGAATTCAGGTGCAGGGCGACAACCACCACCAGCCTCAGCGCCAGAACTGTCAGAGGCAAGAAGAGAGCTCGAGCCGTTTTGTGGTATCCACCGCGTCGGTGGGTATGGCGTGCAGTCGTCGTCACAATTGTCGGTGCCGAGTCTGGTATTTTCGAGCCAGGAGAGCCAAGCGAGCACGACAAGTGAACGGGTTGCAGGAGGAAGGGGACGGAATGAAAGGAAGAGGGAGAGGGATGAGGGTTACGATGACGAGTTGTTGGATGAGGCGCTGGGGGTAGAGGAAAATGGACAGGACTCGGACGAAGAGCCGATGAACTTGGCGTTGAAGAATGGGAGGCCGAGAATGCCAATGAGTAGGGGAAGGAGTCCGTTCAATGCGGGACTGAGGAGCAGGCAGCAAGTGGCGAGAAAGTCAGGAGGGACTATAGGGCTGGGGGGAGGAGGGATCATGCTAGTGGATGACTTTCCTGAAGCAGAATTTCTAAGGCCTGTTGAGGATATGGATGTTGAGGAATGAAATTCGACGGTCTTTTGAGGGCTACTGACAACGGGAAAGATGCACGTGTCTGGATTTGCGATTGGTGCTGTATGGCATTCATCAACTTTCACTGGAAGGCGGGAGAATTTTATTGTATTGGCTTTGTGCCCGTATGACAGGCTTCATGAAGACAGCATGGTGTTTTGGGAATTTCGGCCGAACATTGGGATTGGGAAAGTCTAAGGGCATTGGAAGGATATTGATATCTATTAGACTTCTGCATCATTCAAAGTTAGGGTGTGAAGCATGTCCTTCGAAACCGAGTAGGGATCAGGAATTGTTACTAATGGGCATCAAGCCATTATTAATTTACAGCCTCAACGTGAACCATTCACATAGAGCCGCCCACTCTGCATAGACAATCGACCGACAAACAAGCCTCTACGCATACGCCAACTAATAATGCATGACCATTTGTGACTCTTGGCCAAGACCGGTCTTGGTTCCTTCGCATTACAATGCCAACCACAAGAATATGAACACGGCAGTCATGATTCGTGGGGATGCTTTTCGTGCCAGTCACTGGCGTTCTCCGCAAATCTTACAACTCTTTTATTGTTTGGGTGTTCTTACATCTTTGAACTTGTTTGGGGAGGTACAACAGGCTGTATCTTGTGGTGTTCACAAGTCGCAAAGAGTTTTTTGCCATCTAAAGACATGATTGTGCCTTTCGCCAAACTGGCCGAGCGTCCATGCTGAACAACTTCACAATGGGCCTTGACTGTCGCAGGTAGTACAAGGGGACGAAGATAGGTTAGATTCAACGCTCGCGTCACTCCTCCTGGCGGACCACGAGCATGTCCTCTAATGTAAGTTTTAGCACGCACAAGAGTCATGTAGCTGTGGGGACTGGAATTCTGCCAGGCTTACCCAGCCGCACTTGGATCGAGTAATAGTGGAGCAAAAGATGTAGATGTAAACACGTCTGTTGGTTCAACAATCATGAGTCTGAAGAGATTGCCCCAGGGTGTGTTGTTTTACCGAAGAGTAATGCAACGGCAGCTCCATGCAGAGATCCTGAGCCAGATTCAATGTTGTTTCAAGTATGGATGAAAAGAGCAGCAAGGGCAATCGTTGAGGCGAACCTACCGTTGCTGTTCGAATATTCATCTCCGAGCTGTATTTCAAAAGTTGCTGTCCCTGCCATTGAAGCGTCCACAAGTTTGGCTCGGCGCATGATATCGATATCAAATTGCTAGATATTCAACAGTTTAGTGAATGCAAGATGGTCTAGCTTGATTCTACATGCTAACCGGCTTGCCATTCCTCATCGAGTAGTATTCTTTGAAAGCTTCAAGTGAGGCGTGAGCTTTTGCCAGTGCTTTGTCCCTGTCTGCGATCGCCATTGCCATCGATATGGATGGAAAAGACGAAGTAAAATCCAAAGGTTGACGCTGCTGAGCGTGTCAATGCTCAGCTGTATAATATAACCGAATAATACAGCCAAAATAAATTTCGAAAAGATAAGAATAAAGTCCTTTAGATCATCAAACCGAAGATGTTGCAGGGACGACAATCTCGAACCCCCACTTCAGCCTCTACATCCTGATAAGGCCACCGAGATCCACAGCGCCCCCAGTTTGGAGAGGCGGATTGGTTGCTGCCCTGTGAAATTTATGTTGTCAAGTCGAGACGTACCTATGGATGCGAGGTGCATGTAACGAAGCGTCACACAACAGTATCGCACAAACCTAGTAGGAAGGTAAGGTAATATGTAGCTCCTTTGGGGGGGCGACAGCGGCTACAGTCGGCAACAGGCTCGGCAACAGGTTCCGGTCAACAGACCATGCTATTAGGAGTGCGCCCCAGGTCCCGCACAGCCCTAGGTCGCGCACATTCGAATCAATTCTCAACACCAAGCATTCGAACCCAATTATCTCAATAACAATATCGAATTATGTAATTTTATTTAAATGAATGAATAGCACAAATTCATAAATTTTGAATGAATTATTTTTTTTAATCTAAAAAATGTTATGGCATTCGTTTTGACCTTCTCGGATAAATTTGATCAAAAGGTACTTCTATCTCGCTTATAACCTCCTCATTCATCCGTATAATAATTCGAATATTTTTAGATATTTTTCATTAATTTGACTGATTTTATTCATTTTTACAAAATTCAGTTTATAATTATTTATTCATTATTCATTATTCAATAATTTTTTATTTTCATTATTTTTAAATAATCTATATTTTCTTCCGTTATTATTGAATTTTTTTATAATCATATTTTTATTATATTTATAATTCAATTTTCATTTATTTATTAATTTATTATTGAATTTTATGAATTTTTTTTTATTAAATTTGAAATTTTTCTACCTTTTTTTATTATTATTCTAATTTTCGAATATAAATAATTTTTTTGAAATTATAAAATTTTGAATCATTATATTTTTTAAATATATCTAATTATTTTTTTTTATCTGATCATTTTTTTTGATTTTTAAATATTTCTTTAAAATCCAAATTCTTTATTCTAAAAAAAAAATTATTTATATTTTATGTTGAGTACAGGTCATTCGATGGTACAGTGGAAGTAAGGACACTCAGGATAACGCTCACAGAGCTACTGTAGAAGGAACTGCCAACTGTATTGTTTGCTGGTGTGTTAATTAATGAATTGATAGATACAGATAAAAAGAGACAAAAGAAGGGAATGAAATATCCTTCTTCTGATATTAATTCTCATCAGGAATAATAAACGGATATTGTCCTCTCAGCCTATATATTCTTAACATTCCCTCTCAGGTCTAAAGGTCAATATTCTGTTAATCCAAATTATTGAATAAATATTTGGAAATTAGAATCAGTCTTAAATTTAATGAATCCATCAGCCGTTATATCAAAATTGGAAATAAATTCAATAATAATTTTTCTTATTCGTTATAATATTTATATATAATAATAAATGATATCAATATATTTTAATCATTCATGAATATATACATTTTTCACCAATATTAATGCGGTCTGATTATTCTTTCAAAATTCAATTATTATTCCAATAAATGAATTAAAAATAAATTTTTAATTTTCTTTTATAATTGATTTCAAAAGAAAAGATTCAATCAGATATTCTCATTTCATATCTTTCAGAATTTGAATAATTCATTAAAATTATTTTGCGTATTTATATATTATCATATATTCCATTTCCATTATTAATATTATTATCGATTTCTATTTTTTATTTATTCACGAAATTGGATTTTTAATAAAAATAAATACGTTTTTTAAAATAGATATTTTATCTGTCTTATTCATGATATAATCTGAATCAGAATATTCAAATAAAATATCTGAATGATCTTTATAAAATGTAATTCTGAAATTTTTATTTGATCGAATATATTGATTCAATTTCTTTAATACTGATATATGAAAATCTATTGGATTTCCGAGATATTGATTCAATCTTTCAAATATAAAGACAATATCTGATCTAGTCTGAATTCCTAGATATATCCATTTTTCAATTTTTTTGGCGTATTTCTGTTTATCCGTTTTATTATTATTAAAATCTATTGATCGAAGATTCTTATATAAATCCATAAATGATTTGACTGGATTGATATTATTTTTATTCATATAAAATTCTGAAAGAATATTTTGAATATAATATATTTAATTGAATTATAAAATTC
>JAGEMR010000177.1:0-52936 GCA_021030915.1 Astrothelium macrocarpum | reverse complement strand
AATAATTTATATTCAAATTTATTTATATATTATTCAATAAAAAATTTAAAATATTAAAAGAATATTTAAATAAAAATTTAAAAAAAGATTTTATTAAAAAATCGGAATTATTTATAAAATATTCGATTTTTTTTATATTAAAAAAAAATGAAAATTTATGATTTTATATAAATTATCAATAATTCAATGAAATAATAATCAAAAATTGATATTCATTATTTAATATCATAAAATTATAAAATAAATTTTTAAATATATAATAATTTATTAAATTGGATTTATTAGAAATTTATAATTTTATATAAATAAAAAAAAATGAAAAATGAAAAATAATATTTCAAATAAAATATGGATATTTTGAATATTTTATTATATCATTCGGGTTTATAAATATATTAATTAACTATCAGATATTTATTAATGATATATTATAATTTTATTTTAATAAATTCATAATAATATATTTAAATGATATTTTTATTTATTCAAAAATCAAAAAAGAATATATATAATATATATGATAAATATTTAAAGAATTCGATAAACGAAATTTATGACTGAAATTATTGAAATATAAATTCTGAATTAAAAAAACGAATTTTTTAAATTATATTATTAGAATAGGAATCATATAAATTGATTCAAATAAAATAAAATCAATTAAAAATTGGCCAGAATTTAAAAAATATAAAAAATATTCAATTTTTTTTGAAATTCATCAATTATAATAGAAGATTTATTAATAAATATTCTTTTAAAATATAATTTTTGATGGAATTAATAAAAAATAAAAAAATATTCATTTTCAGAAAAAATAAAAGAAAAATATTTAAAATATTTAAAAAAAATTATTTACGAAATCCTGTATTAAAAATTATTAAATTATCAGAATTAATATAAATTGAAATTGATATATCCGATTTAATAATAAAAATATATTTATATCAATAAATATAAAATGAAAAATGATATTTAATAAAATATTATTTAAAAAAATTTTCAGAATTGGAATAGAATTATGATATTTATAATAAAAAATTTTTTATCATAATTATTATATTATAATATTAAAAAATATATATTGAAAAATCATTATTTTTGGAAATTTTTATAAATTATAAAAATTTTATTTATTTTATAATAATAAAATAATTAAATTAATAATAAATTAAATAATCGGAATTTTTAAAATAATATAAATTTATTATCAAATATACGTTAAAAAAAATAATTTTAAAATTGATATTTTAAATCGAAAATCGGATTATATAATAAAAAAAATAAAAAATCAAATGATTTTTTAAATTAATTAAAATAATATATTATCAAAAAATTATAAAAAAATTAATATAATTCTAATCATTTTTAGATAAAATCAATAAATAAAATAAAAGATTATAATTTTATATAAAAAAATTAAAAAAATTATTAAAAAAAATTATAATAAATTATTTTATAAATATTCAGAAATTATATAAATTATCAGAAATATTCAATGAAATTGTTATTTTGAAAAAATGAAAGAATATATCCAAAATTATATTATTAAATATAAATCGTGCCAAAAAAATAAATATAATATATAAATAAAAAAAAACGGTCATATTAATAGAATCATTATATGAATTATTCAAATAAATCATTATAAATTTTATTACGAATTTATTAGAATCAGAAAATCCAATAATAGAATTGAAATATGATATAATTATGATTATTATAAATAAATTAACGAAATATATTATTATTGAATAATTTAAAAAGATATATAAAATAATCAATATAATTGAATTATTATTCTAAAAATTAATTAAATATTTTAGAATTCTAATAAATATTATATTTAACAAAAATCGAAGATTTATATTAATTTATTAAAAAATAATTTTAAATAAATTCGGGATCAAATTGAAGATATTTATAATATATTATAAGAAAATGAATGGCCAAATAGAATATATAAATCAGATATTAAAATAATATTTGAAATATTATATAAATAATCAATAAAATAATTGGATATTTTTATTATTTATAATATAATTAATATTAAATTAAAAAATATTATTAATTATAAAAAAGATATTAATAAAATATATTTTAAATTAAAATAATAAAAATCGAATTAAATAAAACGCGGAAATATTTTTAGATTAAATATAATAAAATATAATATAAAAATTGGAAATTTTGATATAAATATAAAAAAATATCAAAAAAAATAATTAATAAATATTAATCAAAAATAGAAAAATCAATATTTTCAGAAAAAATGGATTTTAATTAAAAAAGAAAAATAAAATATATTTATTTATCAAAAATTTTAAAAATAAATTATTAATAAAAAAATTGGAATTAATTAAAATCGGATCATTTTTGATACAAAAATAAAAAAAATCGATAAATTTCAAATTAAAATTATCATTAGATATTAAAATTTATTCCATTTTTTATATATTTTTATTATAATCAGTGGATTTAATAATATTATATCAAATCATTTTTTATTTTTAATCAGAAAAAAAAAATAAATTTGAAATAAAAAAAATATTTGATTATTATGATGAATTATATCTAATCAAATGAAAAAAATATCTAAATTTAGAAAATATATAGAAAATATTGAAGAATTTAAAAAATTATCAATAGAAAATTAGGGAATTTTGCGAATAAAAAGAGATATATTATAAAAAATCAAATTAATTTTCTTTTTTAAAATAGATATCTTCGATTATTTGAAAGAATCGTCGGCGATTTCTGAAATATTATCATTCAGAAAATTCAATAAGAAATCTAAAAACGATATATCAAAATCCGGAATTTTAAAAATCTCATTCGTCATATTCTATTATATAAAATTTGTTATCTTATTAATATGAATTTCTTCTATATTTTATATTTTCTGAATAATAAAATTTTATTATTTCTGATATAATAAATTCATTTACGAATTTAAACGAATCATTTACGTAATAATTTCCTATTATATTTAAATATTTTTTTATATTTTATTTTATAATTGATTCATTTGAATATTGATCTTTTCGAATATTCGGTCTGAAACAATCAGATTATAAAAAATTACCCTTTTTATATATTCAATATATTTCTCTGAATCCTGGATTAGATGGCAAATATGACCATTTTGGATATAATTATGATAAGGATATATAACGAGAAAAATAAAGGACAATTTCAATAAATATTATACACGACGAATAGAAGAATGAAAAAAACGGAATTTAAAAATGCGAAAAAAAGGAATCATGATGACCTTAAAACACATCACCATAATATATAAATATATGAAGTCATGTATCAGAAAAAGGGGGAATAATATTATGACTACTGGTGGGACCGTATATACATCTGTGTATCCCACAACCTCTGATTCAGAAGATTCATATCATAAGTCAGAATGAACCAACCTCTGATTCAGAAGATTCATATTATAAATTAGAATGAGCCAATCTCTGATTTATAAGGATTCATATCATGAATCAGGAAATATTATAAATATATAAAAACGTAATAAAATTCTTCTAAAATTCGTTATATTTAAAATCATTTTCTAAATTAGTCTTTGATAATGTCTTTAATAGAATTTTGAATTACCAAATTATATTATTTTTTGCTAGTTCAGTTCTTTACCGATTCACTTCAGAAGCCACCTTGATCTCAGGTAGACTTGTCCACAAGGATACCTAGGATCATAACAAATATATTTATAAAATAAATATAATATTCGTTATATTTAAAATTCTGAAATTATAAAATTTAAAAATTGTCAATATTTTGATAAATAATTATAGATGATATAAATATATTATTATAAAAAATAATAATAATAATTATAATCTATTTTTATGAATTAATTTATAAAATATTTTTAATATGATTTTATTTAAATATTTTCAATAATATAATATATTTAATTTTTTTAATATAATTTTATAAAAATTTTTTTTTATCGATATTATATCAATTTTATGATAAAATATTATATTCAAAGAATTTTTATTCCAATTTTATATATTAATAAATGTATAATAAAAAAATCAAAAAATAAATCAGATTAAAATATTTTTTAAATTCTATTCAATTATTTATTTTATTTTGAAAAAAATTGAAATTTTTAAAATATATTAAAATAATTTCTTTTTAATAATAATTCATTCAATATATAATTTAATTCTTTTCAGATCAGATTTTTATAATATTATAAATAAAAATCCGTATTATTATATTAATAGAAGATATATTTTTTTTAAAAAATTTATTAATTTTATTCAAGAATATTTTTTTTTATTATTTATTGAATAGATTTTTATTTTTTTTATATTCATTTTATAAGATTTGTATTTTTTTTCAATATTTTGAAAAAATCATACGATTATAGCCATATTTTCTAATAATAAAAATAATTAAAGGATTCTTTTACAAATTCAGATCAGTAAACGTAGTCTTAATTGGCATCATATTCATTGAGATATTGTAATAATAAGACGTAGAAGTTGAAATTTGGTGGGTGTGCGAGCTGCCGGGCCGTGCGCGCTGCAGGGAAGACTCCTAGGCAAGCATATGCGCGTTTAAATGGCTTTCGAAAATATCTACGCAGGCTGGAAATCCGAGCATTACATGGACGGGGCGATGTAAGTGACCGTTTTCGTACAATCAGTAAGTGCAGCTGAAGTCATGGCAGGCGGTAAATACAGTGGCTGCGTCGCATGCAATATAACTGATAAAGGGTTTAGCGGCTCTAACGGCAAAACATGTGGGTTAGTGGCTCAGCCCGACTGTTTAGGCTACATTCACAAAAGCAATGAAATATAAAAGGTTATTTTTAGAAGATCGTGTGGACGCCACTTTGCTGTGGAAATTGTACAGTTCAACAAAATATTCTACCTTGTTGTCTAATAGTAATGTCTCGGTCTGTGTGATAGAATCCATATTCACAATAAATCACTCATATAAAGTGTCGATAACATCCGCATAGCTATCGCCAGTTTCTTTCGTCTCATCAAAGTCGAACTTGGTCCATACAGGATTTTTTTTTTTTTTTTTTTTTTTTTTTTTGCTTAAACGGCAAGTGGGGACCCCGATTCCCCAGCACAACGATTACTGATGAAATTGCAGCAGCACTGAGAAATCCAGAGGTCTCTGTCATTCAACTCAATCGGAGCGATTCCTGAACGCTTTTGATACTCCTGTGGAGCGGTCTACCACGTTGTGTAGAGGAGCCAGCTGGTGGTACCGTATCGATCTTGGTGCTCGATCGATTTAGAGCCAAAATGCTACTGGACTTTAGTGAGGACGCAAGGAATGTAGAGATATTAGGTCTGAATGAGGTACACATCTTCTGAGAATTTAAATCTGCAGCAATGAAACCTTCTGTTCTATTGGTTCCGACATTATATGATGATTGTACATTTTCCTGGCTTGTTTGAAAGGCAGGCGAGAGCTTTCTTTGATACCTAAGCGAAGGGCGTGAAGATGGATCTGGAGCCTGTATTTTCGTTGTCTGTGAGGGATTCGGCATTATCATTGAGATTCCAACAAAGAGAGAGGCTAGGGATTAGGACTCATCTGACACTTGCCAATGGTTGGATCATGAGAGACAGAACGTGAGCGGCTAGTATTTGACTGAAGAGTAAAAGACACCCAAAGCCGACGAGAGAGACCGCAGTCAGCAAAGTAAGTAACGTCAACGAGATCTAATGAAAGGCAATCGCTTATAAGGGCCGGAGAAGATGTCCTGGTCAAACTATGCAAGTCTATAGGCCTCGAATAGACCGCCCACCTGGCTGTCGCTGTCAGACAGTGTGTGGACGGTAAACTTACATTGCTCTAACATTAGCATATAAATCAAAGGTGCCAAGAATATTGGATGCATCAATCTGTGACGGTCCCTGAACTCGAGAGAATGAGTAGATGATTGGACTGGAGTACGGGAAACACATCGGAAAAAACAATTGTTGAGATTTGACGACCATGCAGGCGCTGATATTGCAAAGATGGGTTTGTATGATTTAGCATAAAGACTGAATCGCTTCTAGGTGGAACTGGCAGAGGTATGCACGAGATATGCAGAGTAATTTTGCCCTGAAGCGCAGAAACCAATCAACTGCAGGCCTCGGTCACGCTTACAGCGGATTTGAAATTCGGTCTCTTCCCCTCCCTAACGCGAGCACAAGACTTCTTGCCATGCGTCACAATTATCACCAACTATCCCAAATAAAATCTTCCAAAAATTTGTAAACTGACAATGAAACAATCACCATGCCGACCGCATGTGAAGAAGGTTATGATTGTACTTGAAAAGACCGAGTAATGGTCAGAATTTCAATCAGTGCCGAAGGTTGGCGCATAGTAGGAGATTTCACCACCTCGTGCACGGGCCCATCTCATGCATACCAAATTAATTCTCACTACCACGCGTTTGAATTTGAATATCTCAATAACGCTGATAATTAATGAAATGAAAACAAGATTAATTAAAAATTCTGAATTATGTGTTTTATATAGAGAATTAATTTTCATTTCTGAAATATAATAGAATGTAAATTAATCGTTCTGAATGAATCAAATAAGAAATCATTTCGGTTTCATTTGACGTCTTCTCATTCATCATTATAATATTTTGAAATCTAATTTATATTTTAAACTGATTTCATTATTTCCGTTATTTCGGCCGAAATTCGTCTTTGAATTATTCGTTCGTTATTCGTTATTCAATAATTTTTTATTTCTATTATTATTTAATAATTCATTCAATCTTTCGTTGTTATTAAATTTCTTTCCGATCATGTTTTCGTTATATTTTTCATTCAATTTCAATTTATTTATCAGTCTATTTTTATATTTTTTGAATTTCTTTTTATTATTTTTCAAATTATTCGGCCTTTTTTTATTTTTATTATAATTCATGAATACGTATAATTTTATTAGAATTATAAAAAATAATTCTATTATATTCAAAAAATATTTTAATTTATTTTCATTATTTTATTCATTATTTTTAAAATTTCAATATTTTTTTCAGATTCAATATTTCAATTTTCAAAAAATAATTTTTTTTATTCTATTTTAGAATTTATATTTTAAATTTATTAATCATTTTTTATTATAATGATTCTAATTGAATATCGAATTATTTACGAAAATTTTTTTAATATTTTATTAATATTATTATTAAAAATTCTGAATTATAATATTAATTTAAATTCTTTTTTATATTAATTTGATTGAATATTATTAATGAATTAAATGATTTCAGATTTATTTTAAATTAATCATTAATAATATTTAAAAATATAAATATTTTCTGATATATTTTTCAGAATAATAAAAAAAAATCAATTTTATTTAATCCAATTAAATTCTATATATATTGAATCCATTTATTTAATTCAGAATTATAATATTCAATCAATAATTTAAATAAATTCATATCAAATAATTAAAATTGATAAATTAAATAAAAAGAATAAATAATTATCAGAATTTATTAATTATAATAATAATTAAAAAAAATTTATAATAAAATAAAATTTATAATCATTTATAATAAATAATTTTTATTTTAAATCATGATCAATTTTAATTTTGATATTTTTATTAAATATTTTTTTTAATCAGATCAAATTAATTTTATTATTTATTTAATCTAATAAAAATATGATAAAATTATATTTATAAATAATAAAATTCATATATTGAAATTATGAATTTTAGATAACGTTTGATTAAATATTATAAATGAATAAAAAAAAAAATATTTTATCATTTATAATGATTATAATCAGAATAATAATTCACGAAATTGAATTATTTATATCTATTTTTTAAAATAAATTTTGTTTGAATATTATTTTATTGAATATATAACAATAATTCAAAAATTGGCCTATAATAAAACCTTTTTTATTCATATTATACATATTATATAATAAAATATGATATTTTACAATTTTGATAATTATTTAATAAATTATTAATAATAAAATAATATAATTTAATATTTTATATCATTTTAAAATAAAATTGAAATTATTAATAATTATTCATTTTTTTTTAAATAAAATTAAAAATGATAAAAAATAATGATTTTAATTTAAAATAATAATAATAAATAAAATGATTTATCTAATTTTTTTTTATTTCGATTTTATCAATATTAATAACGAAATTTCGAATTATTTAAATTATAAATAAAATATTATAATCCGTAAATATATTAATTCATTTAATTAAAATAATTTTCTGATATTATGAAAATTTGATCAAAATATTTTAATATACATTTTTTTTGAATCTGATAATTCTTTTATGACGACGCGATAACATCGAACAATCGATTCTATAAATTTTAATTAATTAATTATAATTAGGACGTTTTTATACATCTGCTATTATTATCACTATTTCGATAGAATCCATATTGGTGGTGTTATTCGTGTTCGAATTCGTGGAACAAAAAGAGATAAAAGCGTGCACGAGATGGGCCCGTGCACGAGGTGGTGAAATCTCCTAGGATGACTGGGATGTGTTCGCATAGCTAGCTCTGGACATAAGACGAAAACTAACGCGGGTTACCTCATGGAGAGCCGAGGAATCTATTGTCGATATTTCAGCAGTCTTCTGTTGATTTGCGCCTTGATTCTCTAACACATCCACTATCTTGACTTTAACCTCAAACTTCCTCACATAGCGGCAAATCTGTTTTTCCTTGGAAACGTTGATCGACTTTAGGTATGGCTATCTTCCTCATGGTCTAGTAAAACGATCCAGTTCGCTTCTGTCCTTCCTTGTCTCAAATCACCCTGGCTCAATATTTTTGGATTGTGACTTTCGTAAAAACTATGTGTACCTGCGTCCTTTCTCCTAAGCTCATATCAGCCTATGCTAAATCGTACATACAAGTTACGTTTAGTTTTCTGGTTTAGCATACTGTCTCCTCGTACAATGGAATACGATATGAATACGGGTCAGGGAGTGCCTCCACCACCGGCCCCTGACCACACAACGGCAAAAGATTCCAGAGGCCACGCAACACGCATAGCTGGTGAAGCTCTAGATCCAGCGCCTCTGAAGGAAGGTATTACCTTCCCGTTCTCTGGAAGGACTGCGAGAAACCGATTTTTGAAGGCACCCATGACCGAGAGATTATGTCACTGGAACAAAGATGGCGAAGACATTGTAAGTAACTCCATCGTCCATCAAATACCCCTCCTACCTCACCACCTCCCTAATCCACCATAACCACCCCACTGAGCCACCTCACCTTCCTCAGTCCGCCCGTGGTGTCCCCAGCGACGAGCTCATCCGCCTCTACACCGCCTGGGGCCGCGGCAGCATCGGCATCATCGTGAGCGGCAATCTAATGGTCGCCTACGACGCCGTCGAAGGCTTCGGCAACGCCATCTTCTACGACAACCACGACGGGCGGCTCACGCAATACTGCGCGCTGTGCGCGGCCGCAAAAGCCGACGGCGCGCTCTTCATCGCGCAGCTCTCGCACCCGGGCCGCCAGGGCAACAAGGCGCTGAACCCGCACCCGGTGTCGGCGTCGGACGTGCACCTCGCGATTTCGTGGGCCGGCAACGAGTTTGCGAAGCCAAGGCCGTTGAGCACCGACGAGATTCGTGGCGTCGTGCGCCGCTTTGGGGAGACGGCGTATTGGTGCAAGGAGGCCGGGTTTGATGGCGTGCAGGTGCACTGCGCGCATGGGTACCTGTTGGCGCAGTTTTTGAGCCTGACGACGAATCGGAGGGAGGATGAGTATGGCGGGAGTTTGGAGAATCGGGCGAGGATTGTGTTTGAGGTGATTGAGGAGGTGAGGAGGAGAGTGCCGGATCCGGGGTTTGTAATCTGTGTAAAGTTAAATAGTGTGGAATTTCAGGCTGGGGGGTTTACGCCAGAGGATTCGCGGAAGCTGTGTGTTATGTTGGAGGAGGCGAGGGTGGATTTTGTAGATATGAGTGGAGGAACTTTTGAAGGAAGGGCATTCGAGCACAAGAAGGAATCGACAAAGGCGAGGGAGGCGTATTTTATTGAATTCGCGGAAATGTTGAGACCCTTGCTGAAGAAGACCAAGGTTTACGTTACAGGAGGATTTAGGACTGTAGGCGGGATGGTGAAAGCTCTGAACGATGGAGCACTGGATGGAGTTGGCATTGGGAGGCCTTTGAGTGCAGAACCGTTCTTGTGTAAAGAGATGCTGGAAGGGAAGATTACCGGTGCTATTGAAAATAAGATGCCTTTACCGAACCACACACAGGTACGTAGTCTCGCTCGGAGCATTAAAGCTAGCTACAGCTGATTTTCAATAGGCCAGCGGATCTCAATTGCACCAGTTAGGGAGAGGAGAGGAGCTGACAAGTGATTGGAGTGACGAAACAGAGGTCAAGAGATGGTTGGACGCTAATGAAAAGGAAACGCAGAGGAAAATAAGTATCTTGCCAAAAGTTGACTCCAGCGGCTATCCTCATATCAAGGCCCAGGCTGGATTTGCATATTTGCGATAGATTGCTTGGACACATCGTCAATTTTAGAATACGCAAGATACATACATACAGAATGCAAGTCGTGGAAATGCGGCTTTTTACAATTGCTCGTTGACGAACAAACCCGCCATACCTTGGCCGGTCCCAATACACATGCTAGTTAACAGAATTTTCTTCTTCGTCCGCCGTGCTTCCGAAAGGCCAGTCACAATTTGCCTTGCTCCTGTGCACCCCAACGGATGACCAAGAGCGATAGCACCTCCTCGTGGATTCATCTTGGCATGATCAAGCTTCAATGTGTTCAAGCAATATACGGCCATGGATGCGAATGCCTCATTGAGTTCGATGATATCGCAGTCTTCTATGTTGATTTTGAATTTGCTGAGAAGTTTAGGAATTGCAATCGAGGGACCAATTCCCATAATGCGAGGTGCGAGACCAGCGACAGTAGCGCCAACAAACTTGGCGAGAATTGGTTGGCGCATTTCTTCAGCTTTGGAACGACGCATAAGAAGAACAGCCGCCGCTAAAAGAGGAAACTGTTAGTACATAGATTTTCAAAGAATACAGAGTATGTTGAGAAAGATATGGGACGAACCTCCATCTGTGACTTGACTCGAGTTTCCTCCTGTACTTCGATCACCAAACTGTGGAAATGCCGGCCGAATCTTGCTTAAACTCTCGTATGTCGTTCCCCATCTTGGACCTTCATCCTTGTTCAAAGTGACGGTTTTCTCCTCTCCACTTTTCGGATCTTTCACCTTCACCGTGATCGGCACAATTTCATCATCGAACCACCCGGCTTTTTGCGCGCGCTCCGCTCTCGCATAACTTTCCGCGCTGTACCGATCTTGAGCCTCCCTCGTAACTTCAAAATCCCTTGCCACATTCTCGCTAGTCTGTCCCATTGGCTGTAGGCAGTCCACCGCGTCCTGTACGCCGCTGTTCAAAATGTCGTCCACAAATGGCCGGGTGAGCCGGTCGCCTCCGGTCGTCATGTGCTCGGCACCAAGGGCAAGACCACAGTCAATGGAGCCCATGGATATTTGATTCGCGATATCTTGTACGGCTTTGAGGCCGGAACTGCAGAATCGATTGCAAGATGATGCACCAGTAGTATTTGGGAAGCCGGCGGCGAGCGAAGCGGCCCTGATGTAGTATGCGGCTTTCGCATCAGAGACCTATGGCAGAATCAATGTTAGCGACCACTGCGTTGATGGTATATGGGCACAATTGGTGATTCGCACATTTCCCAAGCAAATGTCTTCTATCATTTGAGGATCTAACTTCGCTCTCTTGAGGACCTCTACCAAGAGCTTGTAGACCATGCCGTCCAAGGGTGTGTCTTTGAGACCTCCCTTCCCCCCTTTTGCCAATGGCGTTCGAATAGCAAGCGTAATGACCACATCGTCAGGATGTTTCTGAGTGCTATTTTGGTGAAATCAGAGCTATGCTCTCCAGTCCAGGAGCTTTTCAGCTAAACTATACGTACATTGCATTAATGCCACTTTTGCTGCCGCCAGTAACATGCGAAAGGATTGACGATAGTCTCTCTGTAGCCATTGTGAGTAAAGTTGACAATTAGAAGATCCTTAGTGTGAGGTAATGTGTACAATTCTGCAAGAGACGAGAAAGTTGTATGGTAGGTAAAGAGGATGGAGGGGTTGGGAAGAGCTCCGAGTCCCTCGGCCCTCGGCTCGAAATCCTTATTGGACGTTTAATTTTTATTTTTATTTTTACTGTTATTATTATTATCATTCTTTTTTGGAGAAATACACTCTCATGGTAGAATATCCCCATATGTAAACAACACGCCATCTACATCAGCCAAAACTGCATAGAAACTCGAACGAGTTCAGCTACAATGAAGTTTTATTCTTGAAATTTGTGTGCACGTAGGTAAGGGGTTTTGCTCACTCTCTGTACGTAACTTATTGTGAGATGTCCCTCTATTATTTAAACAATATATACTGCAAAGCGCTAAGTAGCCATCTATCAAGTATTTAGCCCCCACCCCTTTTTCCTCGCTTCTATACAATAGGATTCTAACGCTATTTCCCTAAAATATAAGAAAGGACCTGTGGCCCGTACCATCTAATCCCAAGTCGCGCTGCAGTATATGCGTGATTCTATACACGGAAATTGGCGTCTATTACTATACACGTATGAGAGAAAGGGTTTTCTGAACCATCCTAATTGCTGATATTGAACTGGCCGCACGCACAGCCAAGCATTGCGCGGCCCCTTGCAAAGGGTCTTGAATAGAAGATCTATGGAAATGGAAGAGATGGAAGTAGATGTAGCCAACGCCACTAACACTTTCCGTTACAATTCATCACGATCTAGCCTCCAGGTAGGTAACATCGATATCTATCTAAAACAGCGGCACATTTTATCCCATACCAGCAATGCCGCCGGAAGCACCTCCGAACAGCTTCTCGCGGCGCATCGTGAGGCTTAAGATAGCGGCAAGAGCGCCGCCGACAATGACGAGAATATAGGTCTTGTCCATAGCGCTGACGATGGCGCCAAGGACACGTCTCTGGACATCCGGGGCGAGGCTCTGCACAAGGCCGGAGCGAGCGCCCAGGATGGCGCTCTGGATTTCAGCGAGCGGCACGTTGGGCAGGATTCGCTGGATCTCCGACTGGCTTTCATTGAGGAGGATGGCATTGGCGATGGCGAGGGAGAGAGTGATGCCAACGAATTGAGCCAGCGTGATGAAGCCAATGGCGGGCGGAACATTTGCGCCGTCGACAACGGCCTGAGCGACTGAATACCCAGCCTGGGCGAACATGCCGGTCCCCGCGCCTATCATCACCGTGTAGCCGTATACGCGGCTTTCAGAGTCGTCCTGGTTAATCGTGTACATGAAGGTAGAGCCGATGACGACAATGCAACCGCCCACCAGATACCACGGCATGTAATAGCCCAGCTTCGACATTAGGGCTCCATTGATGATAATGAAGACTATTAGAATAGCAATAAAGGGGAGTAGCCGAACGCCGGCATCGAGTGGACTGTCGCTACGCGTGAATTGGAAGAAGAGGGGTATCATATAAGTCGGCACAAAGAGTAAAGCGCCGCCTCCTGCGGTGCAACAGAAGAGGATAAGCACCGTGCGTGACCGGAAGAATTGCACAGGGATAATGCGCCGTGCCTCCGTGGTGAGAATGTTCCAGAACTGCTGAATGCCCAATGCAAGGAAAAGCATACCAGACACAACAAAGAGCGCGATGATACGACCCGAGTCCCACGGGAACGTGACACCACCCATATTGATAGCCAAGAGCAAGGCCGTCAGCACTCCAGCCTGCAGTACGATACCAGCGTAATCTACCTCGACCGCTCTCGCCCGGAAGGGCGTGCCAGGACGGGGATCCTTGCTGGGAATTAGGAAAAGCCAAGCAGGTGCGCAGGCAGCACCAACAAGGAGGTTGATGTAGAAGCCCCATCGCCAGCCTGCCGACGACTGGGCGAAGGCGCCCCCGATAATGGGGCCCAGCACAGTACCAAGACCCCAGCTTAAGCCGGTGAGGGAGACGTACATAGGGCGCTCGGTTATGGTGGTGGTAGCAGCGATGAGGGTCACGCATCCGATGTACTGGCCCGAGCCGCCCACGCCTGCGATGGCGCGTCCCAATATCAAGACATTCATGGACGGCGCTGCGCCGCAGATGGCCGAGCCGACCTCGAAGATGAACACATGGAAGATGTAGAGCCACTTGGCGTTGAAGTTGCTGTAGATGCGGCCCCAAGCCAGATTGGTGGCTGTTGCGCACAGCAGGAACGCGACGCTCAGCCACGACAGATCAGCGATGTGGCCGAATTCCCCGAGAAGGTCAGGCTGGAGGACGGCAACGATCGTGCCGTCGAGGGCATACAGGAAGGTGGAGAAAACGACGGCCGCTATGTACACTAACCACTTCCATCCGGTGAGGTAGGGTGGGCGGGGCGGGGGCTCCTGCTCATTCTGCTTCTCGTCGCTGGTTGAGTTTCTAGGAGGACTTAGCGAGTTGTCCTCACCAGCATTGATATTGATGTCGGCTCGGCTGTTTGCCGTGGTCTCCTTGTCGCCAAGCGTCGCCATAGCTGCTGATGGATTGGAAACGGAGGGGGGAACGTCTTCTCGTCTTGGTATGCCGGACATCAGGTAGAGGAGAGAGTAAACCCATGTTCAATATAACTGCAAGCAAGGGAGCGTCTTGCTGCTTGTGAGATTGAGTAGATTGCTAATGCGTGGTAATGCACTCGGGGTAACTGTCTGAGATTGTGTATGCTTGTCACGTGCCCGAAAAATGTCGGCCGAAACATTCGTGCTGACAATAACATACGGCACCAATCCCACTGTGCATATGTAAGCAGTATCGGTCCAAAGTGTCCCCTGACGCTAGAATTATCAATGCCGGCCACTGAAATCTTTAACATCGGCCGTCTGCGGGTAGCGCTTCACCCAAGGCACGGCACTGCATGGTCGACGGGGCCGGTGCCTCGCACGCAACCGCGTGGACTCGACAAGAATTGATCAGACGGTATATGGACGAAGTGCTCGCAGCAGCCATGGGGATCCGTAAGCGACATTCGCATTTCAAATTCAAACATGTCCACATACACCAATGGAACAGTCGCCAAAGCCGCTGATGACCCGCTCGCCCTTGCCGACAACGTTGTCAGGCACACGCAGGCTGTCGCAGAGTACCTGCGAGTTAACAACTATGTGCAGCCTGCATTTGTACCAAACTCGATTGGCCGTCCCGAGACGCCCGAATATGTTAGGCTTCACAGTAGCTTGAAGCAATCGCTAGAAAACCTCTAGTACCTCGTCGAGAACCCCAAGAGGTACTTCCGCGCTCTTTGCTGCCAAGGATACGAGCTTGCAGCCATCCAAGTGGCCCTCGATTTCAGCTTCTTTACCATTGTCCCCGCGGAGGGGCGGATCTCGCTGGAGGAGCTCGCCAAGAAGGCAGGTGTTGACCTCGACAGGACCAGCCGCATCGTCCGTCTCTTAGCCACGATATTCATCTTCCGCGAGCCCACGCCTGAATACGTTGCACACAACCCCAGCTCATACCTCCTGCACATAGACGAGGAGATCCGTTCGACGTTCCATTACACGTACGTCGCCAATGTGGGATTGCTGCTATCACGTGCTGACTCTCTAGATTGCAGAATCGATGAGATGCTTCAGGCGGCCTCGTCCACGGCCGAAAATGTAAGGACGTCACCGCACAGCTATGACAGCGCTCTCACCCCGTTCGTGACGCGGCATGGCCTTCCGATCTTCGAATACTACGCAAAGGACTCCCAACGATCGATTCGTTTCGCTAAGGCCATGGCTGGGCGGTTGAAATGCAGGTCTTTTGCTTTGTTTAGAATTTCCCAGTGTCAGTGTCGTGATCCGAAATGTGGGCTAAGATCCACAGATTGAACGTACCATCACGCGACATTTCATGCTGGCAAAATAACTTAAGACACTACGCGATTAAGGAATCCACCAGTATCAAAGGGCTCTTTATGTGTATAGCAAGCATTATTTTCATAAGGACATCTTCGAGAACATGGTGGCAAATCGATCACTCATGTGTTTTGACCAAATGGCTTCCACTTCCTTTTCCAGAGCCAAACGGATCCCAACGGCTCTGAATCATCCATGCAACAACACCAGGTGCCATAAATCCCGAATGGTGTCATCAAGCATTTCCAAGTCCATCGATGCGTACTGTATTGCTGAGTGAAAATTATTTGATTGCTTTTGTGAACCACTCCTCTCAGTCTGAAGTCACCTACAGCATCAGTTCCACTCCCCTCAACGTGGAAGTGACGCGGGCTTTCAGCCAGATCCGTTGTTTTGGCAGTAGCCAGTCTGATGTTAATCATCGGTGGGTCAAAATGACCATCAGTTAAACTGCTGTAGCTCAAATAATAACCGCACCATTCGTCATCTGTAATGAAGGCAGGTGTCAACATGCTGTTGACACAAGACTCGCGCCAAGATGTCCAGGCTAGAGACTGGCAGTCATGCGAAGATGTGTCTGGGTCAAAGGGTATCGGAAAAGGACCATCTCCCTGCATATGAAGAATTGGAATATCCACAGCAGATGGGATAGGAATAGGAGCAGAAGCAGATCTGCGAGCCCTTCCACTTGAAAGACCTATCCTGTTATGTCTCACTGCTTGCTTCAACAAGGTTGCGAATGCTCCCAAGGACCTGAGAGCTTTCCAAATGTGCTTTGCCTGATGCAAATAGCCATGTATATGAGGCAGGCCTTCCGACAAGGCCATGTCATTTCCTTTATCGCTGGCTTGAGAGCGTTAAAACTCGATTTCTAACGAGAGAATTGCGCACTTACTACTGATCATGGTTGCAGCATACCAGAATATAATTTTCTCGTCCAATGGCCCATATTTCGAGTGATAAACTAGACGATTCAAACTCCAGGCGAGCCAAGGTGAGGAAACGATAGGGTCTTGGATATCTCAGCATTGCACGAGGGCATATCGAAACATCGAAGGACAGCGCCTACGTTGGCATATGATAAGGTGAGGAGCCCACGATAGACATCGCTGAAGCGTATCCCCGGTCAAGCCACCTTCTACGCCATGTCGTATTTCAAATGCGCGCTGGTCCGCCAATGCAAATCTTGCCCAAGCCTCGGTGTCGCGTCCAAGAGTCTGACCGATTTTCTCAATATCGAAGTTGCTCTGCTCCCACAAATCTTGGTGTCGCTCCAGACTATCTCTTAGAACCAAAGTATTCCAACATGCGGCCCGAAGGTAGTGATTGGTTTGGCGTAGTGAGAGAATAGCCCGCGCGTCGCATTGGCTTGCAATGTTTTGAATTACCTCTAGTGGAAGTCGACTTAGAGAGACGTGGCCCGAGGCCGGCGTCCCGACCATTACTGCGGCTACGTACTGAAGCTACTGGAGCTTTGGTGAGTAGGCATGATTTAGTGTATGAAGACTGTTAGGCTGAAAGCTGGTGTAGCAGCGGAATAAGATGACTAAGCGCGGGGGCAATCAAATCTTTCCGTCGCTCTCAGTTCGAAGATTCTCAATTTTTCTAGTCAGCGTCCGCGGACCAGATGATAGCGTCAGATCCTCAAACCGCCTCATTCCATTGGTTGGAAGAGCATGGTAAAGCATCGTCTACAGTGATGCAGTATATGACAGTATCCTTTGCCAATGGGCGAATTTGCGGACCCACACCTCGCTTGCTAAACCAACTGAGATGTTGGAGACCATACCAAGATGGCATACTCCATTAAGCCGGCCACCGTAATTCCTTTGGTTAAGCTCAGAAGAGACACCTGACCCCTCAGTTTGACAAGTTTGGGAAAAATATAGTGTTTCAGGTGGCCTTTTAAACGATGCAAAAAACTCATTGATCTTCGGCAAATGAACGAATGAGGAGAAACATCTCAAAGCATAATTTGTCTTCGTCGAAGTTGCATCTTATCTGTTTTGCCTTTCACATACCTATTCTGCGGCATCTCAGTGTTGGGTACCGTGAGCTTAGTTGCATAGCATCCTTCATCCTGGGACCGTTCTCAAGTAGAACTTCTAGAAGTCGAAATGAAGAGAACATATGTGCAAGCATCTCTAACCGCGGAAATGAAGTCATTCTGTATCACCAGAATCTCAGGACGCAACTCTACTTTGGTTGCACTGCACAGCACTGCTTCAACGATCATGGCCATCGTGACTTTGCACCTCGCCCTCTCACTTCACTTCAAGATACGTATCATTGCAGCACTTTTATTGAATAAGAACTGATCCCTATCTTCTCTTCTATACCATGGCTCAGTTCACTCGTCAAACTTTCACAATACTTGGTACCTTCCTCAGCTACATCGACGTACTGCCAAATTGAACCTTTTAGCAACCCTGTTTTGAGAGGCTTTCCATCGTCCTCCAGTCTCTCAATTGACCACATCCACACCCGGCTATCCCACTGTTCTACAGTCATGGACGAAACTGCTCGGCAGTTTGGGCTCTCTACTCAAAACAGCTGTTCATTCGTTTTAGAGCGAAGCACCAAAGAAGAAAACGCCGTTAAAGCGGCTAATCATATCAACAAAGAACTCGGGTCAGGCGAAAGCGTGACATCTCCTTGTTGTTTCTTCACCGATGTCTGTGGCTGGAAAGCCGACCAACAGCGAGGAATCTTTCCGTTTCCACGTCAAGATGAGAATTTTCGATACACCGAGGCTATAGCCGAGCACACCAGAGAACATTCCAACGATGGTGATGACTCGAATCCCAGTGCCAAAGACCAGCAGGATATGACTGAACAAGAATACGAAGAGATGATCGAGCAAGAAGCGTCCACGATTGTATGTAACTCATCCAAGCTGTAATCACTGTGTGTAGTCACACTGAACGATTTCCTTTGATAATAGATTTACGATGGAAGCGGAATCAAAAGCAAGCGGAGGAAAAAGAGATGTCCAGCAAAGCACGACGCCGAGGATCCTGCCACTTCCAAAGAGAGTAGCAATAAAGACCATCACAAGAAGCAAAAGCTCACAACGTGTCGGGAACATAAACGCAGAAAAAAGGAAAGGGTTGAGCGCAAGCGTATGCTGTCGAGATCAAGAGCTGAACTCTACAAGTTGAGTATCCAGGCAAGATCGAAGGCCCACACCAAAGCTGAAAAGCTCGGATACAAAGCCGAGATAATCGGGCTTAAGACTGTTATAGCACAGAAGGAGCTTCAGGTGAAGCAGGATAGAGAGCGGTCGCCAAGCCCGTCGCCGCACGAGCACGTATCGTGTCCATGCGCATGCCGGGCACCACATATATTCCGCAAGGAGGCCATTTTCTTTGAAGATGTAGATCATCTGGATGGCAGTCCTTCCGATACATCGCAAGTGGCGAAAGATACAGTCGAGAGCAAGATTGATGAGCGTGCACCAACCTCAGCAGCGCCGATGGGGCATAGCGAGAAAATGCAGGAAGTGAGCGTTGAGAAAGAGGATTCATCAGACATTGGTAAGGTCAGTAGGGAAATCTCGACTTAATTCGCAATCTACGTTCGCGAAAAAGACGATGGGTAGATGCGGAGTAGGGCTTTTAAATTGGAGCCTTTGATCTTCTGGTTAGCCATGACTCTTGATCTCCGCAGCAATCTCGTAGATCATCCGAAGAGCGATTGGAATCATCTACACTCTGCGAAATAGCTCATTCCTTAATGAATTTTCTGCGGATTTCTGATGCCATCTACGGAAGACTTGGGGCTTTTTACAAAAGTTTTTATGATTCTATTTTCATTACCAAGTGGTTTATTTTATTTTGCTTTCCTCCGAAGTTTTCGCTGTTTTACTAGGAGAGGAGAAGCGCGCTTCGCGCCTCAGCAGCACGTTGTATATATATCTTTCCAGCGTTACCGTAGCCCAAGCTCGCATTAGTCGGCTTCCTGGCCCAGTCAGATGGCGTAAGCACCGGCTGTCTATTTTCCGTGTTGTACTACTGCGATTGACATGCAGTGTACATTCCATGTCAGTCATGTCATACCACTGTCGCTGTTGGTTCTACCTCTACCTTGGTGGGTTCGATCCCCAAAAGCCACGAGTATCCTTTCACGAGGTCCTCTTTGTATTGCTCGGCTTGTGGGAGCATTGGGAACACTCCCCAAAATCCGTGTATCAGACCTGGGTACAGATCTAACTTTGTTGGTACGCCAGCTTCTTCCCGTAGCAATGCCTCGTACAGCAATCCGTCATCCCTTATCGGATCCGCTCCGCATACCTGCCACAGTCAAAATGTCTCAGTCACATGTGGAAAGCCCAGTCACGTAAGTATTGCCTTTGGCGGTTTCGCTCACCTGAATGTGTGCTGGCGGGAGACCTTTGTGCCCGGTAGGCCAGATGAAGGGGCTGAATTTGCCGCTATCATGATCAGGCCCATATTGGTCTACCATGAAATCCACAGCTGCTTTACTTAGGCCTGGCGGATCGATAATCTGTTCAGGCGACAGATACAGCTTTTTGTACTTCTCGGGCAGTACCTTCGGAGCCACCTCTTTGCTCAACGTGGCCGGAATGCACAGCCATTGACCCGTCAGTGGAGGGCTCAGCTTCTCATCTTTTGCTAACTGCGCCATGACAGCAGCGATATTGCCTCCAGCGGAAGAGCCACCGACAATGAACCCCTTGGATGGATCCGCGCCTAGCGCGTTCGCATTTGCGGCAGCCCACTTCAACCCATCCCACGCGTCGTCGATGCCAGTGGGGAACTTGAATTCGGGCGCAAGGCGATATCCCACACTGACGCAAACAACATCAAAAGCCTGGACGAGCATGCGAGCGTTGACTTGCTCGGCCTCAAGAGAGCCCAGGATCCAGCCGCCTCCGTGGTAAAGGACGACTAATGGACGGTTGGACGCGTCCTTGTGCTTGCTGACGCGGACGCGGATTTGTGCGCCGTCTCGGATGGAAATGTGCTGGTCTTCTTCGATCATGTCGGGTGGAGTGGGACCCATCGCTTTGAGGCCAGCTCGTTGACGTTCATTAAACATCTCCCGGACGGTGTTGACATCCTTCCATTCTAGTATTGGCATGTTGATTTTTGAGACGATCTAGTGGTCTTAGTCTTTGAGTATCAATCTGTCGATTAAAATTGGTACCTCGACAAGCTTTGGGTCAAGTTCTCCAGATTTGAGAATCTCTTCTGGAGACATAGTAACCGGAGCCATGGCGAAATCCTAATTTCTTGGCACTAATTGGAGAACAATAGGAATAAAATGGAGTAGGGTCATTAGGCTCATACACACGAGATGTCGTTGCTTTTAAGGGATATGAAACGCCAAACTATTACTGAAAGGTTTAGTAAAAGACGGAGATAATGATTGGACAAAGTGGGACTAAGTGTAGCTGACAAATACAGTTTCCGCCTAGGTTGTTATTTTACTCTGGCCCCAAAACACGGCCGAGAGCTCACCGGCAATACCTGACTAGCACTATACGGACGTAGTTACATGTTACCTCAGTCGTGACTCAAACCTAAACACTATCCATCTACCTATTCTGGGTGCGAGGTGGAATAAAAAAGCACGTACTAAATTCAGCAATGCTAAGCGAAAGAAATGACTAGTGTCGCTTTCATTCGTAACCAATCGAATGGCCTCGAGTACGGAGTCTAATCTATCTCATGTCCTGTTAACCATGCCGAAGAAAAGGAAACGACTGTTTTGGTGAGTCAAGCTTCTTCTTGGCCCCAGCTATACTGTTAAAATGATAACAGGTTTAAATTAGCCACAATACAACCCTAGCCAACAACACGGCAAGCATCCCTGACCACCCTGCCATCCGCGTAGTAGCCATGGAAAAATCTGCGCGTCCAGCATCTCCATTACTCTGTGTAGCGCTCTCTGTTGGTTCCGTACCAGAAGACAGCCCTGTTCCCGATAAAGTTGGAACCGACTTGCCGTCAGGATCCACAGCGACACTACTCCAAGACGCCGTGGAAAACCCGTTTAGCACCAATCCACTAGATACCATGCTCACCGTATTTCCGTCTACGATTGTGGCCGCACCGCCTTCTGTGACAGTAATGGAGCCATCAATGATAGCAACGCTACTGTGATCGGGCGCAGTGGTTTCGATAGCAGTGTAGGTCCGGCCATCAAGGAAGAAAGTCGCCTCTACTGCTGTGGAGGGCGTGATGGTTTGATAGGGAATGGTGGATGAGCCGACGACTATGCCTGATGAGACAGCGCTTATCACTTGCCCAGAAATCGTAACAACGCCGCTGCCGGGGGTGATGGTTTGCAAGATGCCTGAGGGGCCAGCAAGAATAATGCCGCTGTTGTACTCACTGTAGGCAGCATATCCTACATGGTCGATTGTGAACTGTGCTTCCAAGTCCTCTGAAACTGTGTTTGTCGGGGCTACCAGAGCGCTGTAATCTGCAGTGCTACCGTCAATGACAACACCAGCAGATACAGCGCTGATCGTTTGGTCGAAGATTGTGACAGCAGGGCCACCTGCAAAAAGGCTCGAACCGCCAATAACAATAGGATGTCCGGATTGTGCAGTGTAGGCCTGCCCACCAGCGGTAATGACAACCCCTGTCTCTTGGTTTCGAAGGGTAGGAGTGGAAGTATATGCCACTGTACTTGATCCAATCACAACGCCCTGCGTACCAAGGGTAATAACGCTTCCGGCGACTGTTACAGCTGGGCCGCCAGCAGACAGTGTTGAGCCTGCAATGACCAAAGGAGAACCAGAATGAACAGTGTACGGATTGCCTCCAGCAGTAATTATAGCTGATGCGTCGTAAGACTGAGACGGCGGTATAGCAGAGTAAGCTACAGCATTAGATCCCACATTGAGTCCAGAGCTGCCAGCGCTGATTATCTGACCCGATATTGTTTCAGCAGGGCCTCCTACAGACAACGTAGAGCCAGCAATAACAACGGTAGATCCAGATTGAACGATGTATGACTTCCCCTCGACAGTAACTACAGCACCCGTTTCGATGGGGTCTGCAGGTGGTGACGAATATGCAATCGAGCTTCCACCGAGATTTACCCCTGCAGATCCAACGCTGATAACCTGATTTCCAGTCGTTAATGCTGGCCCTCCTTCAGAAAGACTTGATCCACCAATGACAAGAGGATCACCAGATTTGGCTGTATAACTGTGATCACCAAGAGTAAAAAGCGCAGCAGGCGGATCAATCGTGGCTGTGGCAGCTTGAGAGTAAGCGACAGAGCTCTCGTCAACGTTCACTCCATTACTACCGACAGCGACGGTTTGCCCTTCTGTTATAAGAGGAGGGGCTCCTTCTGACAGTGTTGAGCTTCCGATGATCAGCGGACTTAGAATACTTGAAGCGGCGTTGGAAGGATCTGCGGCAACCAAGCTAGGAGACGCTGGAAGCACCTTGTTTGCACTCGATCCGCCTTGTAGAATGCTAACCGCTACACTAGCCGCTGATGACAAACCTATTGTTGTCTCTGGTGGATGACTATTCAATTGAGGTGGTACTGTATTCGGATCAAGCGACGCTACAGTGGGATCTGCAGGATCGCCTTCTGGTCTGATTCTCGAGACCGCAGACTGCAGCCCAGCTTTGCTCGAGATTTTGGGATCTCCAGAAGATGGATAGCTGGTCGGAACAGTTGTGGAAGGATCACCTGGACTGCTAGTGGATGTGGCAGTAGCTGGTGCTGGGGAAGAGCCTGGAACAGCTGGGGTCGATTCTGGGACGGCAGTAGCAGACACGGATGGTGCTGCTACAATCGTGGCAGGAGTCAGCAGATACGGCGGGTCGTAAGCACCTCGTATATCCATTGAACACGACGCCCATGCCGGATCCAAACTGTTCAGAATACCCTTCGGAAGGACGATGATAGGATCGTATGGCCTGGTCATAGGACAGATTGGAGTATATTTCTGAGCGCTTGCCTGGTTCGACAATCCCCCTTGTATGATGAAGTCCAAGTCCTGAGAAGCCGAATAAACACCACACCAAGGTTGCCTGCTGTAGATACTCAGTGGCACTGGCGGATTGAGATCTGTAATATTGAAAGAAGCAGTACGTTCAATCCAAGTGAAAGGTTGGTGCTCGGCCCACACACTGGACAAGTCGGCAGATGAAGGTATGGCAACAACATTGCTTGAATGAGTGGGGCCAACACCTCCACAAGAGTCGGATGCATATACATTCTCAAAGGACACATACAGCGTTGGCGACGTGAAGACAGTTCCCATCGCAGTTGCGACTACCACTTCATCATTGGCCGGAACCATAGTCCCATTGCCAGATTTTGCTGTTGCTGGCCAGTGAATCAATTGAACGGTGCCAGCTGTGATGGCGCACCTTGCACAACCAAGCGAACATCCTGGGGCCAGGATGGAATTCGAAGGCCACACTGTTGATATTGTGCTTGGGTCGCCATTTGTATTGTAGCTGACATATTCTGCAGTACCCCCGACCAAGATAGTGGAAGCTGCAGCGTGGACCTCACCGGAAACCGTGTACCAAAAAGGATGCAACATTGACGTCGCCACTTCGCCATTCGTAAAACCGGCCGAGACATAAGACGACCTTAGAGAGCTACAGAGGGTACCTCCAATCGATGCCTGAGTGCATGGAGGAGGAGGACCCGACTGCAGACTCGAGAGGACACCCTCCGAGGAATCCCAAACACTCTGTGACGCCATACAAGCGAGCGACGTGTCTTGACATGACACGGGCGCTAGCGTAGGTAAGAGCATGACTGAGGCATAGCTGGACCATGACGCCTGACACTGCGGAATAGAGCTTGGAAGTTCGCAGCTTGGAGCTTGTCCTATGCTTGTTGTAGCGCTCACATCCCAAAGAGGGGAAGTGGCAACGGAGGTTGTTATCAAAGTCGTGGCTGGGTGGCCTTGCCCTGAATAAACATCCGTGACGGTATAGCTCTGTGTATACGTCGACGTTTTCATTGTGAATCCATTGACAACGGAAGCTGTAGTCCAGGTGGAAGTCGTACGTTCTATGGTCGAAAAGATTTGGGGCTGGGAACTAATTGTAGTCGTTACCGTCGATGTTGATGCACTGTATGCTGGAACTATTGATTGGGGTTGAGAGCTCCAGTACGTCTCCCATTGCGCCCAACAAAAATCCAAGGTCCTGTTCCCAGTCGTGTTGCCAGCCAGAGGTAGGTTGTATAGCAATGCATTGGTACTGTTCTCACTCATCGAAGAGACTGATTTCGTATTCTGGGCGGTCGCCAAGGATTGGCTCGCTGTAGTGCTGTAATTTAATCTCGGGTTTACAGAAGCTGCAGAAAGAGCTAAATTGTGGCCTGAGAGCCCCTCAACAGATTGACTGGAAGCTTGCACTGATGTGATATTTGATGGTGGGTGCAGCGATCCAGATATTGAAGGAACGAGGGTGCTGTAAGGCGAGAACGTTGATCTGGCAGGGCGTATGGCCGTGGTATTGCCCACAGATGAAAAGTAGACCCCAGTTTGAGAGAGCGATATTGGCGTCGGGAAACTTGACGAGGCAAGAGAAGGGCTGCCACTGTGACTGCTCAAGCCAAGGCCAGATGCGATGTATCCTCCAATACCGACAGACGAGCTGATACTGTTTGACTTAAGGGAGTTTATGCTGCTGTATATTGAAGAGGTCGAGCCAACGGAATAATTGACGGTTATGCTACTCACGCCGAAAGGTAGATCGACACCAGTTTGAGAAAGAGAATGTACAGTTGTAGTCAATGAGCCGCGAGATGGGTGGTTGGGTGGCAAGCTGGATTCAATACTGCTTGTTACAGAGGTGGAAGTTTGGGTGGTCAGATTTCCGTTGACATGATTGAGGGTGGTATTAGGCTTGAGTGTGATATTATCAAATTCGCTATAGGCTAGCGAATAAGGTTATTAGAAACATACAAATACGAGGATGTAAACATGACTTACATGCTAATACAGAGTCGAACAAAACCAGGAACGCTATCAAAGGCAACGTGTTGACAGCCGGAAAGAGTCTCATGGTGTCATACAATCAAATGATACCGCCAAGGGCCGGCCACCGATCATATCAGCCTTTTTGTAGTTGACTCACCAAACTGCCTTTTCTCGTGAGAACTCAGGGCCCGCAGGGTGTACTCAGGGTTCTCAGAATCTACCCTGAGTACACTCTGCGGAGCCTGAGAACCCAGCATAGCTGTGTAAAATAGCCAAACTAGGCTCTGAGCGTTGGGCACTGTGGTTCACGTCATATTTTTGGAGAACTCAGGTTAGCGAGGGTTGACTTGAAAAGTGCCGACATAATTGCATAGTTGATGATTCAAATGATTAGCAAGAATTGTAACAAGCGAGCAAAACATGAAGAACTGGAAACCGATTTGACAAATGCTCGTAGAAGAAGGCGATCCTTCTATCTTAGCAGGATATGAGTAGAAGAACTCAAATGAAAAACCAAGTCAAAAATTTAATTCCATCAAAATAAGAAGCCAAATTGAGAAGCAATGCTTGCCGGACATTCCGAACAATTTATTGCATAAGATATTATAGGGTTGGCTTCATCGGGCGCCGCTCAATTCGCGCCGCCTGGCAAAGCCAATCTTGAAAGATCGGGACCCGTCAATCTGAGTGTTGAAGAAAGTGTTTGGTGTTTAAGATCCTGGACCTTTCGCTAATTCACCCACCTTTGTGGTCACCCAAACCGAACTTTCTGGATGGGAGGCTCGAGACCTAGTACTGACGATTCAGCCGCCGACAGACCCTATCAACCAAAGTTAACTTCAGAGGCAATCTACGACAGCCACATTCTGTAGAGCTACTGTTGTGCGATAAGCTACAGACGCAGCTGAGCAGAATGTTGACATCGCTTAAGAGGTGGTGATGGGTCGGTGAGAAATGGGGACCTGAACGTGGCGGACAGGGGTCGTCCAGCCGCTTCACCGCATCAGGTGCTCTTCATCTCAGTTCGGCTTGGCTCAGCCAACAGCTTTCCGCATGAATGTGAGCCTCCTGAAAGACCAGCCCGTCATGCAAAGATTTCCAGCCAAGCTTGACCGTCAGTGGTGGAAAGCCTGGACCCATGATTTCAAGCCATCGGAAACCGCCGAAATCCCCCGACGACGCCCTCACATCACATGACATCAATCTCTTTCGCAATCATTACTGTCACCTTTGGTTCTTGTTGGTTGGGGGGGCCAATTAGCGCTTACCTTGACAATATCAGCGACTCAAGCCAATCGATAGCCTTTGATCTGTTTTCGTTGGAGCGGGCCCAACAGACAGGACGAGTCCGTTGGTAACACATAAAGTTAATCCCTTCCAGTTGAAATGGGAAAATGGTCACGGGAAATTTGACTGCTCTGCCAGCCAATACTTACTCTCACCAAGGTTTTTACGGGGGCAGCACTCGACCGGTGAGTACTCGTATATTCCGTACTTGTACCGCGCGGTTTCCTGCGCACATTGGTGGGTAGTCCAACCTAACTTTCGCGCTTATTCAACACAGCGTACTCTTGGCTATTGATGAACCCACTCAGTAATGCCGTCAAAGTATGTTCGCGTTAGGTCTGCGCTAAGTCCATGACTTGTTCTCAATATCGAACTAGATTGAGACATGTCCTGTGATTGCATTTTCAAGCACAAGTTAAATCGCCTTGCCTTGCTGTGTGACCAGTACTATCACAGGTCTAAACTGTGTTTCATTGCAAAGTGCTCTTTCTTTGTTCCACAGATGGGTCTTAATCGACGGCACAAAGTACCGAAAAATGACCGAGATCAATGCAAAGGGCTCTGTGCATTGTAGAGACCGTGTTATCGTTCCATGAAATCAGTAATTTTGATCTTCGATTTCAAAGCATGAAGGAGTTGTCTTCCTGGACAATAAGTCAGCCGTTGCCCAGGAATGCAATACGAGGTGCCGACAGAACTCTCTCACCGATGCAAGTGGGTAACGAGTCATGCTGTGCCGTCGAAAACCTTCAAGCGTCCGGCAAGTGGGGCTCTCGGGCGAATTCAAACAGTCGCAAGTGAAAAGGCACTTTTCAAGGACATTGTCGATGTTTGGGTTGCTGGGTCTTTGGCCAAGGCCAGTCCCATGTCAAGTGGTGTTGGTAGTCCACAGAGACTATGGAAGTGAAGTTTCCCGCAATCCGTATTGAGCATTTGATCCTGCGCATCCGAAGTGTTCATTTCTTGCGCGTGTTCTAGAGCGGTGGATCGAGGCACGTAGTCGCGGTATGACTGGAGATGAAGATGAGATAATTCGATTCAAAACCATCGTATGATGCATCGAAACGCTTGTGCATGTGAGATTGGAGAGAATGATTCGCGCTCAACTCCAAGAGCCATCTCGTAGCTATGGATTGGTTGTTGATGGCTACGCAGCTGAAATTTCTTTCATGAGGGTTAAAAGGAAATTAGACATGATGTACGAAATCTTTGTAACTTGGATGGAAAGGCGATGAAGCTATTTGCAAGACCGTAACAAGATAGAATATAGATACATTTTTGTAAGACTTTCTGCGTTGCTTTTTTTCTTCTGATTTACAGCTCTATGATTGCCTATTTGACACTTTTGTTTCTATTAGATTCGCATCGGAACGCACCATACACGATTGCATCCAACTCAAGTCTTCGGGCAACAAATGAGCCTTGATGATTTGAACGATGCAAGGCAGTGCCAAAAAACAAAAAAAGGGGGAAGGAGGGGGCTTGGTCACAACGTTGTCTTAACCAGGAATAGGTATCGTGAAGTTGCTAAACACTTCCAGTGTCACATGAGCGGACGGTGTTTTATCAATCAAGGCACTTGCCTAATGCATCTGATAACCTTTGACGGAACCACAAGGAATATATGCGTCAGAATCCCAAGTAGTATGGTGATATCCGACGTTACGGGTACGATAGGGTGTTGCTCCGAAGTGCAGACTGCACAACAGGAAGGTTGTTTCAACGTAGCAGTTGGTAGGTGCATAGCGCGAATTTTTCCTGTCGTAGTGCTATAACACGAGTAGTGACTCATTGTAAAAGCCTGTAGTAGCGTGGGGGATATGCAGCCAGCCATGCTGGTCTGGAGTTCTGACGCTTTTGCAGTTTTTCATGATGTAGGGCCTCTCACTGCCTCACCACGAGGTCGGTCATGCAAGGAAGGTTTTGCCGTACATTTGTGGAGACACGGATGAATACTCCGTCCCGCTCCAGATTTATCGAAAGATGCGCCATCCTGCGTGTTATTCCCTGCCGCAGCGGGATACATGGTGTGTTTGCGTATGGATGGTTGTGGCTCATCAAACTCTGAATGCCAAATCAAGGGCTTGGTGGTCATAAGAGGTGTGAACCAGTGACGTTGACATTGCCCAAGGCAAAAGGCATTGTCCATATTTCATCTGCACGTACGAGCATGATCCCGTCCTTCTGAGTCGAAATTTGAGACAAAGGGAACGTTGCAATTGCCGTTGACAATGATCCCTCCCTCCAAATTTGACGGGCGATGCTATTTGCAAGCATTGCGTTGTCACTCGTGTACCATTAGCAAGCTCGGAGGCTTTCTAGCGGATGGTATTTCGTTTAACTCTAGATAAATACAAGGGTGAATTGAATGCGTCTGAGAAATCCGATACTCCCAAATTATGCCAAGTGAGTGCAGTATGCAAGGCCAACCATTTGCGCAATGCAGTAACGCCGTCATAGCCGTAGCGCAAAGAATAGGAAAATGCTGGCGCTCTTTCAACCATTTTACATGAAATGGATATACACATTTGTGAATGAGATGTGAAGGGTTTGTGGGAGCTTTCCAAGTCGTTGCACCATTAGTTCTGTTAGCCATATGACTGCCGTGATTTATCACCACTCTTTTTGTACTCCCAAACGTCCGTATGCCCTCACTCATGATTTCAGAAAAGACATTATAAAACAGCATTACCAACGTGCACCATGACCGTAATGTAAGATGTCCATGAAGAAGGGGAAGCAAATGCAGCCCAAAGGCGCATTATGCAAAGATCAAACACCCGGAATCCAAGAATGTAAAACGGTCAAATACTTACTCCATACTCATCTTTTTCACATCCTCCTCCATCCCCATGATCCCCATCGCCCAATGCAACCTCGCCTTCTCGCTCGTCTTCAACA
Organism: Astrothelium macrocarpum; assembly: GCA_021030915.1. NCBI lineage: Eukaryota > Fungi > Ascomycota > Dothideomycetes > Trypetheliales > Trypetheliaceae > Astrothelium > Astrothelium macrocarpum. The sequence continues at coordinate 22,845 of JAGEMR010000177.1, read as the reverse complement.
AGCTCCTATCCGTCTGATCCGGATCCTGGCCAACTTGCGACTGCCCTGGCCCCTCGCCCTGTCGCACGGGTCTGATCATCCCATCCTCCCTCCCCATTATCGTACCGTCGGCCCTGTACCACCGATACCCCGTTGCCCAATGCCGGCGCTCATCCATGGCATTCTCCGCCGCCGCCCCCATCTGCTCCCACTTGGGTCCTCTACCTGCCTCATACGCCTTGACCCATGCCTTTTCACAGCCATCGGCAATGAGACCCGCGCTCGCCCAGCCCGTGCGCGTCTCGATCCCACGTATTCGTGTGACAAGCCACTCGCGCTGCGCGTACTCGCGGTACTGTACTCCTGCGAAGAATAGCGGCATGGTGCTCTCTGTGAGCGCAGCGCCAAGTCCTGCATTCAGCTGCGCTGGCATTGGGTTTGGCACAATCCCGGCGGCGATGCGGCCAACGGCAATGGCGTGCGACGCGGTTTGGGGTGCTGCAAAGCCCTGGGCGAGCATGGCGGCCGCGGGCATCGAGGGGTGGCTGCGGAGGAGGATGATTTGCGTCATGTGGTAGACGGCCCAAGTGCAGGCAATGTCGAAGGAGCGATAGGTGAGGGCGAGGCCGAAGGGCGTTTCGTAGGAGGGTTCTTCTTCGGCAGTAAGGGGTTGGAAGTGAGCGCCAAGGTGGTTGGGAAAGGAGGAGACGGCGGCTTGGATATTAGACCATTCTGCAAGGGCGGAGGTGGTGGCTGCAGGGATGTCGTAGTTGGATGAGGCGGGGCTTTGGGGAGGAGACTGTGGGTGGTAGAGAGAGGGTTCTTGTCTAGAGGCGTATGAAGACGGCATACGAACCTCTGAGGAAGGGGCCATGCCATAGAAGGACATTTGTGGCATAGGAATACCTGGAGGACCAGGTCGCCTATCTGAAGTATTGCTAGCGGACGTTGGCATTCCACTCATGTTTGGAGTACCAATATAGGGAGTTGGAGGTAGCGCTTCCCCGGCTCCGGGTGGAGGGCCTTGCGGTGGTTTCCAGACACCTCCATTAGCAGCTAGAACCTTGAGTTTTCTTTCGCGATCTCTTGCTGCGAAGTCCGCCACTCGAGCAAGTAATAAGAAGAGATGATCACTGGTACCGACGACTGCATCAGGTCGGCCAATAGGTGCTCGAGGTGGACAGTCTGACCACCGGCGGAAATCGCGACTGCGGAGAGAGTGAGCAGATACATCGTGATAGGATATAGGAGAACTTACATGAGTGGGTTACCGCTAACAATGCTTTGATAGATGTCTTGCTTGCAATACCACCAGTACAAATCTTGCCAAACCTCAAACCTTCCCAGATCGACTTCGGAGGGAATCGTCCTTGGCCCGGATAATTTCCTGTAAACGTGCCCGTATTCATCATACCGTACTTCGTGACCCATAAAATGACTGACAATGCTTTCATCAATATCTGGAACCTCGTCAACGTGCCACTGGTGCGAGGGTCGCCGCATATTGTATGGATACTCAAGACTCATCATTTTTTGAGCTTCAAAAGCTTCGTAGGCTTTCCTTTCGGCTTTCCTACTACGAAGGTCCTTGTGCATTCCCGTAAAATCAGTCTCATTGAGCAGCTGTCTTGCACCTGCCAGATGACTGCTCCATTTTGAGTGCTCCGCTGCCATTATTTCATAGAAACCAAGCAAGAGAGATGCAGCCAATGTGGTAACTTGATTACGTTTATGAGGATGAACCAAGCAATGTTGTACTCGTTTGAGTGAATAGGCATAATGCTTGAATGATGGAGTAATCGAAGCATCCTGAATTTTCGCAATGTGGATGCTAGCAAGTGCAAGCATTGCATGGAGCAAGCCCTGATGATGAAGAGCCATCATTGGCATAGTATACGTCCACAGACCTTGCTGGTACTTTGGTACTGGCCCGTCGCTGAAGAGAACAGACGTGTTTCGAGTATTTCTTTCAAATACAGACATTGCAGGCCCTGTCGAATTTACAAAATGCGAAAAAACTCTTGCTGTTTGAGGGTTCTTTAACGGATTAGCAACCCATTCCGCATGATAATGGTCTAGGATACCACTATAAAGAAAGGCGTCAAATCGTCTCGCATGAAGTTCATCCGTATTAGCTTGTTGCAAGGTAAGCATCTGGCCCAAGTCTTGACGGTTGTGGCCTGCCTGCAAGGCCTGCGCAGGGTCGACTTCCATTTCTTCGTCGGAATTAACGTCAAAGTACTCATCATCTTCGTATTCAACTGCCGCTCGTTCCAAATATTGCGTCGGACTAACTGCAGCCTCAGGTGGCAACTGGTACCAAACACCATCTGTTTGCGGAGCAGCGTGGCTTGGTGGGTGCGGCTCTGAGTAATTGACCGAATTAGATTTTTGGTTGGATATCAAGCAATTGCTTGTTCAAATTTTAGGTTTTCAGGGAAATCAACGCTGCCAGTAGAACCGACGCAGAGGTATGGAAAGGGAGTATGAAAGTGACCCGTACCTTGCGAAGGAGTGATTGGCGTCGATAAATAGTTGTGTCCCGGTACGTAGGCTGGAGGGTATTCGGCGGACTGGTATAGTTGCTGCTGCTGCTGCTGCTGTTGTTGCTGTTGCTGATGATTAATTTGCCCGTCAAACAGGTTCGTCCGCCATTCTGGCCTAGTTTGACGTTGATCTGAAGGTCGACTTTGGGCTGACATCGAAAACGAGGTTTCCGGTGTGGTACTCGTTGCGGTGATAGGGGTTTGCTCCTGAATGACTGGGGAATTTTGATATACTGCATATTGATTATAACCAAACGCATGCTGACTTTGGAGGCTGGCAGACATGGGAGTAGGTGGTGCATGACCGGTTGTATAATACTGGGCCTGGAGAGATGGCTGGGAATATGCTTCCGAGCCTGGAGTGTATTGTTCGGAGAGCGGAATTTGATGATGGAGCTGATCTGTTTGGGGTGTTCCATAGGGAAAGAATGTTCCCATAACATTGTTATGGCCAGAAGTTGCAGAAACTGGGTCTCCAACTAACCCATATTCATGTGGATCCGGTCCTCGGGGCGCAAGAGGCGTGAGCGGATACACCTGCGTCGATGGTGGGACTGGGCTTTGATTCGTATTCCTCGCTGTTCCAGGCAAAGAACCCGTATGATATGGAATGGTGCTGCCTCCGCCAGGAACTCGAAAGTCGGTATTTGGAGTTTTGAAAACTACCCGTTGATTGTACCCCTCACAATGCCGCTTCGACTTGATGCAATTATTGCAGATGGGACGTTCCTCACCGCACTTGATACGACGTTTTCGACATGTCAGACATCCCGTCTTGGTTCGTCTTCGAGATGCTCTTGTTCTGGGTGCGGTGGTTTGCTCCGTCCTTCCAACAGTCTCGGAGCCGGCAGCAGCCTCTGTGGAAGGATCTTGCGATGGTGGGGAAGTACTTCTTGAAGCCATGTAACAGAGTGTTGGGATTCACAGAAAGGATTAAAGTTGTAAATGTGCGACTAGCACTCGTATTGTCAATGACCGTCACACATGGCCTTGTTGGACCGCTTGTGTCTCATGGGATGGACTGCGCCTGTATTTGTGGATGCTCCAAGTCAGTCTGCACTCGCGATAGAAAGTTGCTTCTGGGCATCGGTTGCTGAGCTGATGTGAAACAAAAGCACAAAGAATTACTGTCTTGAGGAGAGGTGTGCTGCAAGATACAATTGAAGACTGCTCAGTAGTGCTGATCGCAATGTAAGAACACGGCTATGCTAACGGCGCCGGATGAGACGTGCAAGTTGAGCCGGAAGCAAGATACGAAGAGTCAAGCGAGAAAGTCTTTGCGAATGGGGTTGGAAAAAAGAAAGTGCTTCAAGCACGGTTCGGAGGAGCTTGGTGCAGATCCAAACCCTAGCGGCTGAAGGTGATAATGGTGGGGGGGGAGGGGGATACCTAGTAACAATAGATCTTTGATGTATGAACGAAGCCGGGCAGACAGATAATCCTTGCTTGATCAGGTTATTATCCCGACGGGACGAGAGACGGGACGAGAGAAAAACGATCGAACAGACGAAACCAGAAAATCCAATTGTACTGTAGGTAGGAATGGGATGGAGTAGGGATGGGGGTCCAATATTTAGATCCAACAACTTAGCTGCACAGTCTCGATGCAGGGCAGCAACAAATAATCGCCAACCTTTGAGCTCTAAAACGGGACGCAAGACTCAGGGGCCATAACAATCAATGAACGGGGATGGAAGTTTTCGGTGGATATGGCGTCTTAAGCGGTTTTGTAGGCAGGTGGTCGTCGTTTCAAGGCTAGGAGCGGGCGTTCGAGCCAAGTCAATCAAAAGGCAGTGCATAGGAGGAAAAGACTGCGAAAATCTGGCAATCTACAGCATTTAGGGCGAGCTTGACATTTGAAGACCCTCGCAGCGGGGCGGACGATGGGCATTGGTGGACGGGGCCGAAGCGGGAGTGTGAACTGGTCGAGCGCCGAGCGAACTGCTCACGCCTCTGTTTCCCCACGGACGAGCTGCAAAAGCCGCTACGGCCGAGGAGAGAAGAGCGCATCGGTGAAGTTCAGGGCTGGTTTGTCTGGCGTTTCAATGGCCGGGCTGTAGCCTAGTCGCGACGCGGGATCGACGTGAGGCCAGAGCGCGCCCTAGTCCAAGGGTTTAGGCTGATCCGCGATCCAACTACTGTACCCTCTGAGCGTCAGTGCGCCAGATGATGCGTGAGGGGCAGGAAGCAGCCACATGGCGCGAGCAGTGCAATTCAGGACCCTCGATTCTGTGCTATCCGAGTCAGGCATTGGGCTGAAAGCCTTGCAGCATGGCGTGGGCAAAAGCAAATAGTGAAACTTGCCCATCAACCACCCACGTTGCTGTCAAGCAGCATGCCCTCATCGCATGCGTTCATCTTCCCGCTGCGGTAGCTCTGTCGGTGTTGTTTTTGCACGGGAGGGTCCGATTCCCCTTCGCATCGTTCGGGCGGAAAACGTGCGGGTGTGGCTACGAGCTCTCCCGCCGCTCTGTGCGCATCATTGATTGGAGATTTTGGCCTTGACTTTACTCGGGGTTGGGTTGGAGGGGGATCCTGTCAGGTACCGCTTTTAGCAGTCGTTCCCATTCATCGACTCCGCCTCAGCCTCGGTACCCATACATGTTTACGTGCGTAATTGCTTTTGCCCTTTCATTCCCTTCTCCAAACCCTGCACGCAATCCAGGCACCCACATTGCTAGCATTTAATTTTTTTTGGCCGATGTGTGACTCGAATATCGCCAACTGAGGCTCGGACGACCAATCATGTGGTGCGCGCCATGAAGCCTTTGGCGTGCAGATTACCCGTCGATCCGTACACGGATATGGCCGTAGCGGACTAGGAGACGCTATTCTTGGTGACAAATCTTCCAGTGTGCCTGCTTGTGGCTAGCTGATTTGCACTTGGCACTGGCCTGAAGTAAGAGGCAACACATCCTGACCGCTGATCCGATCGCTTGTGCACGCAATTCATCACCTGACATTGATTACTTACACGGCGCCTCTTAGCGAAGCGTCTAGACAAACAGTACGTACAGCTCAAGCATATCGCAGACTCGTGGTCCTTGGACAGGCTCACCTGCGCTACTTGCGTCACCGGCAAGGTTTGCTTATCCAAGAGGGAATATGCAGACTATCAACCGGATAGGAACGGGACGCTAGCCGCCTCTCTAGCTTCAAAGAATCTTTCATCGGGCTGCGTTGGCGACCACTCGCCCAAGGCTGGTCCCAAAGTGACATGCAGCTGCAGCTTTGGCCTCGAGTTCCACTGCCATGGGCTTGCGCTTTCAACACTAGGAACTCCAGTCGTTACCAGAATCTCATTCAGCTGAATGCCCCTTGAATGATGCATAAGTCTACCATTAGTGCCAGGCTACATCATTCGCGAAAGCAACGTGCTTCGAGGAGCGAACAAGTAATGAAAGCTCAAAGACCATTTGATCACGTATTGGTTGTTCACCGATTACGGCACTGATTCAATCGCGGAAGCCGAGGACCCACAGTGTCTCAATTCAGCTGGGGTTTTAACAGAGAATGCTGCTATAGACCAAGGACCGGTAGGCCTTGCAGGCTTCGAACACGTATCACACCCATGGTGAGTTTATTGTTTCGGCATTAGAATCGAATGCACAAAGCAGGAGATTAGAGCGAGTTTGCGAAATGATCTCAGGGTCATTGAAAGTGCTACCTGTATCGGATCTCCGATGGACACGAACATGCCAATTCATCTCATAGGTCATTTTTGTCCCAAGGAGACCTAATGAAATTCTGGGCAATGGGGTGGGCGCTTGAAGAAACATGCTCATTCTTGGCCTTCTCCGCGTCAATTGTCTTCCATTTCCAAGCGATGTGCAATTAACCAATCAACAGCCTAATCATTTGCCGTGCAACGGAACCCAAATTCTCGTGACAAACTAGACAAGTCCGCAACCAATCGCTGAGGAGACGAAAATGCACCACGACATAGACACTCGATGCGAACTCCGAACAATATTAACTAAACGACGAAAGCCAATGACGCCCTGTCAATTCTTCTATCTACCCACTCACCGATCTAGCCATTCTTGGAATATGCTGATCAATCATCAAGTCTTTATGCATGTCTGCCAAACGCACTCAAAGCTGTCAAATCTGGCACATGGCGTCTGTCCCTCTAATCTACAACGCGTCCCAGGTGCCAACCCATGGGTCCAAGAAGCAATGTTGTGGGTACCAAGAGATAGAATTAGCTGCGCACATGTTCGGCGCCCAACTAAATCGTGGGATGTAGCTATTAACAGCACATCCATTATACAATTTGGTAATTTGCTATTCGAATAGCTTAGCAGGCTCCTGGGATCTATCGTTTACGAGAAAAAGCACACCATCATCTCCTATTGCAACTAAAGACGCCGCGAAAGACGATATGATTTGGGTACACTTTCAGGGGATCCAAAACAAGAACATTAGGCGGCGACATGCTAGTCATGTGTTGAACGAACCCCTTGATGTTGATCAATGCTTGAACTCCATGTAAAGTCCCTCGACTTTGTTGATAGCATGTTCAGGCACCCTGACAGTTTTGGAATGATCAAAAGCCACCAACCATTCAATAATAGATGCCGCAGGTCGAATGGAACAATGCTTTGCAATATACAAATTCAGAAAAACGTCCGTAACGATGGGGGGCGTAACTTTCAACTAGACTGTTTCTTCGTTAACGTGGCGGATCGGATTGCCCGGATTGTAATGGAGGTCTCCCCATGTCGTCTGCAGCCAAAAGAAAAAAGGAAAGGCCTGAGAGCATGAACTCATGACAACAATGCCGAGATCTCCTTGGTTTTGGAGTGGGACAGTCTACCTATCCGTCCTTCAACTTGTTCAGACAAATTTTGTCTGGCTTTCCATTCTCTATGAGCCATTCTTTGCAAGGCATAGTAATCAAGGATTTTTACCCCTTTGATCATATCTCGGTAAGTCTTAAGACTGGGTATCATAGGAAAAGCTCTAGCGAATGGTTCGTCCTAACTTTTGCTAATGTTGCTTTGATTGACTCAGTCTCAGCTAACTAGCTAATGCAAGAATCAGGCTACTTTGCGGCAGCTCTACATCCGTCTACTGCTCCTTGCCTGGAGTTGGTATACGCATGTTCGAAAGGCCCTCAACAAGGAACGCAGTATGGACTCTGATGGTACTTTTCTGCATAAGTCTGGTGCTTCTAGATACCTAGATTTGCCTACAGCAAGCAATGGTGAAGCGTTCAAAGCATGCATTCAAATTTAAGCTGAGAAGAAGTCGTCAAGAAGCTTGATTTTCTAAGCTAGGGAGCTACGAAGAGAATATGTGCATTACGGTGCGCTGATTCACTGGCGTAATTATTAAAAGCCACTGAAAAGGCAGTGACAATTCCCACTTCTGCAATATGGGCTCACTATCTAGCCAATGCATCTATAACATTCACCTAGGGAAGTCCTTGTACATGCGTCCTCTCTTACCAAGTACACGATTAGAAGTCATTCATCAAGCGTAAAGTACGCAGCTTTCGATATGAACTTTTCATGATCCGGTTGTTCTAAATACTTGAGTCTACTCGAGACTTTCTTGAATTCGTCGCAGCAAGGTAAAGTCAATATTGAAATGTATGTATTTGGACTTCAGTTCAGTAGCTAAGATAGTAGCTAGATTGATACAGGCAGGTCTTCGCCCACTCTTTAGCTTTAGCCATATGCATGTTGAGTGGATTCTTAGCAATGCTTAGCGGTACAGCTTTTGCCGTCATTCTCTCGAGCTGTCCGCTGTTTTCGATTGCTCAAGTTGTACTGGGATCCTTTCAAATTCTTCTGCATCTCCACTGGGAAAAGTCAAAGCAACAAGTCAGATTTCAGTACGGCAGCTACTAAACATACAAGGCTCGCCCAGTGAAATTTCTACTTGCAAGTCGTTCATTGCGACCTGATCCACGCGTGTAGAAGACCCTAAATAAGAAACAAATGGCGGAGATTTCATTGATAAATTTCTTGACCAGTCTGGTGTTTTCGACCCCTCGAGTCGTAATAGGAGTCTGCGTCGTTGAAGAAGGCCATACACATGTCACTTGTGCGATTGAAATATCGTCTTGTCGATCTTGCATAAGGCGTGCCAAACATTTACGACTTGCAAGGGCGCAAGAAGATCATTGCTCATGACAACATCATCTGTTGAGACGGATTTGACAGCTCCACGAGACGGCACTCGCCTGTGATATGGACTATAAAGACATCAAATCACAAAGTCACGTCCATGGAACCCGAATACAGAGGTTGCAATCATCGAACAAGAAGTTGCCACGCCTGGCATCCCTAAAATTAAGGATTCTTATACGAACGCAGTGAGATTTGTGATTTGGGTAACCGCTACGGACTTGGTCACTTTCTGTACCCAGACGTGAAGATGAGGAAAATAGTGAGGAAGTCAGCAGTCCAGTCCAAAACTATGGTAGCGCAATGCTGATGGCACAGTCGTACACAAATCCAAGAGGCTCCCGATGATAGTCAGCAAGGTAGCCTTTGTCCAAAAAGTTTGGTGTTTCGATAGCTCGAGTCGCATTGTGGACCCTCTCGGATATGTCTCGAGGCCGGCAAGACATGCCGACATATCCCCAAGACAATCACTAATCAAGTTTTGAGAAACATTTCTACTCATCATATTATTGCTTCTATGATTTAACTTAGACACTCTCCGCGCAATTTCAGCAATGCCATTCCATCCATTCCATTCCATCCACTCCATCCGTTCCAACCTTCCGTCCATCCATCCATCCATCCATCCGTCAACCCATCAATCATAAATCAGCATCTAAACTCCACGCCATGCATTCCCATTATTTCCCCCCAACATCCCATCAACACCCACCTCAATTCTCACCCACCCCCCAACCAGCGGACTCACCCAGCAAACCGAAACCTCCCCCCTTCCAACCTGCCCAACCCCTCCCTCGGCGCGACATTCCTCCTCCGAAAGTCGCGACAAAAATCCTGCAACAGTGGACGGACCTTCTCGATCTCGCGGTTCTCGATGCGCTGCGCGATATTCGCCGCGAGCCTCTCGCGCTCCTGCTCCGCAACGCTGCCGGCGGGCAGCAGCGCGATGGTGGCCGCGGTCCACTGGGCCGAGGGCCCGGGGAACAGGTGGAAGAGCTTGAGCAGCACGCTCGACGCGTCCGCCACGCAGTCCTCCGGGAACGAGTACAGCATGCCGGTGAGGCAGCGGCGGGTGAGATTTTCGCCGAAGCCGTTGGCGGGGACGAGGTCGCGGACTGCGTGGCGGATCTCGGGGGGGTTTTCGTCGGGGATAGAGGCGGTGGTGGTGGTGGTGTTGGAGGAGGAGGACGGGGTGGTGAGGGAGTCGGTGGTGGAGGACATGTCGTCGAGGTTGGGCATGATGGAGACCGGGGGTTTGGCGCTGCCCCACATGAGGAAGTCGCGGAGGAAGGAGAGGGTCTGGGTGAGGGGGTGTTCTTTGAGGAGGGTGAGGGCCGTGCAGGAGGCGGCGAGGATGGAGGGGGTGAGTTGACTGGCGAGGAAGTGGCGGGGGAAGTAGTCGATGGTGGAGATTGCGAGGTGGAAATAGTCGTCGATTACTGGAGGGAGGAAGTGATGGTCAGTATGGTTTGGGTTGTTGAGGTGAAAGGGAGTCGGTTCGGACTTACCATCTGGAAGCTCCTCTGGCGTTACGCCGTTGAGAGCACGGAGAAATGTAGTGGTCTGTTGCTCAAAGAATTTGAAGACTGCATCGAGCAGGGTTTGGTCAAGGCGTGGGTCGATGCTTGCCTTGTCTTCGGAGAATTCGCGTACGATAGCATCAGAAGTCCAGAGGAAGCAGCCCTGCTGTGTTTCGGTAAAGAAGGTGGAGAGTTTGTTGACAAGTAATGGGAGTAGCGGAGCAGAAGCCACGCGATAGGAGAGAATTGTGTACCGCCAGCACCTACAAATGCGCTCCTGAATTGGGAAAGACCGTGGAAACCTGTCGAGTATGGCTGATAAAGGCGAGAACATCTCTTGCCAGTACTTAACTGCAGGATGTTCTTGCTCTGCTGGGACTTGTATTTGAACATTTTGGACGAAGATTGTGAGTAATTGGATGCTTTCGGCCACGTCCTCGATCTCCTTCTCTGTGGTTGCTCTCTGTGCCATTGTCATGGAACGTTTCATCAATGGGTCACAAAATAGTTTGAGTGCCTCGTAAATACGTTCAGTAGGCTGTCCCGCGACAACGGCAGCTACACCCTCAGTCAGTTCATTCTGGCTTTGCGGAGGTAACCGGTCGCGGACGTTTTCATAAAGCTGCTGGAGTTGTGTTGTATAGTCCTTGAGATGCTCCGCACAGTCTTGGCAGAAGAATCTCATCGATAGTGCAGCAGCTTTGACAACTTCTCGTGACCGATGGTCGAATGCGGCCACGATATAGTCGAATTGGGGTTTGAGAGTGTCTGGATGTTGTGCAGTCCATCCCGTATACCTTCCAAGGGCCATTAATACCTGGAAACGGATTTTGTCATGATCCGGTATTTGAATAACGAGTTGCACAAACTGCGGTAATACAATGCTTTCGTCCTCTGGTACCATTCGTCCTAATGCCCGGAAACTGAAGACGGCAGCCTCTAGTTTTTGCCATTCCGGAATATGTCCTGCAGTTGCTTGGGCAGCATGCGCTCTTACCCAGTTGTCAAAGGCACCAAAGGCCTTGAACAAGCATTCTTCAACACCAATCACCTCTGTGCAATCTTTGAGAACGTCACCCATATAGTGTCTGAGCTGGCGGAAATTCTCTTCTGCCATACGATCTCCTTCGAACATATCATCCTCATTTCCATTCTCGGGTTTGGGATACTCCAGCTGGATCATCATGACATCCACGAGCTTGGACCAAACTCCCGCATAGTGCAGTCGAGATTGATTGAATTTCTCTGTAGATAACTGCTGCTTGAATTCGTACCAAAATTTCAGAGTCATCTTGGTAGCATCACGGTCCTTGTCCAATGCGATGCTCTCGAGTATGGCTTCAACAAGACTCTGGAATTGTTCAGGCGCACGTGCAATGAGCACTAACCATGCTTCTCCAGCTTCAACGAAGATTCGAGTTAATCCACGAAAAGTATCGTAGTCTTCTTCCTGCGCAGCCAGTGATAATTGTGGTCTCAGCGATAGGATGCGTGGATACAACGTCCGTATCACAGCTAAGCATGAATCAACGTCGGTTGTCTCTCTGAAAATTGCACATAGACAGTCAACTCCGGACTCGAATGGACCATCGTCATTCAAGCTATTCATGATACTGGTCAACAATGGTCCGTTGACAATATCGTTGAGTGGAACTTCTTTCAGCCAGGACATGATACATGCCAAAAGTTGCGGGTCCTTGGCCGCCGTTGCTGGACGTCTCATTAGCCAAATTGTACGATGGCGGATATGGAAATGGATACTTGCCAGATGATGCGGCGTATTGAGTCAAAAGGCCAACGACCTTGTCAGCGTTGTCCTCGAGCAGTTCCTGTACCCTGGAAGCCAACGCATCCTCCTGTGGTTCAAAGATTAGATCAAGATTTCGACTCGAGCAGGTGGCGATACATGGCCAAGTAATGGTAGATCGGTCGAACATACAGTCATGTTGATTTTTCGTCCCGTAAACTCTTCCGGTAGAACTTGGAGAAAGCCCAAAAGAGAGCGGACGCTCTGGGAGCCATTTCCTAGAGTTGTAACGACTTGCTGCAACGCGTCCTTCCACTCTGTCATATGGATTGCCAAGTCTGCCAAGCAGATGCACAGCTGTGTACGAACAGGCTTGGGACCTGCCTCGAACTGGGCGAGGAGAGAGAGAAGAGTGTCACGCAGTCCTGTGACGGTTTCGCTTGGAAGCTGATATAGATCCAAACCAATCTACATGAGTCAGCCCAAATTGCCATTTCAAAGAGTTCGCATTGCTGACCTTTCCTTTGAGTGTTCGAGCAGCGAAGAACTTGGCCTCCTGAGTGGTATCGGTCGAGTGCAAGATGGCCATGGTCATGGTCCATGCATCAGTCTGGACGTCAGAGGTTAGCGATGAAGCGAAAGTGGTGTAGGGAAAGCACGCATACAGATTTCTGAAACTGTTGGAGGTACTCATCAGCTTTGCTCTTCTGCACGCTGTCCACATTGGACTGCATTGTCGCCACCGCAGCAAGGACTGAAGCCATGGCCTCAGCGTTGCCGTTGCTAGCCATGCTCGACTAACGATGGCCGGACGCGCAGAAGGCGCCCTCGAGCAAGTAATTGACTTGTATAAGCAGTGAACGAAGACAGATGTGCACTGGTGGACGGATGCAGAAGTAAAGAGGGCAAGGGATTCGAGGAGTCGAAGTGGAGGGGAGTGCGTGGTAAATGTCTGGGTGTTTAAACAATGGCCGAATGACGCTGCGGCGCTTTGACCACTGCTTAATTTTGGCGGACCACCGCGTCTCGGTCGCGCCAATGCCCAGACCACAGCCGCTACGAATGAATGATTCTTGACTTTGCCGCTGATTGTTCGCCTTGTCGCTGAGTTAGCAGCACACTCGAGTCACTTCTCGCCTGATCGCTCACTTCTCTAACGTCTACCGAAAATGACAGGCAGAGGTGGAGGTGGAGGTCGCAGAGTTCTGCTTCCTCCAATCAATTTTATTTTCAAGCTTTTGCAGCAACACTCCACCGTTCAAGTTTGGCTGTACGAGCAGCTTGGCTTTCGCATTGAGGGCAAGATGAGGGTATATCCTGTTGTGTGCCTATTTCGTACTTGCGCTGATTCTTTTTCTATCACAGGGATTCGATGAATTCATGAACCTCGTTATTGACGACGCCGTCGAAGTGAAGCAGCCCTCCAAAAATTCACCAGAGGAGACGAGAAGACCTTTAGGTAAATTTATCTTGAATTGATGCACTACCGTCTTGATTGACTCCTGTATAGGGCAAATCCTGTTGAAAGGCGACAACGTAGCCCTCATTCAAAGTATGGACAACTAGAAACACCGTTATACCGTCCATCTACCCACAACTACAACTCCATCCCGAACGTTGGCCAGAAACCACGCGCCTGGGGAAGACATACAATCAGTGACATTAGGGGAGCTGTCTTTCTGTAGGGCTGCGAAGAAGTCTACCACGCCCATTAATGAGAGCATCCACCAACCAATCCAACGAATCCCTCGGTACTGTCCGATCACTGGATAGGACTTGTTCACTCAGTGCGAGGCCGACTGATGCGCATTAGTATTGATGGAACACATGGGGATAAAATATAACACTGCTTACCAAGCAAGGGCATCTGCTTTGTTGCCTTATGTTTACAGCTCTCCTTGTATCTTTGCAAGAAGAAATCATAGAAACCTTTGCCATGTCCTATTCGTCCCATGTGTATATCAAATACTAGACCAGGCATTACCACCAAATCCAGACCTTCACTTTCATCCATGTCTCGATCGCCAGCTTCCGAAAGACCACTTCCTCCAAGACAATTCGCCCGCGCTTCTATGCTCTCTGTTGGAAGGCTCGGAATGCCCCAACCATCTCGGTTTAGCGATTCGTATTCATCTGCAGATTTCAGTTCCAACATGTCCATGATCGACTTGGGCTGGCCTTCCTTTGGCTTCAGCTGCTTGTAGATATAAGGTACAAAGATTTGTTTCCCGTGACGAAATGCATCGTGAACTATGACACTAGTCTGAATTTCTGCGGCTGGCATGGACAAATAAACACCAATTCTCTTTGACGCTTTGTATTCTGGCATTGAAAAAAGTACCGATACCGCGTTCCTTGCTATCGTGAAATCAGCAACCAGGAACCTTGCGTCATCAAAAAAAAAAAAAAATAAAATAAATGTAAAAGTAAAAATAAAGAATGGGAAGAATCTACACTGTGTGGCAATATTTTCATAAGACAGACCCGTGAGAATGGCCCTGATTTCTTGACGTAGCTCGCTCTTAGACATCTTTATAGTCGCCATGCTCTGTTGCTTGCGCTCTCTGTAAAATTAAATGGTTTGACCCAGTTTTGGACCATTCACATAAAACGGTGTAAGGGTAGTCTATGAAGAAGCCGGCTCTCAGATAACGTCAACGCCCTATATATCTTCACGTACTACTGTCATTGTAGTTGCGTCTTTTTGGCTGATCTGATCATGCGGTATATATGTATATGTCTTGGGGAGCTTAGGTAGGCACTCTGACGATCTGAGGTGCCGTGCATGCATCAAGGTACTGCCGCCACAGTCAGTGTGGCTGAGCCGGTACTCGACTTCTCCTTTGATCATTGAAACCTCTCCGTTCACTCCTCCCCTCTCCCATCCTACAATCACCCACCACCACTCTGTACCTCGTCAAACACTCTTCAAACCCTCTCAAAATATACGATACCACAACTCGGATCCCTTTTGGAGAGGGAGATTAGACCTCTTGGCCCTGCGTGGGCCCCTGACGAATCATGACACCTTCATTCCAATCCATCCTCATTGCTGGTCTCACCTACCTTTCCCTAGCCGATGCTCAAGGCGCAATCGATCTCGTTGGTACATGGAGTACCAAGTCGAACAAGACACTGACGGGACCTGGCTTCTTTGACCCTGTCAAGGATCAATTAAACGAGCCATCCCGAACGGGGATATCATACTCATTTACCTTGGATGGTCATTACGAGGAAGCATACTTTCGCGCTATTTCCAATCGTAAGTCTATAGTGTTTAAACTAGCCATGAATACAAGTTTGTGGCACGCGACGGCTGACGGTGATCTTTGCGACTTGCAGCAACCAACCCGGCCTGTCCTTCCGGTATCTTACAATTCCAACATGGTTCCTACATAAAAGCTGCGAATGGCTCTTTACTCCTTACTCCGATTGCTGTAGACGGGAGACAGCTGTTATCACAACCATGCAACGGCAGTAACGCAATATACACACGATACAACCAATCGGAAATGATGAAGGTCAGTACATAGTTTGCCTTTACCAAGTATTTCTATTCGTCCGAGGATAATATGAATCGCTTCGCGGCACGGCCTGATCAAACGTCTTGCTAACAAGATCCACAGGAATACGAAGTCCTCACGGACCCATATTACAACATCCCTCGTTTGAACCTGTACGAGTTCGACGGCACACCAATGCCACCCATGTACCTTGCCTATAGCCCTCCGCAAATGCTTCCAACAACAACCCTCAATCCGACAAATGTCTCCAGCACCGGTGCTGCCTCGACAGCTACTTCCACCTCAAGTTCAAAACTGAAGCGATGGCTTGGTGAGGATTTCGAAATGGATGGCATACAGCCACAGGTTCAGCGGAAAAAGTCGGCACTCGTAGATGCAGACAAATGGTGGTGGTTTGGAGTCTCGTTGACCGGTTTGGGTAGCGTCTTGTACTTTTGCTTCTAATCAGGGCACTGTTGGATCAGGCTCAAGCAACCTTTCATAGATACAGGGAAAGAGAGGCGTCGCATTGGTGCATTCTTGGAATGGCGCTTTTGGTATTGTCCCCCAACACATTTGGAAGAGGCAGTTTGATCACAGCATTCTGGATCATGTCAATGTAATCATTCATGTATATAGATCGTACCAAGAAGCCGCCCAGCATTTTCTTGGTTTTATTAGGACAAAATATGAACTTTAGCATAATTCCAGTATCCTGCAAGCCGAGTTTGCGAATATAACAGGACTATTTCCATTGCGAAAAGAATTTAATGGGATGTACAAGAGGGCTCACATCTGCAAATCCACATGAGATGGTACGCGACACGTGCTATGGAAAGCCAGGGTTTCCATCATATCAATAGTTGAGAAGAATGCATTTCCGCCTTCCTCAGAGAGGACTCTTCAAATCCAAGTAAGGTAATCAAGGTATGATCGACAATACTATTGAAATTTCTTCAGAATTTACTTCATTTTGATGTTGACGCGTCCTTGAGATACTCTCGCTTCTTGGTTTCAATGTCCACGCTGCCCGTGCCGTTGCTCGGTCAACTACGCTAAGCCAATTACGGTCGAAGAGCGACAACATTACCCATGACGCTCGCGAACCAGAAGCAAGATCCTCGGTCTTGCATCGCACTTTAATTGCTACAAATCAATTTGACCTGACTCTTGCTACGATTTGTCCAGTGCTGGTTGACGGCTTGTACAATTACCCCAAAAATCCTAACAGACCTTCATTCAATACGCATGGCTATTCATTCCTACTAAAAACCTACATTCCGCTCGTTGTCAGGTAGACTCCAGCTTCGAAACCAGAGTCATGCCGACTCCTTTGCGATATCGTGCAAATCCGCAGCCAAGTGCTCCTGATCAGGCACCACCAGCCTATGCTCATAGTGAGGGAGATTCAACACCGCAACATGGCGCAACCATGCGCTTGTTGACTCCAACTGATGACAATCAATACAGCCAGTAAGTAAACCCAACCATGCTGCATGCCGTTCAAGAGCTCAACAGCAAATAGTCAACAACCTCCCAATGCAAAGCCTCCAAAGTCTTCAGTGCGCAATGGACCAACAGCACAGGGATCTGCCCTGGACGATTTCCTCCAAGAAGCAGGAACAACTCTTTCAAACGATAAGCCTCCCAGCAGCAAGAAACGCTTCAATGTTCGATTCAAGCGCAAAGGCGAAGTGGTAGAAAGCCCACCCAGATCCAGCGGTCCAAGCCCATTGCAACGATCCTATCATCCTTCTACAACATCTTTACCATTATCAAGACAACCCTCGATCCTAGATGATGCTCCAAACATGGCGCCTCCAGCCAGCGATATCCCGCCATACACAGCATATCGTCCTTCTTCTCCTACCCGAACTTCACCTACCCGACCATGGACGCCATCTGGAAACAGTAGTTACAGTAGACCCCCAGCCTCGACAGTGTCCTACGAGCCAGCAGATTTGAATGGAAGCCCAAGACCCGGTACACCATCGTCACAATATGGCGGCAGTCCAAAGCGTCCACTTCCACCCGCTCCTCTATTTGCAGGAGGAAGACCAGTATCGCGGGACTCGGCAAAAGATGCTGCTGAAGCGACAACAATACCGATTGACGAGGACGGTGATGATGTGTTTGGACCAACCAGCGAGATGGAGTCTCGGCCTGAGCTCAAGTCTCAAGAATCATTCATGTCAGAGTCCACCTTCACAGACGAGTACAGCCTAAAAGAGCAATTCATGGGTCCCGCCCCAACAGGAGCACAACAGCGAAGAAGAGGCGCGCGACAAGCACAAATGGCCAAGAAGGAAGTAAAACTCATCAACGGCGAGCTCATCCTCGAATGCAAGATTCCCACAATCCTCTACTCCTTCCTCCCGCGTCGGGACGACATCGAATTCACGCATATGCGCTACACCGCCGTGACCTGCGACCCCGACGACTTTGTCGACCGCGGCTACAAGCTTCGCCAGAACCTGACGAACCCCGAGCGCGAAACCGAGCTCCTGATCTGCGTGACCATGTACAACGAGGACGAGATCGACTTCACCCGCACCATGCACGCCGTCATGCAGAACATCACGCACTTTTGCTCGCGCGCCAAGTCGCGCACGTGGGGCAAGGACGGCTGGCAGAAGATCGTGGTGTGCGTCATCTCCGACGGGCGGCAGAAGGTGCATCCGCGCACGCTGGACGCGCTCGCCGCCATGGGCATCTACCAGGACGGGATCGCGAAGAACCTCGTCAACCAGCGCGAGGTGACCGGGCATGTGTACGAGTACACGACGCAGGTGTCGCTGGACGCCGACCTCAAGTTCAAGGGCGCCGAGAAGGGCATCGTGCCCTGCCAGATGATCTTCTGTCTCAAGGAGAAGAACGCGAAGAAGCTGAACTCGCACCGCTGGTTCTTCAACGCGTTTGGCCGCGCCTTGAACCCCAATGTCTGCATTCTGCTCGATGTCGGCACGAAGCCGGGCAAGACGTCGCTGTACCATCTCTGGAAGGCGTTTGATACGGATTCCAACGTTGCTGGCGCCGCGGGTGAGATCAAGGCGGGCAAGGGTAAGGGCTGGCTGGGCCTGCTCAATCCGCTGGTGGCGAGCCAGAATTTCGAGTACAAGATGTCTAATATTCTCGACAAGCCGCTCGAGTCGGTGTTTGGGTACATCACGGTGTTGCCAGGTGCGTTGAGCGCGTATCGATACCATGCCTTGCAGAATGATGAGACGGGACATGGGCCGTTGAGCCAGTATTTCAAGGGCGAGACGCTGCATGGACAGGATGCTGATGTGTTCACTGCGAACATGTATTTGGCTGAAGATCGTATCTTGTGTTGGGAGTTGGTTGCGAAGAGGAGCGAGAGATGGGTGTTGAAGTATGTGAAGAGTGCTACAGGAGAGACGGATGTGCCTGGTACGCCCTTTTCTTTCAAATCCTTGATTCGGCTGTAATTGCTGACCAGGATTGCTAACTTTTGCGCAGACACTGTTCCGGAATTTATATCTCAGCGACGAAGATGGCTGAATGGTGCTTTCTTCGCTGCCGTCTACTCCCTTCTCCATTTCAAGCAGGTATGGAGAACAGACCATACACTTTGGCGGAAAATCCTTCTTCACATCGAATTCGTCTACCAATTCGTCAGCTTGCTTTTCACATATTTTTCTCTCGTAAGTTCTTTCATTCCTTCGCCTCTCATCCCACACACTGAATCATGATTCGCAGGCGAACTTTTACCTGACCTTCTACTTCATCGCCGGCTCCCTCGGCGACCCTCAAATCGATCCCTTTGGCCACAACATCGGCAACTACATCTTCATCATCCTCCGTTACTGCTGCGTCCTCCTCATCTGCATGCAGTTCATCCTATCCATGGGCAACCGGCCCCAAGGCGCCAAGAAAATGTTCCTCTCCTCCATGATCGTGTACAGCATCATCATGTCGTACACGACCTTCGCAGCACTCTACATCGTCGTGCGCCAGCTCACCACGCCCGGCACGCAGTTCCGCATCGGCAACAACATCTTCACCAACCTCATCGTCTCCACCTGCTCCACCATCGGCCTGTACTTCCTCATGTCCTTCCTGTACCTCGACCCGTGGCACATGTTCACCTCGTCCGCCCAGTACTTCGCCCTGCTGCCCTCGTACATCTGCACCTTGCAGGTCTACGCCTTCTGCAACGCCCACGACGTCACCTGGGGCACCAAGGGCGACAATGTCAGCCACACCGATCTTGGCGCTGCCAAGACCGCAAAGGGTGGCAATGTCGTCGAGCTGGAGATGCCGAGCGAGCAGCTCGATATCGACTCTGGCTACGATGAGGCGCTGCGGAACCTGCGGGACCGCGTGGAGGTTGTACAGCCGCCAACGAGCGAGGCGCAGATGCAGGAGGATTACTATCGCGCCGTGAGGACTTACATGGTGGCCAGCTGGATGGTGGCGAATGCGGTGTTGGCCATGGCGGTGAGCGAGGTGTATAGTGGTACGCATGTGGGGAACAATTTTTATCTCAAGTTCATCCTGTGGTCGGTTGCCGGGCTGGCGCTATTCCGTGCGATTGGGAGTAGTTCGTTTGGCGTGATTAATATCGTGCAGAGTATTGCGGATGGAAAGATGAAGATTAAGTGGCCGGGCGATGGTAGTAAGAAGACGGGTCTGGGAGGCGGAAGGGGAAGTCGATGGGGGAGCGGGTGGAGTGCGCCGAGTTGGATGAGTGGGAGCGGAAGTTGGGTAAGTAGTAAGTTGAGTAGTGTGGCGCCGAGTAGCCTGGGAAGTACGTTTGGCAAGGGTTAAAGTTGTCGAGGTGTAGTTGATTCGTCGAATATGGAAGAGAGACGTTAATACTTTGGACTTGGTTGGATCTCCTGGTGTTGGATGAAGGCTCATTTGGGAAGCCTGTCATGTATAACAGGAGTTTCTCGTTTTGTCTGATGTCTGGGGCTGTGGTAGCAAAGGGAAGCGCCAAATGATTGGGCGCCTCAAATATATATATGAAACGTATTGTTTGGTGGTAGTTGCTTGGTGTTGTAACAGCCGCTGTACTGAGGTGACTTCATTGAAGAAAAGTGTCTTCACAGGAAAAGCCCCACGCTCTCTAGCCATTTGGGGCTTGTGCTGGAGAACTTGATGGATCCCAAGACTTAATATTCTTAACCTTTCTTACCCTCGGTCTCCAAAGCAGAAGCGTCCTGCGAGAACATTTCATCAACTTCAGTGGAAACCCGTGTTCTTCCTAAGTTATGTAAGTTGCTCTTGCTTTCCGACTCAGACTTGTCCAAGGATGTGGGAAGACTCGTCTGCACGCCCATAGTAAGACACATAGCCGTTGCGTACTCTCCATCGTGACTAATGCTGATTTTGGCAAAGTCGTGCTCAACGCGTCTGTCTTTTTCACATATGAATAATGCAGTCGGGAATCCTAGTTGATGCGTATGGATCTCTATTTGCTTGAAACCAATCTTCTGTGGAGTTACAGCTTTGATGACGGCTTCTTTAGCTGCCCATCTGTATAGGGAAATTAGCTAGACTTTTGCCATGAACATCATTGGGGCGATGAGTCCCCTTTATAGGACTATACCGGAAGCTTTAAAACAACATACCTTCCAGCAATGTGCATGGCACACTCTTTGATTCTATTGCTACCTCCCAGAATTTTTTCATTCGAGCCCCATCGCGACCGAAACTGTGCGCGCTCATTTGGTGTCATGATTTTTTGTATAAAGCGAGACAACTGAGCTTCTCTAGAACCGGCTTCATTGCGCCGGCCTATGATTTTGAGTATGCGTGGTACATGCACGATGTCAATGCCGATACCAGGCAAGCTTATCATGGATCTTGTCATTTCGAGCTTCGTAGCCCTTAGAAGGGCGAGACGCGGAGATAGTCAAAACCAGATGAGATTGAAACTCCTGATCTGATACGAGTGTGCACCACCTTGTGCACGGTCCCACACAATGCACGCTTGATTTCCGCCTCGCCGAATGTTTTCGTCTCGTAATAACTCCACCAATATGGGTTCAATTGAAGCAGCTCTTGAAGCAGCAGATGCGCAGGAATATCCTAATTATATTCAGCTAATTAAAATTCATAAAATCCATCATTCGATGTTATCATACCATTATAGAGGTATCATCAGAAATAGAATTGAAATCTTTTAAAATGATTTAATCAAATTTTTTCTATAATAGGAAATCATATTAATTAATTAGATTAATATATTTACGAATCGTGATATTCTATTTATTATATAAATGATTCATAATTTCGTAATAAATATTAATAAAAAAGAAATTAAAAGAAATTGAATAAATTATTTCGTGAATTATAATTAATTAAAATTAAAATTAATATATTTTATTATTTTTGATTTTATTTAAAAAAGATAAATAATTATAAATAATTAAAATTTTATTTTAAAATAATATAAATTTTTAAAATCATTTATTTTTCTATTAATAATTTGATAAATAAATTCTAAAATTAAATAATATAATATTTTTTTTTATAATATATATAATATGAATGAAAAAGATTTCGTATTTAATATAAATATTAAATAATATCGTATATTTATTAAATTATTTTAAAAATAAAATTTATTATGAGAATTTGATATAGATATATTTTATATTTAAATCATTTTATTAATAATAATATATATAAATAATTTGATATTAATTTTATTAATTATTTTCGATTTTATAATAAATAATATATAAAAAATATGAATTCATAATATGAATATAATGATTTATAAATATAATTTTATATCATTTTTATTTGAATGAATAAATAATGAAATGAATTTTATATAATTTAATTAAATATTTAATAAAAATATTAAATTAAAAGTTAATAATAATTTGAAATAGAAATTATTAATAATTGATAATTATAAAAATCATTTAATGATAAAATTTTTTGATTATTATTATAATAATCAAATATTTATAATTATTTATTCATTTTATTTCATATATCAATTTCAGTTATTAGATATGAATATTTTTAATTCTTTGACGATTTATTATAATCAGAAATTGGATTATTAGATATAAATTATTGGAAATTTAATAATTCTTATAAAATCTGATTTTTTTCAATTATTTTGGCCGGTATATTAATAGATATTTACGCCATCAAATATCGCCAATGACTGATTAAAAATAGATCTCTAATTATATAATTCATTTATTATATTAGATCAGATTTTTATCAGAAGATTTTAATAATATTTGGATTATTCTTTTTTAAAAATCTCTTTTATTCAGATTTTTATAAAATATTAATAATAATTTTATAAAATATTAATAATAATTTTATAAAATATTAATAATAATTTTATAAAATATTAATAATAATTTTATAAAATATTAATAATAATTTTATAAAATATTAATAATAATTTTATAAAAT
>JAGEMR010000176.1:0-53737 GCA_021030915.1 Astrothelium macrocarpum | reverse complement strand
AAATGAGATGGAACGAATTCGAGGTGGTGGAGTGGCTCATTACAGGGGGTGGCTCATTTCCGCATCAGCCGAGTTAGGCTATAATGAGAATGAATCAGATTAGTCTAGTCTTAAGAGCATGGTCAGTTATAGGACAAGGGACTCTGGTGGGCTCTCCGATCACGAGATGATTGAGATGACAAGGGGACGGCGACGATATATCATTTATGAAGATCTAGGATGTTGGCACTATGCCAGAATCGTTAACAATGGCTGATGTTACCCATTGAGATGATCAGAAGCTTCAAAATCCCATTCAGTGAGAAGAAATCCAACTTTGAAATTTTTGAAATTTTGTAATTCCTCAAACCTTCTCGTCTCTTTGCCTGCAAACCTTTTCCACGGCTTTTGGTTGTTGTCGCCAGCCGTAGCGTAATGAGATGGCGTTGAAGTCCATCACAGTATCTGGTCTTCCAAATTCGAGCCAAAATTCGCGCCTGCAACCTCGGTTCTGTCAAGATCACAATCTCAGCGATCTGCAGATCTGCCACGTTTCATGCGGGCGGCATATTCAGTCTCATTAAGGGAACTATTCCGCAAAAAGCAAAGTATTAGAGGCTCGGCAGCGCATGGCTAGCAGTCCGCATGACGTCGATTCAGCTGCGAAACACCATGCCTTGATTTGCTACACGGATCGATTATGACTTTGTCGCCGCCGTTTCGTACATTTACACGGTGAGGATTTTTGGGATTTCCATTGTTATTTCGATTCCGCTTCTTGATGTATATGTATTCGCTTTGGTGATCCTGGTTTGCTTTTTACCCGGTTTTGGATCATTCCACCCCATCTACTCCGCAATGGCGCTCTCTGTCGCGCTAGTTTTCTTCTTTACGGCACAGGCTCTAGTCAGCGCGGGCACGACGTACAACTCAACCTTTACTTTCTATGGTCAGGGTGATTCTCGCGGTGACGGAACCTGCAACACGAACACTGCCGCCTGTGGATTCTACACCAATGTACGTCAGCCAACATCGTATTTCGTATACCACCCTTTTTCCCCTTCTCTTCCACATTGCATTAGACATTTTAGATCCCATCCCTGCTGAACCCTACTGTTTAGCCCGGCTTCTCTGCCGCCGTCTCCCAGAACCTCTACGGCGCTGGCCCCGGTACAGGCTCCAGCGCCATCTGCGGCACCTGCTGGCGCCTCAACGCAACCACGAACCCATACAACGGCAACTCCATCGGCACCTCGATCGTCGTCAAAGTCAACAACCTCTGCCCTGCATCCGGAAATCCGCTGTGCGCACAGAGCGGGCTCAGCAGTTCCGACGCAAACCAGTTCGGAGGCGTGGTGGACTTCAACCTGTGTAGGGATGATGGAGCAAGTGCGGCCCTGTTTGGCAATCCCGGAACGGGGCTGGCGACGGGGACCGCGGAGGAAGTGGATTGTTCGGAGTGGAATGGGACGGTGACAAGTCAGGGGTCGGGAGGGAGTGGCAATTCGGGGCAAGGAGATACGGGACAGGGGGATAGTGGAAATTATGATTCAGGAAATTACGACTGTGGCAATTATGACAGTGGGAATTATGATGGGTGTGACGGTAATGGAATTCCCAATGGAACGGATGGGAATGGGAATGGGAGCTCGGGAAGTCAAAGTGGAGGGAGTAGCCAAGGGGAGATCGGAGAGTGCAGTGGTGATGGATGTGCAGGTTCAGGATCTGGACCCGGATTCATCGGAGATGCTTCAGGCCCCTTGTGGTGTGGTGTTGATTCCTGGATGGGTGGCGTTTTGATGTTTGGAAGTGCTGTGCTTGGACACTGGATGTTTCAATGATTTCTTTTTCTTCGAACCTAATGATACCCCAATCGATATGTCAGCAGAGACGATGATCTAATACTACACTGAAGATCGCAAGAACGCTGCAAGAGACAAAGTAAAACCGTTGAATTTTCTCCAAATAGCAGAATGTATCTTTCCGTATGGCCTTCTTGAATGCGCCAAATGCCCAAAGCATTCACATCAACACCGCGGCCAAGTCTGAGGCCTCAAGCGGCCAATTTCATTGACCAAAGTCGGACTGTGCGACCAGCATGTCCACCTTGGCCTTGACATCTTCCCCAAAATCGATCGTTAAAGCCGGGTCACCTCCGCTTAATGTCGAAGTCTTTCCAGTCACGTCATTGATCAGTACTTGTGTGAAGATACATCGCTCAATGATATCGTTATATCTGAGCATCTCGTTCGTGTCTTGTGCGTCGAGTTTCCGGCCGTCAAGTCGATCAAGTTGTTTCTTCGATGAATTCACAAAGTCCCAAACGAATTGGATTTTGCCTCGATTAGCTGGGGTCGGCGATTCAGAGAACGGATGGCCCTTGAGAGAGTCGAGAAGGGAGGAGAGGTTCTCACTCAGACGGTCGCGTGAGCTGGAGTTGATGATCCGCGGCATTGTGAAAAGTTATTGAAGATCAGGAACTTGGGCTGTCTGGTTTTATTCGTCTGATCATGAAATCAAAATAGATACAGACAGATTATGATGTTTTGGGAGGTGGCCCCCTTGCAGGACTCCTTTTTCTGAGTCCACGAGGAAAATTGAAAAGAGTCATGGAAAAAGCTGAACATAAGACGGATGTGAGATAGTAAGAGAATAGGCTATGAAAAAGCCAAAAGCAAATAAATGGTCCGAGTCATGGTCATCATCTAACTATCATCCGTGCGAATCCTCCTTTGTGATTCAGGTCCCCTAGGTCATGGCGTTGCCGGTGCGAAATTGTCATTCCGCACATTACCATTGTTGGAATGACGTTTGGGGATCAGCGCGTGATCCTACGCCGCAAGCAAGAAAATTTTAAGTAGCCGAGGGATCCGCTAAGCCGATCAGACATGAGATTGAGATTGAGAGCCTGTGCGTAGTCAATATATAAGATAAGACTGCATGGTGGTTAAGGCACAGAGCGGATAGCAAGGTAAACTTCGCAGCGGCCCCTGCCGTTGAAATCCGCAGGCTAAACGATTTGTCTACCTTGATACAAACAGGAGTGCGCTTAGGCCATTATGGGATTAATAGATATTTAACGAGTAATCAACCTTCCAGTTCCTGTTTCATGTTTCATGCTAGAGCGCACGCACCAGGTGGCGATATCGAGAAAAATCAAGTCGATACAAAAGCGCTCTTATTTTCGGTCGCTTACTATTTATTTTGATGTCTAGTCGATAAATTCAAAGCCTAGCAGAGGGATTGACACGCCCAACATCGAGGAAATGCAAGCATCCGCTTTTTCATTACCAGCGGATTGGCGCTACAGCTCTCTGACTCCATATCCACGAGCTGGTGACACACGTCCTGAAGCACCACCCGTCAATCCTAGCCTTGATCCGCGCAAAATATCCCTCTGGAACCAGTCAAATACTCCATACTGCTGTCCGTTCGATGCTACTGGTGTCGAGGCATCTGGTAATGCGCATCTAAATTTACATTCGATTTTCCGGTCCTGTGGCGTATGGTGTTAGAAGCTCTCGTACATGAGGAGCGAAACTTACCAAAGAGGATTCGACTCCTCTCAAATGCGAAATTTGGCAGCTGGGTATGCCATTCTGATTATTGGTGGAAAATGAATGATTGCCGTAACGGAAAGAAATGGTATCCATCTGGACCGTTGCCTTAATTCCATGAGGAAGCCAGCTTAGCAACTCTAATGCCTTGTCGTCGAGTCGGGTAGAGGGAGCTTTTCCAATAGTCATATTTGTGGAATCTAGAATCTCCATAGAGAGCTAGACATGTGAGCTTCAGCAACCAAGCCTTTAAGAGTCTCCAACCGCTGGAGAACTTACATCCGAAGATTGCAGCAGTTCTTTGGAATGTTCTGCAATACCAGGATCCAGCATTACCTGTTCTGCGATCACACGGCATACCCCTGAATTAAATGGTCCGTCCGTCTGGTTATAAGGGCTCGTCCGAGACTTTACTGTAATTACACTGGCCGTAGCGTTCATGTCAGTCACGTTGATAGGTGAGACTGGCACTGGATTGGATGTGGTGGTACGTTCAGGTAATGGCGCATTGCTTTTTGAATTGTGCTGGTCATTAGTTGTCGCGAACACGCAGCAAAGAAATGTAAAGGTGAGAAGTTGAGAAGATAGTAGCATTCTATATTGCATCTTGAGACCAGCTCCAGTATGAATGACGAAAGGGAAATAGGAATTTCAGGCGTAAAAAATTAAATAACAGATGCGAATGAGCTAGCAATCTGGAGAGTAGTTTTATTTTGAAATTGGTTGAGTCCATACCGAAGAGCGACAGAGACGTTGTTTCTGTCATCGTCCCTATGACGGGTTCTCTTAGTTCATGCACCTACAAGATTCTTTCCTATATGTATTTAGCAACGTCATCTCCGCGTACCGGACTATCTCATTGGACACAGAGGACCAGAGCCTCCAGTATACAACAGTTAGGGACAACAGAGAGTGAGATGTTACGGCTGGCACCTTATCTTAACCGAATAACGAAGTGGGATTACAGCAGATGTGTCTTGAAGAAACCGGTGAATGAAACTTTCCTCTGAAGCAACAACAGCCATTTAAGCCGGTGAAGGTGCAACAAAGCTTTGATGGAAGATCAGATCATCGATGTAACAGTGTGGCTGACACTTCAAAAATGATAATTCAGCATGGTGAGTGGTCCAAGCTTTTCGAAGATGGCGACGTCTCTTCCCTACTCCTTTACACTTCCAAATGCCAAAATAGCGTGTATACATGATTTGCTACCTGTCCATCTCTGAATAATGGCTTTTATGGTAGTACCATGGTCTTTAATAGATGCAATAATGAGTACGCAATTGTGACATTCTCTATGTGGGTTTCATTCGCAGGATGTCATGACGAGATGCAGAGTTTTGAGAACGAAACCAATTGTAAAACTTACAGGCGCCCTTAACGCGAATACTCTAGATATTTCAAAGATTTTGACTATGAGGATGAAACAAAGGGCTGCTGGGCAAGGCGACCCCGATGCCGGTTCTAACGAGGGCGTACGACGTAGATCTACATAGGGAACGGAATCAGTCCTCGACCGACTGCAACAAGGAGCACCGATGATCACAAAAAATCGAATGGCTTTCATGCGGCGTTTTGAGGAAGCGGATACTCCAGAGGACTTCAAGCATCAATAAAGTGCTTTGCGCCGTTTGATTGCTACTCTTTAGTCGTACCTCATTATCCTGGCGAATGAGTCCTGGATCCCATATACAAGACCCAAGTAGTGGCCTATCCTACGGCTCTACCAACTCAATCCTTCTTCTCCATATAAGGCCGACATGCTTCATAAATCCCCTCATAACCAGGGTACTTGATAATCCTCTGGAACACACCCTCATCCACCATCCTCGCACACTGGAGGGACCCCGCTATAAAGAAGTCAGTGCTGCTCGACCGGGCGCCCAGCACAAACGGCCCGTCAGCCTTGTGCGTCTGCATCAGCTCGCCGACCGCGCGCATGCTGTCGCCCATCGCATTCCAGGCCTGCTCCTCCTTGTCCGGAGCGAGCAGATCCTCGAGCGGGTGCCCGAGCGAGGCCTCGCGCGTGCGTCGAAAGTAGTCCTGCGCGCGCGGCGACAGGATGCCTATCTCCCGCGGCATCACCGATGCGCGGACGACCGTGCCGACTGCAGCACGCGCTTTGGCCTCGATCTCGCGGCCCAGCCCCGACGTCAGTGGTACTGGCGGGTCTGGGTAGGTCGACTCGAGGAACTGCGCAATAGGGGCTGAGTCCATCATGTACGTGTTGGTCGGTATGTGGTGGATAGTGGGGACTGTGTATTTATGTCCTGAAGCGGATTGGTTGGGAGCCAGGCCGCTGGGAAATTTCAGGTCAGGAGACTTCTTCACGCGAAATTGCAGGCTTTTGAGGTTGTACATTGGGATATGAAAGGGAGGAAATGATAGCCAAAAGAAGGTGAATATAACTCACAGCCCTTGCAGCGTTGGCTCAATGTCCGGAAATTCGAGGAAGATGGTTCTGTAAGGGATATGTTTAAAATTAAGCATAAAACGGGTGCGCCAGACGGCGGGAGAGAAACAGGTATTTTTGGTGCAGGCTAAGTCGTACAAAACAATCTCGGGCTCGGTCTGGGCAGCCATGTCGTGCTTCGCTCTCACAAAGACTCAGTCAAGGAGTTTGAGTGCAAGTACAGAGCTTTCACTTCATCTACGTGGAACCCGAAAATTTGTGAGCATACGTAAAGGTAGAGCAACAATTGAAAACGTCTATACAATAGTGTTACTTATAGGAACGGGAACGAGCGTCACGCCGCGCTAGGCAACAGGATGAGAAGACACAGATTTCCGGTCTCGGTCCGGTACCGTTCAAGAATATAACGTGAGCACACATCAAATCTATAGCGCTAAAGGTTTAGACGATGCCCCCAATACATGAGATTAATCTATACGTGATCAAAAGTCAAGTCAATATACATGGTGAGTTGAAAATGGTGAGTGTTAAGGTCAGGGCCAAATCGACTACAGTCAACGCCATTTCAACCAAGATCGAACTAGGCTGATCAGAATCAAGGCTGAGCTGATTAGACTTGAATTTCCGAGTCTTTTCTGGTCAGGATATCAGGGCTTTTAAGCATAGTGAAAACGGTGTAGGTAACTTGAGATTTTGTTGCATCGGGCCGAGATTGGTCATATCGTCCAAACTTTGAGCGTCACTTGAGTCATGTACAGAAGCTCGACTGAGAACATTGCGACGGCAGTTTGTAGGCAAGTGGTAACTATAGACAAAAGGGGATTACTCTGGTCGCATTCAATGACTAATTCATCTGTGCTTTTGCTTTGGGTGTCATTGCAAACATTATCCTCTTTCACTATCATTTTGAAGAAGCTTACAGATGTTCTCAATGCCAATTTGTATAATCCATTGTAAATGTGGGAATAGTGTGGTGCTACGTTTTGACAGGTTGCTCTATGAGCCCATTTAGCGTAATGGTTCAACACCACGACAGACGGATAAGGCTACGGCCGCTTGACTGTTGCGCGTTCTGTCAATTCAATCCAAAATTCGAATTATGACTTGAAAGTTTGGAGTAGACGAAAACTGGCCCGAGGTGGTAATGATGAATGCGATTGCACTGATTATCCACGGAACGGATCGTGACGTAAGATAAGCGAGAGACCGATTGTCCGACCTCCCAACATTCTTACCGTGCAGCCCCTTTCTCTCTGCACTTCAATCTTTTACGGGCCAGCGAAGAGGTTGTGAAGCTACATACTGATTCATTGGAGAAATGAGCGTCAGAGACGATCTAAGATCTGACTAACATTTCGTGTAGTATCTCGGAGCGAGAGCGGTGGAGCTACGGGCGGAGATAGGAGTCGGTATCTCGGCTCGTAATTCCGTATCGGGATGGCACAGCAATGCTACTGAAAGAGCGAGTAGAATGAAAGAACGATGTAATGACGACCGGGATAGTGAAATGCGACTCCTGTTTCCTTTCTTTCTCTTTCACCTCTTATCCAAGTTATAAACCTAGCATACTCCAGGTCCTTTGTTCTTTTAATTCGATTTCTTAGCTGTCCAGTTGCGTATTCTTATCCCTTGTAATAATGGCTGATCGTCCAAATGTCCCTGAGAGTGAAGACCAATTGAGTAAAACAAGTACGTGTTCTCGTTCCCGGACTGG
This sequence comes from Astrothelium macrocarpum, assembly GCA_021030915.1. NCBI lineage: Eukaryota > Fungi > Ascomycota > Dothideomycetes > Trypetheliales > Trypetheliaceae > Astrothelium > Astrothelium macrocarpum. Next base: position 46,074 of record JAGEMR010000176.1, on the reverse strand, counting down.
TAGACCGTCAAGTCAACATCTTCACCGGATATACTCTAGAGGCTATCTAGACGACCGATCAATCTATCACCATGAAGCCGCTGCTGGTGCCTCGGATGACGAGCCTGATGGCGAGCCCGATGATCAGGAGCTGGAGGGCTCGGACCCCTCAGAAAAAGATGCTGAGAAAGATGGTGAAGTCATTCGTGAATTTCGCGATGGCATGGTGAATGAAAGGGACGTAGAGAAAAGAGATGAGAAGAAAGAGGAACCGGCGCTGGAGAAGTCTCAGTCCGCGCGTTCGAGAAAAGATCCGAATCTTGTATGATGTTCAACATTCGAGCAATCAGATTGCGTGCTTACTATACCGTACAGGTAACTTGGGACTCTCCTGAAGATCCAGCAAATCCTAAAAACTGGAGTTCGAGTCGAAAATGGGCAGCGACTTTTGTCGTTTCCTCTTTTACGTTCATTAGCCCTGTATCTTCATCCATGGTTGCTCCTGCATTGGGCAAAGTAGCTCCAGATCTGGGAATTACCCAAGAAGTCGAATCGCAGCTTGTGCTATCTATATTCTTGTTGGCCTATGCGGTTGGCCCTTTATTATTTGGTCCTCTTTCCGAAGAATACGGACGTGTGCCAGTGCTTCAACTCTCCAATCTCTTTTTCCTGGCATGGAATTTGGGATGTGGCTTTGCGAAGACTAAGGGACAAATGCTTGCTTTCCGATTCTTGAGCGGACTTGGCGGAAGTGCCCCTCTGGCTTTAGGAGGCGGTATTCTTAGTGACTGCTTTCGCCCAGAGGAAAGAGGGAAGTCCATTGCCATATACAGCATGGCGCCTCTTCTTGGACCCGCAGTTGGTGAGTTTACACTACTGTTACGCTCTGTGGAGAGTCAACTAATTTGCATATGAAGGTCCTATCGCTGGTGCGTTCATCGCAGAAACGGTATCGTGGCGTTGGGTATTCTGGTCGGTCTGCATTGCGGACGCTCTCATTCAGATTAGCGGTCTTTTCTTTCTCCAAGAAACTTATGCACCAAAGTTGCTCCACAATAAAGCTAAGAAGCTTCGTAAGGAAACCGGCAATCCCGACCTGAGGACTGAATTTGAACATCCAGACCTTGCACTCTGGAATATGATGAAGGTCTCCATAATACGACCCTTTCGACTATTAGGAACACAGCCTATTGTACAGGTGCTTGCTGTTTATATGGCTTACATATATGGCTTATGTTATCTTGTGCTCTCCACTTTCCCTACTCTCTGGACAGAACAATACCACGAGAATGTTGGTATCGGTGGTCTGAATTACATCTCCCTTGGCCTGGGTTTCTTCCTGGGTACACAGATATGCGCTCCAATCAATGACCGTATTTACCGAAGGCTGAAGAAGCGCAACAACAATGTTGGCCGTCCCGAATTCCGCATCCCGCTCATGGTTCCCGGATCTTTACTCGTTCCCATTGGTCTGTTCTGGTACGGTTGGTCTGCAAAAGCACGAATTCATTGGATTATGCCGAATATTGGTACAGTGATATTTGCTGCCGGCACGATCATGGGGTTTCAGTGCATTCAGACCTACCTCGTCGACGCATATACGCGATATGCCGCCAGCGCAATAGGTGCAGGCGCATTCTTGCGAAGTCTGGCGGGTTGTGGGTTCCCACTGTTTGCCCCTTACTTGTACCAAAGCTTACATTATGGATGGGGAAATAGCCTGTTAGCCTTTATTGCGATTGCGTTGGGCATTCCGGGACCCTTTTTGCTTTGGAAGTACGGCGCCACGTTGAGGGCAAAGAGTAAGTTTGCCGCTGGTGGCAGCTGAGAATGGACTAATGAGATTGTGTTGAAGAGCTCCTACTACTATCTTGCATAGCGGTTAGGGAGTTGACATTTCAACGGCTTGGAGCCGTTTGAGTATCGTTCTGGTTGACGCAAGACTGCTGCAACTACTTCTTGTGGCCATAGGTGTTACAAAGCGCATAAACTGCCGTATTGAAACAATCTGCCTCATCATGAATGAATGTAACTTCGCCTTGACTTTGTTCAAAAGGAATTTTGTATCAGATAATGCTATACCAAGGATGGCTAAGGTAGGCACCTGAAGTGGGTCATGGTACAACACGTGATTTACGGCATGGCCGGATGAGAATCAAACTCTAATACCTTGGCTGTCCTCTGATCTGATTCTTGCTCTTCTTTTATCCCCTGAATCCAGACTGCTGCTACATTTGGCAGCTTGCAAGCATGTGTTCCCATTGCTAAGGTGGCCTGCAGGAGCACGCCATCGATCGCAATCATGCGGCTGACGGTGCGGCTCGTCGACGCAGGATTTAGTGCTCAACAGGCGACCGTTTCGACGCAGGGAAATCAGGGGAAAATTTTTTCGAACAGCTTCTGTTACAAGATTCATGGTGTTGCTTGATGGCATCATATCTCCACCATCGGACGAAATAAGCAATTCTGTCGTCAATGATCGTGTACGGCATCTAAGAAGACGGGACCGAGACTAAGCAGGTAAGATTTGCCGCTCTTGAGAAGTGGGCGACGGCAATGTCTACCTCCGGAATCGGCTAAAACTCGAGGCTCTTTGTCATTCCTGGCTGACCCGGTCTGGGTCTCATTGGTTGTGAGCAATGTGTTCGAGGCAAATGAAAACGCGCTAAAATTGCGTGCTCGATCAGAAGCCTAGAATTATTCTTTTGATTTGAAAGACAAGCCATTATGTTACTGATCCCGTCGAGAATATATGCAGACCGGCTGCAGGGCGGGATTTTTTTTCCCAACCTTTGAGTTGATCGTTTTTTTTTACGACCAAAGTTTGGAGTATTTGTGCGTATATTTCGAGCAAGTCAACAACATTGCGCTCTCCTACATATCTTTGCATTGGAATCCTTGAATTGGGCCAAGCCGATTTGCTTTTCTACCATGTTATCTTCATCTGAATGGGAGGAGGCTCCTCGGAAAGAAGAGTCTGGATACGCAAGTGCTTCATCCAACTATGCTTTCTCTGCCGATATTCTCTTCGCGAAACCTCATCTCAAGTTCATCAATCAGCAATTGAAGCAGCTCGAGCCCCAAGAAATCCTCAAATGGTGCATTACCACGCTACCTTCGCTCTACCAAACAACTGCCTTTGGTCTCAGCGGTCTTGTCACTCTCGATATGCTCTCTAAACTTCAAACTCCAATCAAGTCTCAGACCGATCTGATCTTCTTGGACACGCTGCATCACTTTTCCGAAACTCTGATTTTGGTTGACCAAATCAAAAAGAAGTACGCAAACGTCAACATCCACATCTACAAGCCTGCAGCCGTGGAGACGCCAGAAGAATTCGCTGCCAAGTATGGTGAGCGGCTGTGGGAGTCCAGCGAAGACCTCTACGATTGGATTGCCAAGATTGAGCCTCAGCAACGAGCCTATGCTGATCTCCAAGTCAAGGCGGTGCTGACGGGACGAAGACGAAGCCAAGGCGGCAAGCGCAAATTTTTGGACGTAATTGAAGTCGATGACCGGGGTGTCGTCAAAGTTAATCCCCTTGCTAATTGGACCTTTGACCAAGTTCAGAACTACATTTCCGACAATAACGTTCCTTACAATGAGCTACTTGATCGCGGCTACAAGAGCATTGGTGACTGGCATTCTACTCAGCCAGTGGCGAATGGGGAGGAGGAACGAGCGGGGAGATGGAAAGGGCGCGCAAAGACCGAGTGTGGCATTCATAACAAAAAGTCACGGTATGCGCAGCTTTTGGCGCAGCAAGAGTCCAGAGAGAGGGAAGAAGAGCTGGGTCGTTCACTGAATGCGCAATTGCACATTGCATGACGATGGTTCTTGATGGAGGTGATATGACAATCTATGTGTTTTTTTGTGTTTTAGCGTGTTCAGCGAGCAAGCATTCTGGGTTTGTAATGAGTTCTCTCGATTGGGGGGCCAGGTCCATTTGATTATGATTGGTTGAGAGGTACAGCTCTGGTTTGTACACGGCGCTCTGCTCGAGCCTCGAAAAGTGTACAATCTCGGCATGATAGATAAGAGCAGACAAAAGCAATGAGTCTTTAATGCAATTTCGCAAATGACATAATCTTGTATAAATACTTACGTTTATCTTTCCTTTCTCATCTCATTGGCTCCTTCGACATGACAGGGAGAAATAAAAGACGGATGATCGTCGTCAGGTGGTGGTGCAGCCCTATCGCGTCAATGGGGGCCAGGATAACGATTCTCTCCGGTGTAGTGGATGCAGGAACAACAAATGGCCAAATAAACGCAACACATGACCCACATTCACTCTGGCTTTGCATGCAAGAGACAACTGATACCCGGATGTCGCTTGAAACATAAGCAGAGCCTGAAACTGACCAAGCCAGGTATCGCTGGAATTGCCCAAGTCCAAGCTGTCGAGATGGCCACGCAATCACCTTGCCTCCAACAAAACACTTACCATGTTCTTTTGAACACCTGGAGTTCCGGACCGCTACTTCATATCTGGACCACTTGCTCTGCTTCTTGCTTTCAATTTCTCAATTCAGACCGTTGCAAATCAGCACCATTCCCCTTTCATTCCGTACGACCTTTGCCGAGCCATCAACCTGTGACGTACCCTTCGCGGATTTTCATAAGCTAAATAATCTGCTCCTGAGTCTACTTTGTGACGACTCTACACCTGACCATTATCTTCAAAACACCATGGCAAACCCTCCTCATGGTAAACAGCGATTCCTGTGTGTCCTCCCCCATTGAAATGCTTGCTCACAAGCTTCTCTAGGTGGTGTTCTCAAGGACTTGATTGCTCGAGATGCACCAAAACGACAAGAACTTGCCACAGAAGCCGAGAGACTGCCAGCAGTCGTGTTGAATGAGCGACAGCTCTGTGATTTGGAATTGATCCTCAATGGTGGCTTTTCTCCACTTGAAGGTGGGTGTCAAGATCTCCCGAGTTCCCACAACTTTGGGACCAATAGGAGTGCAACAATTCTGATAAGGACGAAATGCAGGCTTTATGAACGAAAAAGACTATAATGGGTATGTTCAGTACCCGCCACATACACGATAACCCAACACACATCTGCTAACACGAGTTTGCAGTGTCGTTGAAAACAATCGGCTTGCAGATGGCAACCTCTTTTCCATGCCAATCTGCCTTGACCTTTCAAAAGAAACGATAGAGGAGGCTGGCATTAGACCTGGTGCCCGAATTACCCTTCGTGATTTCCGTGACGACCGTAACCTCGGAATCATAACCGTCGATGATATTTACCAGCCGAACAAGTGAGCGCTAAAAAAAAAGGATGGGATTGACCATACACTGACGTTTGTAATCAAGGGCAAATGAGGCGAAGAAGGTTTTTGGAGGCGACCAGGAGCATCCCGCCATCAAATATCTATACAACACGGCTGGAGATCATTATGTTGGGGGCAAGATCAATGCCATTGATCGCTTAATGCACTACGATTATGTTGCCCTTCGATGTAAGCTTCTAGGGCAAGGCTATAGTGACTGGACCTGCATATTGATAATAGCTAGATTCTCCAGCAGAACTTCGTCTTCATTTTGACAAGCTGGGCTGGTCTCGTGTTGTCGCTTTTCAAACAAGGTAGGCCTTTTCCTCTCCAGAGACCTTTTCCCAACTCACGACATGCAGAAACCCAATGCACCGCGCTCACCGTGAACTCACTGTCCGCGCTGCTCGTGCCCGTCAAGCCAACGTCCTTATCCACCCAGTCGTCGGCTTGACGAAACCTGGTGACATTGACCACTTCACCCGAGTTCGTGTCTACCAAGCGCTCCTTCCTCGTTATCCCAACGGTATGGCTGTTCTTGGACTCCTTCCGCTTGCCATGCGTATGGGTGGTCCTCGTGAAGCCATCTGGCATGCCATTATTCGCAAGAACCATGGTGCAACCCACTTCATTGTTGGTCGTGACCACGCTGGTCCAGGCAAGAATAGCAAGGGCGTGGATTTTTACGGTCCGTATGATGCTCAAGACGCGGTTGAGAAATACCGAGACGAACTGGGTATCGAAGTGGTGCCATTCCAGCAGATGACATATTGCCCCGACACCGACGAATACCGTCCCAAGGACGAGGTTGAAGCCGGCACTCGCACCATGGACATTAGCGGCACTGGTAAGTTATTTCCTACGCAACATCTCCTTAAAACTTGCATAACTGATTGTCTACCTTAGAACTCCGCAAACGCCTACGCACCGGCGCCCCCATCCCCGAATGGTTCTCCTACGGCGAAGTCGTCCGCGTCCTGCGCGAATCCCACCCACCGCGCAACAAGCAAGGCTTCACCATCTTCCTCACGGGCTACCTCAACTCCGGCAAAGACGCGATCGCGCGCGCCCTCAACGTCACGCTGAACCAGCAGGGCGGCCGCTCCGTCTCGCTGCTCCTCGGCGACACGGTGCGCGCCGAGCTGTCCTCCGACCTGGGCTTCTCCAAGGACGACCGCAACCGCAACGTCGGCCGCATCGGCTTCGTCGCCGCCGAGCTGACCAAGAGCGGCGCCGCGGTGATTGCTGCGCCCATTGCCCCGTACGAGGCGTCGCGCGCGCAGGCGAAGGAGATGGTGGAGAAGTATGGCACGTTTATCTTGGTGCATGTGAATACGAGCTTGGAGTATTGCGAACGGACGGATAAGCGTGGCATCTATGCGAAGGCGAGGAAGGGGGAGATTAAAGGGTTCACTGGGGTGGATGATCCTTATGAAGATCCTATGAAGCCGGATTTGGTGGTTGATGTGGAGAAAACGAATGTGCGGACGATTGTACATCAGATTGTGTTGATGTTGGAGGCGGAGGGATTGTTGGATCAGTTGTAGAGGTCGTGATGAGATTGCTTGGAGGCGGATAGATGGTGGAGAGAGATTTCCTTGCATTTGTATCATCACTGTCAACTCGTTGGCTGCTAAGTCACCAATTGTGGAGGCAAAAAATAGACTTGTACATTGAATAGATTTGTATACACATCGCACTGTATATCTATATACTCCATATTCACAAAAACATCCGGACATACGCTTGGCACACTATTTACCCTGCAGATATGCATCTGACTAGTCTCACAGCTTCAACCTCTCTTCCCTCCTCTCCCGCTCCTCACTCCCCACCATCGGCACCTCATCCCTTACCTCCCGACTCGTCATTTGCGCCTTCCCCTCCACCATCTGCATCACCAAGTAATTCATCGCACATCTGATCCCCATCTCCTCCCCCCTCTTCACCACATACCCATTGATATACCTCACCTCCGTCTGCCGCCCCATGCGCACATCCGCCAACATACTGCTCACATTCTCCGCCGTGCCATTGCACGCCGACACCACCAGCGTCTCCAGCCGGTCCGGACTGAAGCGCAGCCGCAGGTTCGGCGTCCCCTGCAGCTCCGGCAGCGAGCGCAGCACCAGACTCGTCTCGGCGAGCAGCAGCCGCATGGTGCGCGACAGCGCGTAGTTGAAGAGCAGCATGCCGTTGCGCGCGTCGAGCAGCGTCGTCAGCGGGTTGATGATGCTGTTGACGGCGAGCTTCTCGAGCTGTGCGAGTTGGAGGTCGTGGGGGGAGACGCCGACGACGCCGAGCACGGGGGAGCTGGTGAGTGTGCGGAGGGTGTAGCGCGCGGTCGACGACCAAATGACTTCTTTCTTTTCTTGGGGGTTGTCGTCGGCAGAAGAATCGGGGGTTGAGTGGGTGTGGTCAATGGAGGCGGTGTCGCTGAGGAAGCCGAGGTCGGGTGTGAGAGGCTCAGGAGGAGGTTTTGTTGAGACTTTGTATTGTGGCATGATGCCGAGTTGGATGGTTCCAAAACCAACGTGGGCTACGGAGAACTGGGTCTGATTGTCGCTGTGAACGCCATGGGAGATTATACCGAGCATGTAGGCGGGTCGGGTGGCTTCATTGGGAAAGACTCTTTCGTTGACCTCGTCAAGAACGCCCATGCCGTTTTGCAAAAAGCAGACTGCGGAATCGTGGGTCAGTCGGTGGCGAACGGCCAGTAGGCTGGCAACAGTTTGCCATGTCTTGACACAGACTATTAGGTTGTGGATCGGTTCGTCTGACTCATATTTACTCGCGGATGGAAGTGGTCCGACCAGCGAGGTGTTGTCTGGTTCTACGTTCATCTCTCCGTCATTTTGCTCGGCACTTTGGCGATCGGGTCTGAAGCTATTTGGCCTGACTATCCTTCCATGCTCAATTTCTGGAGGGATGGCGAGCTCGATATCGTACCCGGTCTTCGCCTCAGTGACGCCATGTGTTGTAACGTTGATGCTCTCCTTCTCATTCTTCCACTCGGTGATGAGTCCAGGCTTATGGAATATTAGTGTAACTGGAGGAGGCTGAGAGAGGCTGCGAAGAGAATGTGCCACAAGCTTTCCGACATTACCGGTACCTATTATGTGAATGCGTCGCGGTACGTTGGCAAGAGGCTGATAGGCATCATCTCCGAAGGTATATTTCGAAGCCGATTGTTCTTGAGACTGTTGCTCATTTACTGGCTCACTGTATGTTCTGTTAGAAGCGTATTGTAGGTATTTGACATGACTTGAGGACTTGCGTTTCTCTGGCACGCCACCAAACTTTTTGTCTGTCTCCGGAATGTGAAAATTCCATACGAAAGTAGACAATGCTACCTTGGAAGCATCGTAGAGACGGACCTCGCGAGCGAAACCGCGAGAGCGGCGATGGAGGTCTAAGAAGCGACAGGGTGAAAAACGAGCAATGCCTGCTCCTTCATTAGAATAGAATCAAATATTAAATTCAGACAAGAATTCGAGGTACTTTGTGTTGCACAGCCGATGCTATCATTAGCTTATCGCTTAGTCATCGTTTACATCTTGGTAACGAGCCAATGCATTCAATTTCGTGTGTACCTACCTAAGGTAATTCCAGGATCACTATGACCAAAGCTGACAACGAACCGAGAGTCCCGCAAGAGCGAAAACACATCCAGTTCTCGACTTGAATAAATCAAAGAATCATCCAAATGCTCCAAAATGACAGACAACAGCGTTGCACAGTCTCTTGGGAACGCTCTGGATGCACCAGACATCAGTCCGTTACTCAAAGATCTCGAGACCAACATAGACCAGCTAGAAGCTGGGCTAAAGCCACTTCTTGAGCAAGACTTATCGGAGACTCTGAATAAATTGCCAGTGCTTGACAAGGCGAAGCTTTACTGTCTACTCACGTACGCGATCGAATCGATACTATCTTGTATGTACATCGTGTCTATTTACATTCACACACGTAGCAACATTTACAGGTTTGATGTCGCTGACATCGGATCGAAGCGTACCTTGGCCTCAATGGCACGAACACCAAGGAACACGCAGTTCAGACCGAGCTCACCCGGGTAGAGCAATACTTTCAAAAAGTCCGCAAAGCTACCCAACCCGACACCAAACCTAAGCTATCGGTAGATAAGGATGCTGCACGTCGCTTCGTCCAGGCTGGAGTCCACACGGCTCCTCCCCAACCTGAATGGGTGGACTCGTTGAAGAGAAAATTGGATCAAGACGCGGCACACGAGGACCGTGAGCTTAGGAGGCGGCGGAAAAAGTATCGCAAGAGTCGGGAAGACAAAAAGTCGGCAAAGAAGGGACGACCCGAAAGCGGTGCAGGGCCTTCTACTTCTTGACTTCAATTTTCTCGACTTTCTGATCGTAAACGATTCGGCCTTGATCTAAGATACCCCAGGGTGCCAGAGCTGGCGTTGCGCTGATGGCTTTTTTGAATGCTTTCGTGAGATAACCAATACTACCACCTAGACCTTTTGATGTCTCTAAAAACCTCTGACCAACCATCGAAGACACTTTTCTGCGGCTTCTCTCACTTAGCCATTTGCTTGTGATAATCTAACATGTTCTGCACCGCTTCCGCCATATTCTCTTGTGCCTTGAGAAATTCCTCCAAAGCGCTTTGGAATGATCCATCTTCGGGAGGTGAAGCCCTCGATCGAGGCATCGAAACACTTGGCGGCTGCTGTGGTGGAGACTTTATAATAATACCTCCGCTCGCTGCTGCCAGGGTTGTGTCGGTATGCGTATGTTTTGGGGCTAAGGGCTCAAAGTCTACGTCTCTAGCGTAGGTGCTTGCCTTGCTGTCAGTTTCCTGAGGGAAGCTTCTAGTTTGACGAGGAAGAGCGTGCTCCGAAGGTTGGCAGGTTGTCATCTTGTACAAGTGAAGTTCCTGGAGTATGTTGGCGAATTTCTTGTCGAGAAAAGATTCCACGGATTTGAAAGCTTTTGGTACCCAGAAAAATGCCAGGCCAATGGATGTGGTCAGCGCAAACACGATAAGAATTGCCATTTGACCTCCATACCCAAAGGTAGGGATGAGATTCTTGCCAAACACTAGACCGAGATAAAGGCCAAGTCCAGACACAAAGAATTCCAATGAGAACGCGAGGAGCTTCGAAGGTGCGATCAGCATCATGGCAGAGTAAGCAGAAGCTACTTTCCATCGATTACGGCGGAGACCAAGGTCGAGCTCTTCTTCTAACATCATGATTTCGTACAGCGGCATTTGGCCGGCTTTGCCGTGATCAAGCGCAGCCTGCGATCGTTTCACCACGCTGTCAATCTCAATCTTTCGGTCGTGCTTGATGGGCTTGCTTAGCCAGTCCTTTATGTCCTCTGCGCTATGTAAACCAACTACTGCCGGCTGGACAATACAGGCGAAAAATACTGAAAGCGCGCCTGTGACGAGACTGGCGATAAACATGGCTTCGGCAGTCCAATGCGCATCTTGCAGATTATTCAACGAAAGCGCAGTAATAGCTACTTGCGCCATAATTGCTCCCTCCAAGTACGTCAGGTCTCCTTTTCGTTTGCTACACAGTCGCCAGACTCACCGCAACGCCAATCATGTTGAAGCTGGTCGTCAAGGAAACTATAAATGTCACGACCTCTTGGGCAGTGTCGTCTTTAAGTACATGGGTCTCTACACGCTCCATAAGCGCCAGCGCATCCTGGAATATAGTAACGAGGACGATTGCCGTTGGTACACCGTATTCGTGTTGGAGCATTGACCATTTGGAACGTATCCGTAGAGCTTTATTGTGTGCCTTCCATGCGTCTGCAATTGAGTAGTCGCGACTCAACATTGCTACGGGTAGGCCATTGAAAAGGAACGAAACCGAAGAAAAGATGCTCATTGTAGTAAAAAGGTCGGTGACTGGAAGGCGAGATGTATTGGAATGAATTTCGCAGAGGCGTATTCTCAACCTTACTGTTTACCAGAATGAAGCGCACAAGGACATGGTCAATTGATTGAAGTTAATATCAGAAAACACAGAAGTCTGTAAGTATTGAGTAGCCATAAGACATGCGAAGAAATTGTACGAGTCATTAGTCTTCATTCAGCTTCCTAGCGCCAATGTTGGTGCCGTTAGGGGCGGAAATCAGCCAAATTAGCTTTTGGTTAGTAGAAATTCAGTTAGGGTTGCGAGGGTGAATATATGTGCAAGCCATTTGCTAGAAATTGATTAGCATCTGCGTACTGTTTGGCATCAAAGTCCAGTGCAATAATTAATCACAGCTACTATTTGTTGTGATCCGCATAGTAGACGGCCACTGATTTCATTCTCTTGATAGAAAAGGATTGAGTCTCTCGTAAGAGGGACATGAGCACCAGTATTAAGAAGTAAGGTAAGAAACAAATACGTCTGCTAAGCGTCATGCACGCTTACTCTAAGTCGCCAAAACATGACTACACGTAGTATAGCCGTAGCCATACCATGCCGAAAAGTGTGGCCACAGGTAGACGCAATGACAAATGTCATGGACCGCAAAAACCGAAAATTGGCCGCTCGTACATTTTAGAGACCCCCAATACTCGTTCAAATTGAGAGAAATATGAGGCTTCTGGGCGGTAAATGCAGGGACTGCACTTGACTCGCTGTAGTTGCGTAGCGTACCTGGTGCACATGTGCGACGATCGGATGCCCTGCCACGTGCAACTTAATCTGAACTTCTACATCAGTACCATGAATTGTAATACTCGTTCATGGCAAATCATCTCCATCGCTCATTGCTGCAGAGCAGACAGTCTGCTGTTGTGCTGAAGTCTTTACTGACGGCGCCTGCCAGCGTGCGGCTCTTCTCTGTTTTAAACCGTCCATCTCCCAATTATGAAGGTCATGTTCCTCTCACGACACTTGAGCGAGGCAGCTTGGCTATCGGCTCGGCATTGGGCTCCCTCCTTAATCCTAGGAGGGGAGGTAAGACTTGTTGCTTGCTCCAATTCATTTCACAAAAACAATAACTCAATTCATTGGATTGCAAGTGACACTCAACCTACAGATCTTATCGCGGCTTTAGGTGAAGCAACAGCAACGCCATACTTCATCTACCGACTTCGCGATGCTATGCTCGCTTCTGCAACTGGGAGACGCATTTTACGTGACCGTCCTCGCATAACATCCCAAACCCTTTCAATGTCCTACCTCCGCACATTACCCCGTAACACAGTTGGACGGACCTACGTAGCTTGGCTTGATCGTGAAGGTGTAGGCCCGGATACACGGAGTCAAGTGCGATACATAGATGATGAGGAATGCGCCTACGTCATGCAGCGCTACAGGGAATGCCACGATTTTAGTCATGCCTTGACTGGTCTTCCTGTGATCATCGAAGGCGAGGTAGCGCTAAAGGCGTTTGAGTATGCCAATACTCTGCTACCAATGACAGGGTTGAGTTTGATGGCTGTGCTCAGGCTGAAAAAGGCTGAGAGGGAGAGATTCTTCACCACATATTTTCCTTGGGCGCTTGCCAATGGGCTCAAAGGCAACGAAATAATAAACGTCTATTGGGAAGAGCAATTGGAGAGAGACGTGGACGAGCTGAGGATAGAGCTAGGAATAGAGAAGCCGCCGGATCTGCGAAGCACAAGGAAATTGTTGAGGGAAAAGGCAAAGGCAGCAAAGGCAGCAAAGGCGGCGAGAGAGGCACAGGATAGGAAGTATCCATCGGACCTAGCCTGAAATCGACTGGCGACTTTAGCCTCCTTTCCCAAGCAATAAGATGGAAGAGAAGGCAGGTCTTGTGGATTCGATGCTACGATACCGTGGACTCCGCCCAATGCACCACCATGAATGAAACAGTATACAAAAGATAACCTCTTACGCCGTGATGCAATTCATGCTCTCTGAGGTATCATAAATCCAACAAATCGTCGTCATCATCATCCCAACCTCCCCTTTTCCTCTGTACTTTTATAGTTCCCACACTATCTCCACCTCCCTCTCCAGACCCATCGCCACCCCGTCCGCCTTGCTGTTCTGATATGGCCGCCAAAATATCTTTCAGCTGGTCCTCGGTAACTTTACTCCGGAGCTGACCCGATCGTGCCAGCATGATGAGTCGGTTTTCGACATCTGTTGCCCGAGACTCGCGGACAAGTCGTATTCGACCAAGACGATCAGCGGCGTCAGGAGTAAGTATCTGAGAGAGAATATTTGAACGAGCTTCGGCTGTGCAAGGACATTGTGGGTGAGCACGCAGATATCATGCGGGAAGTAAGAGCTGCTCACCTTCACGTTGTCTAGACAAAGTATAAGCAAGTCATAATGTATGAGAGCAAAAAATTGGGGCTCGCTTACTTTTGCTGGTCTTCCTGTCCTTCCTCCACAGGTCCAGCAGCACCACCGGCCTGCTGGCGCAACTGCTGGAGACGCGCTTTTCTTATCTACACGATGGTAAGCCGAGATCAGAGACGAGTTTTGATCAGCTCACTTCCTCAAGATCTGCGTCCGACATATTGAAAACCAGAGGTACAAAGTCTAGGCTCACTTCGCGAGATCACGAGCTTTCGCGTCGGTGGGATGCCGCGTTGGTGGGGGAAGGCTCGTGCCTATATCCCAAATTTTTGAACAGCATCAGCCAGATAATTTACCAGCTACCGTGCCAACAGAAACAACAACATCTCTTGGACCGCAGAGCAGCTAACCGGTCATCGAACCTTGCAACAGGAAATACTGTTGGTCCTCGAAGGGCCATCAACGTCATGACCGTGCATAGTCTACGCTGGACACTCACACTTTACTGGTTCGATCATAGAAAAGGTTTCTGCACTCTTTCTGGATTCATATGATCTCCAATATGTCGAGTATTTTCCATCTCGATGATATACGTGAGTTGGTCAGGCAATTTCCCTCTGAACAAGGTCAAATACAGGGTATCCAGGATGACTCTTTGGTTTCAACTGCCTCGGAGACACATTTACTCAGCTCAAATCGGATCAAGAAAGACTTCAAAGGAATATACAAAAATGCCAAGGAACGGATCACTTTCGAGGAACTCGCATCGCAATTTGACATTGCTCAAGCACAATGCATGGCATCTCTAAAATCTGAATTGCAGCACTGTCTGCTGAGTTCTGATAAAAAATCCATCATTCCTGAAGAGGAGCAGAATTCAATCTTGGATGAGCTCAAAAAAATATCCGATCGAATTGGAGTTTCAACAAAGCACTTTGCCCATGGAAACGACATCAATATGCCTCAGATGCGGGATTTAGTTGACAAAGTCAATCGTGTGGAATCTCCGGCCAATAGTCAGATCTACCTGGAAATATTAGAAGATAGGGATTATCTGATCTCCAGGAAGTCTTACGGACTATATTTGGCCGGCATTCAAGAGATCATGTCCGCGGCACAGGATCAATCTATCACCCGAGAACTAGACGTTCATTCAAACTTTCAAGATCTCAAATTACCAAATGTTCTAGTCTTGTTGCTTGCCAAAAAAGTATTGGTCACGGACGGTGGGTCTCTGAACGGGTGGCTGCAAGATCGTGGGCAAGAAACTCCCCTATTTTCACCGAATTCGTACATCTTGCAGGCTTTACGGACCGGCAAGTTGCAGTATGCGAATCTACTAGAACCAGTGCCAAGGCCATATGGCGGCCGACCACTTGTTGAAAAATCGAGTATGTCATTACGTGCGCAAGTGCTTGAAGAGCATAATACATACATTATCAACAACACAGATGCGCTCTCCTTTCACTGGATACAGGATCTAGCACGTCAAGTGGACTCTGATCTCTCTGCAATAGGGATAGTTAGGATGTCGTTCACGGACATACCAAACCACATACGATCCGCAGCCCTAAACTTACTCATCGATCCTTACTTAAACAGCAGCGAAGCTACGGGTGTCAAGCATCTTCTTCAGACGCCTTGCCTAAAATTTCACGATCTCTTAGTCTCCGAGAAATGGCGGCATGATCTGGCGTCTCAACTTGAGGGCTTTGCTCGAGAAAGTGCAATGAAGCAAGTAGAAAGCGGGACACGGCAGCCTACTTTTGATGTGGCACATACCCTAGATAAACTTCTAAAGGATAAAGATGGCCTTACGTCTGTTGACCGGAACGAATTGAAGCAGCGGCTTCAGGATCGAAATCTGAACAACCAGATCAAATCAGCCTTCGATACGCAGCTCGCCAAAGAATATACTGCGATAAAAGAGCGCTTCCGGTTCCAATACTGCGAGCGGGTACTTTACAAGGTGGACCTTGCACAACAGTTCATTCAAAGTATCAAAGAACACGGTGATCTTGTCAAAGTCCTGGGGGAAACGCTTGAAATGTGGATCAAGGAGACGTTGATCCCACTGAATCTCAAACCTCAGTCTCCACTGTCAAAGCTTGCGCAACAATGTAACGACAAAGCCTTGGATCGGAAGTTGGATGCGCTAAAAACCCAGTGGCGTGGCATCGAAGATCTAAGATCTTTTCCACCTCAGTACGAGATCGCAGAGCTCGCAGGCGACGTTGATGCTCACAGAGAGGCCAAAGAAGGTTTGATACGGAAGCAACAAGAATATTTAGCCAAGGAGACTAAGCCTCTGGATGGTCTACTAGAGCTCCTTGTCATTCTACTAGCAAGAAGAACTCCAGGTTTCGCTCATGTCAGAGGGAAACACATACCAAGATTGATTAGTGTTTTAGAGAGTTTGTGCCGGAACGACGCGAACGGCACGCTACCGGAAAACACACTCGGCACGCTAAATGAGCTAAAGAATCAAGTCAAGGCGGGGAACGCAGCTGGACCTGAGCTTGATCAGATGCGTGACATCGAAAGAAAAGATGTTGCTCGTGTTTCTAGCTAAGAAACTATCCTATGCTACATTTTTCATAGGTTTCCGAACACCGCAACTAGCCCAACTGGTCTTTCAAGCGGCGACTGGGTATCAAAACAGGAAAAAGAGCCATTTTCGGCAAGTGGCGTCGACCACATCATATTAGAGACTTTTCCAATCAAAACTTTATTATATTTCGCACGGGCAAAAAAGATTCAATCATTTCCTCATCCCGACCGTCCAGATGTTGCACCGAGACATCCGTGTGCATCACTCTCTTGATAGCGGCCGGTGCCATGGGAGATAGTGGGAGGATCTCCTCTTCGCTATGCGCTCTCACCAGAGGACCTGCCGTGATCGTGACGGAATTTCCAAGTTTCGGCATTCGCATACCTAGAGCTTGGCCCATATTATATTGAATCTCGCCGCTATCTCCAGACAAGGCTCTGGCACTGGAATCGGTGCTCAACCCCTTGCTGCGTTTGCGCTTAAAGATGGGTCCGAGTGTAGGTATAGATGCGGCGATTATGACAACGTTCATTTCCACAGCAGCAGCCATGAAGTATGGAACAATATCATCTACCATGAAAGTCAGTCGCATTGGTCACCAAGGGTGAGGAGATACACACGAGTGAAGTCGATATCTCTAGAGAAGAGGACTCTGATCTCTACTGTTCTCCAAATCGCGGCTCCCATGGCACTGAGAAAGTCAGTGAATAGCTCCATAGGCTATGCAGAATAGAGAGCTTACAGGAAACTCAAGCTTAGAAGCAAGCAAGCGGCAATTTTGACGCTCAAATGAGTCCTGAGATTCCAAATCATGAGTGATGGTGCCAATGTAAGGAAGGCATCCGTAATGACGTTCAGAGCTATACTTTTGTCAGCGTAAAATCCAGGAGTAGTACTTTGCTAACCCCTTACCCCCAACGAAAAACGTAAAGTTTGCCCAGGGAGATGGTCTGTAACAGGTGAGGGCTGGACTAGAGGACTATCAATAATGTCGCTCAAGACCACAACCAAATTTTGGGACGACATACTCTGCAATCACTTTCACGTCCCCGCCACAAACGGAATAGAGAGTAACAATCAAAGCAAAATTGAAGACAGCTTGCAATATGATAAAGACATAGAGCGGATACTTGAGCACGTGTCTCGTCTTTCCAATCATAGCAAGAAGATAAAAGCAGAATGAGATTCGACCCAGCGCTGGCGAGACAATCGCAAAGGCTTGGGCTACATAGATCCACCTCAAGATATCAATACCCAAGGCTACTGTTAGGTATTCCCAGTGACGTCCCATGCCAAAGTGAAACCCCGTCTGGACAGCAGCTGAGTAGATGAGGGCCGCTGCCTACTGAGAGTCAGCTCGAATGTCAAAGAAGAACCAATTAATAGCAGCAAATACCCAAGCAAAGAGCATCAAGCCATCGTCCAAGGCATATCGGTGCAGTCTGAAGATCTTTGAATACAGCCGTCCAGTTATCAGAATGGTTGAGATTCCCAAAAAGGCCCAGGTTATGTCTATCAAAATGTATCCGCGGTTTTCGTCCGAGGGCAGTACAGCGGGCAGAACAAAAGTGGCCATGGGAGCGGCAGTCCCTCACAGAGGTAAGCAGAAGCTCATCAATGGCTAGTTGTAAGCAGCGCGGTAATGCAGAGAAACGCGAATGGACTTGCTATAGTCTTTTGGAGACATGAAATTGGAAGTGTGGAGTAAACTGGAGTAGGCGAACCGGGCATAGTAAAATGGGCCTAGAGGCACTGATCTACTCTTCATCACGTCGAGAACAGCTGGCACCGCCGCGCTGGTTCGACAACGGGCCTTACAAGGGAAGAGTGTGTACGGGCTTACCTGATGCTCTAATCAGGATCCGGGATGAAGCCAACAACCTTGACTGACCGCACCAACCGATGCAACCACCCACGTGTGGATTGTGGTACAAGTCAGCCTCCGGGAGAAGCTTATCGAAGACTAGGTTGGAGCATGCAGGAAGCAACTGTGCATCTCGGTACCTGTCTATCACCACCAATCCAGGACTGAGAAGCTACCTAATGCTTCGCTGTCACCTTGGAGTCGCGCCAGGCACAGAGTTTATCGCCCCTGAGCAAAGCTTGCTCCTGTAGGGGTGGTCGTGAAGGTGCCTTCAATGTATATCAACTTCGGCATATTGCAGTCGGCACTGAAATTGGGATGCCGCGCAGCTCCTAAAGGGACAGGCACGGGTGCCGCACAAAGGGGAAACGGTTAGTTGGGCTCATGGTTGCGAGTCAGCGCTTTCGACCATTTTGGCTGGCCATAAAGTCCTAAAAAGCAAATTCCGCTCACATGCAACACTACCACCACTTTCGTATTTGAGCGGCACAGTAAGGATGGGCAAGTCCAGTGACCGGTGCTTCAGTAGGCCTTAGGGCTTGTGTGCCATGTGCGGTGCGGCGCGACGCTCTGCTAAGTGCCTAAGGTTATGCATGCCATATCCCCGCTAGTCACGGTCATCCATTATCGGGCCTTTTTTTTTTCGGTCTTCTACTATGTTCTCCATTGCGGGGGTTCAGGCTCCAAAAAAAAAGGTACATCTTAACAGATTTCAAAGTGTGCTTCGCGGATTACGACCTGCAATTCAGCCGCTCGCGTGGCTACCATGCGCGCAGGCTGACCTGTTGTAATGATCTCACCATGATGACGCGCGACGGCCGACCTGACAGCGGCCCGGAAACAAGAATCCTCCAAGTTGGAGCTGTCCATAGCTTTTCTTTCATCTATTGGCACCGGTGTGTTTCTGCTGCTCCAATTCTGGAAGCGGCAAGGGAAGTGCCGCGCTTACGCACCATCGTACGCATGCACGTCTGACAAACTTTTTACAGATCTCCAGTACATTAGCAGCGTTTTGCCTCGCTGTACTCCACATCGAATATTCTGAAACACGGCTAACTAGTGATTAGCTAGCTGCATTGAGGAAATTCTGTTGCAAGTCATTGTCCCTTTTTTGCTTTATTATAATCTTGGCAGCGTAATCTTTGCTTTTACGGAGTAGCGGCCCACCCGGTCGAGTCATAGATCCTTAGCAGCTCGCTTATCAGCCAGCCTAGTCGAGAAGATGGTTCTGTGCCTCAAATACTACCAGGCTGACTGTGTATGGAAAAGAGCTTGGCAAAGTGCCTACGCAAACTTTGCCTGATTGCTTTTCCTACTACACCATGCTCATCAAGCAGTCGTCTATCAGATATTGAATCGGCCGCTTTGATCGTGCGACGAATCTCTGCTGATCTTGCTGCTAGAAGGAGCCACCTTTCCGCGCAGAAATTTTTTCTTAACTAGGTATGCGCCTATGCCGGCGAATCTACATGGGACTATCTCTGCATCTTGCTACTTCCACGTTCCACTTTCTACCTCGTCCTACATCTCACAATGCATAATCACTTTGGAAGCACAGAGAACGGTCGTGCTTCAGGTTCATGACAACGTAACAGAATTCCAGTGCTTTGGTCGGCCGAGGTAATATTTCAAAAATTTCATCTCGATCAGATCAAACTTTAAAGTGAGCGGTTCCCCGCAGACAATTAGGTTCTCAGTGCGTTTGGGCGGGCATGCAAAACACTTCTGAGAATCTCTTATCCTTGATTGATCTTTTACCCAGAAACTAGGAGGGAGTCAGAATCCTTGTCCACCCAATAGCTCTCCCGTGCTCGCGCATCTAGTTTTGCAACGGCAAAGAAAGGGGTTTTCTTTCCCTTGCTCACCGAGCGCACTGTGCATAGCCGAGCGAGTCGCGTACAAGGTAGGACAGGACAAATAACGCAGATCTTATACACACCCCACGTAAGTGTTTCTTCTCCACAGCTTGTTCAGGGACGAGATGGCAAAGGTACAATCATATGCTCTGTTGTACTACTATGCACATTTTCTAGTTCTATACCTCTGCAATATATCGGTCAGAGGATGGAGCAATTCACCAGGATATTGTCACGAAGTGGATACAGGTGTACGATGGTATGCATATCATTGGCCTATTCTCGGAGAAGGACCGTTGTATGGCATGGCGGACACACCCGCGTCGACTGTTAAGCCTCGTCCTTGTTCGTTATAGAATTGCAGCTGTATACGCCTTAGGGTTCCTTGGCTTTTCGGCATCTCCTCACCCTAACACATCGGAATAACCCAAGAACATGACGATCCATGTAAAGCTTGACATCTGTAACCGGAGAAGTGCGGGTCCTGGAACTCAGCATGCACAAGCAATGAACTTTCATGAACCTCCTATATCAACAATCAATACTGTCGGCAATGGGAGACCACACCTGAGCAAGCATCTGCGCGAGTCGTGGCCACGCAGTGGAATACGCTTTCATTAAACCCCAGACGTCCCCTACTCATAAATGAAAGCCAGGATCACGACATAGTGTGTTGAGCGTGACGCGTTCCCCTTTGACGCGATGAACAGAGCCCGTTCGATCTCATCGATGGTTACCAATATGATTTTGAGTTCAATCTTTCCAAGATCGCTGGGAAAAGGAGACAAGGCTTGATTGATTCTTGGATCTCTCAAGACTCTTTGAGAAACGCATCACAAGTCCCGGAACCGTCCTCTTGGATTCCTTTTCATTGTACTCAGCATGGAGGAGCTCAACCTTGTTATCCATGTTTCAATCCATTCACAATTCCTTGTCTTATTACTGAAAGTTATCCATGACTGTATGAGCACCATTAGCGTGCCCTGTTTTGATATCATTTTACCATATTGCGACTCTTCGCCTCTTTGATATCTACCATCTGGACCTTGTGCCTCGTACATATTGACGTATCACTTTGTGCCGAAGTCATCCGAGTACCCGGTCTGATGCGCTGATAGGACTTTTCTCCCCGCGTATTGTCGGGGGTGCTGTTTCAGGTGTCTTGCATCTCGGCCGATGCACATATGTTTGGTTCGACGAATCAGCGAATTCTCGAATAAGCAAACTGGATCCGTCAAGTCTTTCTTTACTCGAATATACGGTTTTCATCCCAAACCTAATATCTCACCAATAACACTTATGAGACGTTGTTTCACATGCGTTCTCGGAAACTTGGAGTTGAGTGTGCTGGCGAGTTGAGAAAAAGCCTCTCGGAGCGTAACCCAGGCGCTCCCTATGTGAACACAGGGAGCGTATCAATACTGCAAACATTAGATACTGCTTGACTCTTTCCACCATGAAGTCAAGAATCTGGAATCAAAGTGGAACAAAATACTGGAGAAAGAAACATCAATACTTGCGCAATATCGCCTATTCCCATCTCAAATTTTGTGCTCGTTGCAAGGTAAAGACGAGAGCTAACGTTCCTAAATAGGCGTCTAGGTGAACGACTTTTCGACGTGAGAGATCTTCACTATGCACATCGTTGTGACAACAAGAGCAAGATCTAGAATGGTGACAAGGTAGGTGATGGACATAGATAGCGGCAAAAGATTCGATTGAATCGAGCACACCGCGCGCATGCATAATTCGAAATAGTCTGACTGGTCTGCCGAAAAACAACATTCCTCCCAGTGTTGATTTGGATTTTGGTTCTCCCACGATGCGAACCACGTGCATTGATGCAGAGTCGATAATGCTCCTCCTCCATGCAATTCACTGTGCGCCAGAAATGCGAGATGCAAAAAGCCCCCCCGGGTCCCATCCACCGCCAGTACTGTAGAGCTGTGACTAATCCGATTCATATCTCCGCCCATTGTCACATGAATAATTATGTTAAGCGCCGGGGGAGCGCTTCAAATATACAAAGTGCCCCTTTCAGGGCATGCAATAGAACCGAAAGTTCCGAATGAATGCAATTTTTATATGGCAAATGAAAATTTCGTACCTTGGCCAGAATGGTTCATGTGCCGTTCAGACCATTCTTATGAGCGTTCCCGGAAATTCCTCTCAAGTATTGAAAGACCGTGAAGGATCAGGCGGTCTTGGTGGCTGAGAAGGGTCTCCACGTGGTCTACTTGAAGGATCGGCCAGAGCTCTCGCTGCCATTTGCATCAGTAGGTCGCCATCCTTGACGAATTCCAGAACGGCAAGGATGTCGGCGGAAGAACGTATGCGATCCAGTATCTGGTGTGCTTCTGGCAGCGGACGAGTCTGTAGGAAAGTGTACAGTTCCCACAGCTGTGACAGCTCCCGTTCAAGATCTTCGTTCTTCCTCTTCAACGCCATCATCCGAGACTCCTCGGGCTCAACATCGTAATGGCAGGCAAGGCCACGTTGTTGGCAGGCTGTGCACGCAGGGCGCAATCCATCACACTGAAAAGAAAGTCTTAGCCAGAAGTGGAATTTAGTAAAAGTCAAATGAGGGGAAATTGTACCTTTGACTTTCGCTGGTGACAGGCTTTGCAGGCTGCAGCGACTTGTTGGCGCTTGAGACGAGTCCAGCCAGCTTGAGATGACGATGGATCAGCGCCGAGTGGCTGGGGACTGACAGAAGAGGAAGATTGGAGATGCAAGGGTGGATAAGGAGGGGAATAATGCGGTGGCGAAGAAGAAGCGGTGGTGAAGATGGGCGGACTTGACTCCGAGGAAGACATTTTTTTGCCTCCGTTGGCCTCTCCTCCAGCAGCAGCGAGCCCGAAAGGAAATTTAAACAGGTTCGCCGGCTCGAGAACTGGTTACGAGCCAGATCGAGCATCGGAAAAGCGCTTCATCGGAAAGCACGCAGAGCATCTGTGTGGCTTTGTCGCGTTGCTCGAGAGGGTAAGATGTGTAGGTATTCACGTATTCCCTACGTATGCTGGCCGGCCTGCGGAGAAGGATCTTCACGCTGCTGCTTAAGCTCCATTCACCTGCTCTCGAGGGCAACTCCGCGTCCGCTGTCTTGTGCAATGGCACTGAACAATGTGCCTCGCCCAGCCCGCGACACTGTTTCATCTGCCCACAGCGTCCTGACCACATGGCTCGTCGACCAGCACGGTGCAGACCTCCGCGGCATCCGCCCCGTTTTATTCCCAGGTGTAGGCGGCGTGGGCCTGACAGCCGATAAGGCGCTCAAGGTTGCTTGGTTCTCCCCCCTTCTGTGACGGGCATCCCCGTCCGTCTCCCTCCTCCACACAATACCGCTGTGCTCACTTCTTCTTGTTGCTCGCAGAAGGGGCAAGTCGTCGTCCGAATCCCGGCGTCTGCCCTTCTGACCATCGAATCTCCGCATCTACGAAGCCTGCGCCTGCCTGCAAGATGGAGCACCCACGGGAAGCTCGCCACTGCGCTGGCCATCTGGCATGGCGATCCTGACGCGCCCATGCGGGAATGGCGAGCGACGTTACCCACGAGCGAACAAGTCGCTGATTCGATGCCTTTGATGTGGCGTGGTGGAGCACCGGACCTGCCTCCGAGAGCAGATGTCCATCTCCAAGATCAACGCACGAAGCTGGAGCGTGATTGGGATGCTGCTGTTTCGCATTCCATTCTGGCGGATACCGTATCCATGCGCCACACCTTTACCTACTGCTGGCTACTGGTCAACACGCGTTGTTTCTGGTGGGATTATCCATCGCTTCCAAAACACAGCCAGAAGCGGCGAAAACTGGCTCAAGATCCCCAAGAGTGCATGGCCATGTGCCCGTTTATCGACTTTTTCAATCACAGCACAGACGGTGTATGTTGTGTCCCGCTCTCTAATCCAAATCATGTTCGCGCCGCAAGAACATGAGCTGCAGTGTCCTCGTCACATGTTGCACTGCAAATGTCGTCAAAGCGCTAAAACGTTCTGGCCTTGAATCTAGTGCGAAGTAAACTTCACCAAGGAGGGCTACACTGCCACTTGTGATCGCGATTACGCTGCCGGCGAAGAACTATTTGTCTCGTACGGGTCCTTTGACAATGACTTTTTGCTTGTAGACTGTAAGCATTTTGCAACTTTATCCTGCCGACTTCCCGTTCTTACTGTCATCTGACACATTGCCCGTTCTGCCTCTTGAATCTTGGCATGCAGTCTCTATCCCAAATGGCGCAACTTTGCTGTTCTAGAAACGTCCTTGAGAAACAGTGTGAAAAGGAAAACCATTTCCATCTGTAGCTGACAGTAGGCCGGACAGACGGCTTCATACTCTCACAGCCCCTCAATCGCTCCGATAATATTTCTCTCGATCATCACATCCTCCCTTGTCTCTCAGATCATCAGACCGAACTGCTGAGAGAGGCAGGTTACTACAAAAATTACGTGCTCCACAACTCTTCTGACTCTTTATCGTGGGCACCATGTCACCGGACTCAAGTCGTACTATTCCTTTTGATTGACCATGGGGAGGAGGGCTGGCATTCATTCGTCGATGGCCGGGAGCTGTCTGGGGAAGAGTTGACACAGACAAATCACCTTCTGCTTGGTTTTTGCAAAAGTCTCAAAGACGAGGCGCAGAGCAAGCTGCAAACTGTCGACGAGGTTGCCCAGCAGAGCAATGCAGAAGATCATGGTAAAGAAGAAATGGCTTCAGGTAGAAAGATAGAGAAGAGGCTGCCCGGTGCGACCAAGGCGATGCTCAACATGCGCTGGTCGCAGATCAAAACTATTGCCAATCAAATGATCAAAGACCTAGACGAACAAGGAAACTTCTCTGGTAATCTATAGTCTTCAGTCCTGATCGTGAGGATCACGAGAATGAGGGATGACTTCAGAAAGTAAGGATGCACCCTCCGGCCTAGACCCTGCGTGTGGGAATACCAACTGGCCAAGCTTTAAGGAGCCAGTGTTTCTCTTTCAGAAAAGTTCGCTTAGAAAGACAATCAACCTAGACATGGTCTTGACGGTTCCCATAGAAGCATAGACGATACTACAAAAGCAAATCCAGATGGACTGTACATTTAACACAAATATGTGATGCTATTTGCATTACTATTAATACAAGTCTAATCAACAAAATTATATACCACACTTCCGCCTTTTCCACATAAGAATCTACCTTGCTAACGACCAAAAAAAAAAACACCTTACTACATATTTACAAGAAAAATGGCTCCTTTAAAATGCCATGAAAATTCATAGAGACGGATAAGACGGCTGGAATGCAGCTCATCGCCTGCCTCGCCTGACATGATCAAACATACCCAGATAATCTGAATCCCTAAACGATTCTTGAGAAGCTTGTTTTGGGGGGAGAAAAAATAGAACCGAAGAGAAGGAAAATAAGACCCCTATCGTATATCGTTCACCTGTACGCACACACCCATGCCTCCTCGTTCAGCGCGTTTTCCCACGTGTATAGCTTCGGGATGCATGTAGAATCTTGCTCGGTGCAAAAATGAAGAAAAAGGCGATCATAATCCGCAGGTATAACGGGAATCGGAAAAAGCGATCACACCATGACTCGTATCGGAATGCATCGACGGAAGGAAAGGCTTCAGCCAAAAGCCCCAGGGATACCGAGGCCATCCCCACCATCCTCACTCACCGGCGTCGCTTCCATCTCATGTTCATTCCCATCCTCTTCCTCTTCCTCCACCTCCACCGGCTTCTCCTCCTCGTCACCCATCCCTCCCTCCTCCTCCTCCTCCTCCTCCTCCTCCTCCTCCTCCTCCTCCTTCTCCCTCCTCACCTCCCGCTCCCTCTCCACCCGCCTCACCGCCTCCCCAACCCTCCTCTCAACATCAAACCTCCTCTGCTCCGTCGGCCCGCTGCGCCGCTGCTCCCCACGACTCCGCGACCGACTCCCGGACGCCGCGCTCTCGCCGCTCGCCTGCCGCACGTGCAGCGCGCCCGCCGTGGGGACGGGCGGCATGGGACTTGCGCTGCGCCCGCCGCCGCCGCTGGAGGCGCCGCTGCTGGTGGTGGGCCGCTCTTGCTGCTGGTGCGAGACGCCGCGGCCGCGAGAGTCGGCGCTGGTGGAAGCCGCGCGGTGCCATTCGCTGCGTGAGGTTGCTGCGAGGCCCTTTTCTTTCTCGTTGAAGAGGCGGATGCGCGCTGCGACGGCTTGGGCGCGGGCGGAGGCGTCGTCGGCTTTTGGCATTTGCGAGGAGGCAGGGGTGTTGGGGTCGTCTTTGTTGGTGGAGTCGTCTTGGGTGGTGATTTCCGGGGTGGGTAGGTCGCGGGAGATGGTCTGGGCGAGTGGGATGGAAGAGGATGAGATGGAGCCTGTGGTGGAGGAGATGGATTGTCGGTGAGGGATGGGGAGGGCGTTGTCGGAGACGGAGGATTTCTTGCGGTGGGGAGAGGGTGTGGGACGGCGGTTGAAAGATGCTTTTGCCGCTGATGTGAAGGGATCGTCACGTTTGATACTGTCGATTTCCGAGGCTACGAGGGATTCTGTATCGTCGTTTTCGCTCGAGCGGCGGGTTTGGTCGGTGCTTGCTTTTGATTTGTTCTGGCTTTCTCGTTCCCGTTCTGTAGATGCTTGACCAGCCATTGGACTATCAACTCCTTTGCTGACGCTAAGGCCCTTTTCACTGTTTGTGGCCGTCGGGATCACTCCACCTCCAACTCTGGCCCAGAACATTCGTTCTCTTATGCTGACACACTCTTCCCATGCTTCTTTTCCTGCCTCCTTTTCCTTATCCACTTCGCCAGAACTTTCTTTGCTGTTTCCATCACTACTCGTTCTCTGATTATTACTCGTACTCCGCCACAGGCCTCTTTGTATGGTTCTCAAAAACCCGGCCAATTCTGCCGTACTCCTTACTCTTGTACAACACCATTCACATAATGCCCACCGCTGCGCCCCTTCTTCATCATTAGCTTTCATTCTCCATCGCCTCACATATTTATGTTCCTTTCTATTTTCTCCACACAACGTGCAAGGAAATAGAGGAGCAGGACCATAATTGATAGTTGGCGCGGAAAACGGTTCGATAGCCAAAGATCCAGACGCAAGACTTGAAAGAAGAGTGCGACGATTAAAGTAAGAAAGCGAAGGTGCAAGGTCGAGGCGAAGTGTTGGCTCAATGTCTTCTGAGAGGAGGCGCTTGTAAAATTTGGTATCCTTGAGTGGAGGCGCCTGGGAGTCTGTTCCAAAAGAGCCAGAATTGTTGGGTGAGGTGGACTGAGATGCGGCAGATGGTATGGAGGTAATCTGAGAACGGGATAGATTTTTTGTTGCAGAAGTAGTGGACTGCTGATTGAGGCTGGTTGAGCTATTGTTACTCAAGGAGGCCAAGCCAAGTAGGGAACCATAGTTGCCACTGGGTGTGCGACTTGGGGGGCTGCCGGCGGCTTTGAATAGTGTCAAGAAGTCCTCATAGGCCTGGATGTCGTGTCGAAGTATCGGCTGTATGAGATTTTCAAAATGTAGAGGATGCTCGGGGTTTACCAACTGGCCTGGAGTATATGGGGAAGGCATGCTTGAATCAAACATTCTGTTCATTTTGTCAAGAGCTGGTGTGGAGGGAGCGGTTGCGACTTGTGGATTTGACTCATTCTCATCACGTTCAGACTCCATTTTCTCCATGACCACCTTAAGATCCTGAAGTTGTTCTTGCTGCGAGGCCAGAAGAAGTTCGGTGTCATTGAGCTGTAATCGTAATTGTTTATTCCGAGAATCGGAAGCCTCCTTGTCTTTTCTAGCAGCAGCTACCATGGAATTCGCTTCTTCGAACAGAGCAGTCGTAAGATTTTCCAGCTCGCCTTCAATGCGCTTCTTGTCCTTTTCTACGGTAACTCTCGCTTGCTTTTCCGAGTTGAGCTCCCTGGTGAGCTGTTCAAACATGCGATCATACTCGGCCCTGCTAACGTGTAGGCCTTGCTGAGACTGGCGAACATGCTCCCGATTTTCAAGCTCCAACTGTGTGATTCTCTGTCTTGCGGCTTCGAGTTCGGCTCTTGCAGATTGTAGTGAGTCGTCTAGATTGGTTTGGTGATTAATTGCATTGATGAGCTTGGTGCTGAGAGTGGCAACTTCATTGCTCAGGTCGGGATGGACATCAGCTGAGCCATTGGGTTGCAGCGAGGCAGGACTCGGGGAGCGTGGGTCAGGGAGAGTATTGAGTCCGGATGATGTATTTCGAGCGTGAAAATAGCTTGGAGCGCTTTTTGGATGCTGAACGGCGGCCATGTTTGCCGCGTTTGGAGAGGGTTCATTCGACTTCGAGGCTGGTGAATCTCCGAGGTTCTGGGAAGATTGTTTGGATCGCAAAGCAGCTGAGCGCTTATAGCCAGGGCTTTTGTGGCCCCAACCGCCGATGAAGAGGAAGCTATATGGCGGGTTAGAATGGACTGAAGGCATAGTCGCGCCTTCTGTGGCAGGCAAGAAAACTCACTCGGCCACTTTGGCGACGGGGATGTTGCGACAGAGGGTAAAGTTTAATGGCACTGGGACCGACGCCAAAGGGGGGGATCAGGTCATAGGCAAAAGCGCGACGACGCCATCTGCAAAGGACAAGCGTACCGCAGACGGCGCACAGGGCTGCAACAAGACAAGGAAGCAAGGCACGAGAATTGAGGCGAGATGGGAAGACGGAAACAATGGGAATGTTGGTAAAGGGAGAGGCTCGATGATGTCGGTGGATGGATTCAGCGGCAATGTGATTGGCTCTGCACCGAGGTCACGACACCGTCATTACTAGAGACACTTGTATGCTGCAAACATCTGCTCGAATCACACCTCTTTCTTATTCAATTCTCGCTGTTTCATCATCTTCGACCATTGATTTCATATTACCGATTCCAATGTCATCCCGTCTGGTAGCGAGACACATCGCAGCAATCTGTCATCTTCTTGAGAACATTCAGCCTCAATCAGCATAAGCAGCATGAACATATTTCAAACTACTCCAATACTCTAATTCATAAAAATCCACGCAATCTCACATCATTAAATAGATATTCAAAAATTCCAAATACCCCCGTACGCTCTCCGTCTACGCATCATTCTCTTTCTGCGCAATGAATCCATCCGGTATCTCCACCTTATCCCTCCCTCCACTTCCATCACCATTCGTCGATTCGTAATCACCCGTGTCATAATTCCCAGAGTCGTAATTCCCAGAGTCTCAATTACCCAAGTCGTAGTTGCCCGAGTCGTTATCACCGGAGTCATACTCGCCAGAGTCATAATTTCCGGCATCCCCGAAACCAGAATCTCCTGTGCCAGTGTTGGCTGTCCCCAATGCCGCCGGAGGCCTTGATCCTGTCGCAGGCGTGAATGTTGGCTGTGCTGTAGCGGAACATGTTGACCCTCCTGGACACATAGTCACCGTAACTGTTGTCAAAACTGTAGTTGTCGATACTGTTGCAGCCCCGGTGGCTAGTCCAGAAGACGACGCACAAGTTGCAACACTGACTGTGGTGATAGGGATATTCTGCTTCAAAGCTGCGTCCATCCCACTGTCCCCAGCTACCCCAGTGATGCTGCTAAAGTATTCGCAGGTGTTCTGCATAATGCTGAATGCCACCCCAACGCAATAGGAAATCGGATCACATATAGACATGCATGATTGTATTGATGACATCGATGTTGTCTGCCGTTTATCCTTGGAGCCGCCGCTAGGCGGTGTGAAAGTTGTTCCAGAGAAGGTCATGTTGCATTGTATTGCGTACATCTGCCCATTGCTGTCCGCATATGTTTGCCCATTATAATTAGGGCATACTGGAGGCGAGGATGAAGTGCTTGCTGGTGAAGACACGGTCGCACTAGATTGCACAGGGAGCGGTACTGAACTGATTGAAGTTGCACTAGGGGACACGAAAACCGCAAGCGACGAAGGATTCGCCGCAGTGTTAACGCTTGTAGCTGAGGACTGAGGCGCGGTAGTCGGCAATCCAGCTATTGGAGACCCTGCAGTCGGGCTTCCAGAGTTTGCCACTCCCGGAGATGATGTTGCTCCAGCAACTGATGAGTTCGCAACACCGAATGACGGCGAAGGCACCGAGCCTGAGGGCAAGACAACAGGTGTGGAGCCTGGGACTCCACTTGAAATGATGCCATTAGAGATAGAGCTCGATAGAGGCAGTGACGAAGTATTTGAGTATGGGCCACCACTCGGAGGAAGTGCGGAAGAAAAGCCCGAAGGGTTTGATACTGTGATACTTGGGATCGAAGTGGTGGACGACGAAGTGCTTGGAGTGCCGCTCGATGCGCTCGCTGGTATAATTGGAGAAGCTATGCTCTGGGAAATGGAGGAAGGTGTGGCCAGAGCTGAAGAATTAGCGCTTGGTAGACTCATAATTGGGGCACTTGATGCTGAGTATGAGCTCGCAGAGCTCGGCACCGGGCTTGACAAGGACGTTCCGCCTGTCGCAGAGATCGTTGTTGATGTCAAGTTTGCAAAACTACTGGAGGGAGGGCTGAGAATGCTCGGCCTTGAAGCAGATGTTGAGTTAGCACTTGAGCTTGCTGCTGGACTGCCTGTATTTGAGACCGCAGACACCGTGGAAGATGACGTTGCTGTTGCCGATGTAGTAACAATACTTGTCGAAGTGCTGCCAGTAGAATTTATTGGCAGACTCAGAGACGAGCTGGCTATAGAGGCTGCGGTTGTGTTGGTCGTAATGCCGGAGGAAGAACTTGGGCTGGAAGGGGAGCTACTGCTTATAGAAGACATTATACTGCTTGAGACCGACGGAGCCGAGCTTGAAGAGCTTGTTGTACTGGTGGTCGTGTCCACGGGCGCCTGGTTGGGTACTGTATCGTAGTAGTAATTCGAGAGTATGCCAAAAGTCAGACCCGAAGAGTTAAAGATCGAGCCCTCGGTTGATTTGAGGTAGCACGCCGTACCAGAGCGAACGAATGTAGCTGCAATGCAGCCAGATACGGTGGTACAATAATTGAAACAGTTCTCGGCTGACGTCTGAGCGGTAACATTACCAACTCCGGTTCCACTGCTATCAAAATCGCAGAAAATCTTAAAGTCTTCGCCATTGCCTTGATAAATACTTCCATTTGTGGCTGGACAAGCGGCCGATGTCGTCGAACCGCCAATAATGCTGGCCCCTGGTATCGACATGGACGTTCCGCTGGGCAATAATGAAGATGCATTGCTGGGAGTTGTGCTACTTCCAACCTGTGATAAACTTGCGATGGATGAACTAGAGAAGCTTGAAGATATCGAGCTGATTGAAGATATAGAAGACGCTGCCAAAGAGCTAGCAGACGATGTTGCGACAGAGCCAGTGGGCGAGGTTGCTACAGAGCCAGTAGACGATGTTGCTCCGGTGCTAGTGGACGATGTTGCTCCGGTGCTAGTGGACGATAATGTCACAGGACTGATGGGCGACGTTGCCACAGGATCGGTAGACGATACTGCTACGGATCCAGTAGACGATGTTGCTGTAGATTTGGTGAGCGACATTGTCACGGAGTTGATGGACGATGTTGCTATCGAGCCAGTAGATGGTGTTGTCACAGAGCTGGCGGATGATCTTGCCACAGAGCCAGTAGACGATGTTGTCGCGGAGGCAGCGGATGATGTTGTCACAGGGCTAGTGGATGGTGTTGTCACAGGGCTGGTGGATGATGTTGTCACAGAGCCAGTGGACGAGGTTGCCATAGAGCTGGTGGAGGTTATGCTAGACGGCGAAGAGTTCGTTGTTGACGACGTAGTCGATACTGAGGACACTCATAATTAGAAACGAATCCATAAAAGCGTTGAATTCACGACTGTGTAAAAACAGCTGGTGGAAGAAGTTTATTTTATTTCATCTCGACCTGCCGTCCTATCTGGTCGAAACAAGATGTAGCGTGCAATATGGCAGCAAGTAGACATTGAACATAGAGCAAAAAATAAGAAGTAGAAAACAGACAGCAACCATGACTCATCGATGCAAGACTCTCAGTTATGAATTCAAAAGCGAGTGAACAGATCTCCTAGGATCTTGTTGCAGGGTTTTCAGTCATCGTCACCGTTACAAACAGTGGACATGATGTGCTTGATGTCGATCCAACAGTAGAGGAGCCGCCAAAACTCGATGAAGTCAGAGTGGTAGAGCTGGCTGCTGATGAAGCGCTTGCAGCACTTGCCGCTGAGACACTTGCTGAGAAGATACTTGCAGCGGAGGAACCGCTTGCTAGTGAAGAGCTTTGTGATGCAGCAGAAGAACTGGATGCCGCAGAGCTTGTAGTGGTTGCCGCTGGTCCTGATGAAGACGGCGATCCTGAGGTGGTAGAGGATACTGCAGTAGATGTGCTGCTGTTGGTGGGTGGTGTTCCCCCTGATGATGTCGACGTGCTCGTGATTGGCGGAATTATTGGGTTGTTAGTGGAAGAGCTACCACTTGTCGACGCGCTGCTTGATGGATTGACGCTCGTAGAGCCAGTACTCATGAGACTGCTACTGCTTATTGCACTGCTGCTTGTACCGCTACTAAAGAAGATACTATTTGTCGTGATAGTACTGATCGATGTACTGATCGATGTACTGATCGGTGTACTGATCGATGTACTGATCGATGTACTGGTCGATGTACCGGTCGATGTACCGGTCGATGTACTGGTAGAGAAAGCACTACTGGAAAATGTAGTACTCGACAAATAAGTACTCAAGGCTGGGGCGCTTGAGGAAGACGAGCTCCAAGAACTGCTTGTGACACTGGTGCTCAATGCGGCGTTGCTGGAAAGCGAGCTGCTCGATAGGACAGGGCTTGAGAGCAGGCTGCTTGTAGACGACAAGCTCGTAGAGCTAGCTGTAGAGCTACCGCTGGAAACTGCACTTGTGGTCAAAACGCTGCTTGAAGAAAAGCTGCTTGAAACCGGGGTGGTTGGGGCTGATGACACTGAAGAGCTGCCTGTAGAACTCGAGCTAATAGAAGCACCACTGGTACTTGCGCTACCCCCAAACAGGTTGCTCGAAACGGTACTGGCAGAAGACCCCGATGCAGTAGAACTGGATGAGCTGCCTGAACTACTGCTTGAAGCACTGCTTGTAATGCCATTCGAAGAGCTTGGCAACGTGCTGCTCGAAATGCTCGAAATGCTATTTGTAACGATGTTTGATGTACTGCTTTGGGTAATGCTCGGACTGCTTGCAGTACTGCTTATCACGCTGCTCGCAGTACTAATCGTAGTACTACTCGAAGTGCTACCTGGAGTGCCAATCGTGGTGCTGAAAGTGCTGCTGGTAGAACTGGCTGCAATACTGCTTGAAGTGGTGCCTATAGCGCTATCTATCGCGCCGCTCGTAGTGCTGTTCAGAATGCTTCCTGACGTACCGCTTGTTGTGCTTCCTGGGCTGCTACTTGTTGTAGTGCTTGATGCAGTGCTTGATACACTACCGGATGCACTACTGCTTGCTATGGGACTTGTGGTGCTTACAGGGGACGAGGAAGAACATGTGTTTAAGGAAAGGGTGCTCATACCAAGTGAAGAAGTTGCGCTGCTTGTCGACAATACTGTCACAGAGCCAGCAGACGATGTTGCCGCGGAGCTAGTAGAAGAGAATGATGTGCCATCAAAGACAGAAAGAAGCACTGCAAATTGGACATTTGTGTGGGTATAAGTCGTACCCATGTCACTCTTGGCGTAACATGTTCCACCGTAGTAGAGCCACGATACTGCAACACAGCTTGTCGTATTAGTGCAGTAATCAATGCAATCTTGAAGGCTTAGTTCAGTAACAACAGCGCCTACGCCTATGCCCGTGCTATCCGTATCGCATAGAATCTCGTATTGATTGCCTGAAACGTCTGTGTAAACAATGCCATTATACGCTGGACAAAGTGTCGTCGAGGTCGGGGTAGAAGCAGTAGTGGAAGAAGTTGCGCTGCTTATCGAAGAAGCGCTGCTGGTCGAAGAAACGCTGCTGGAAATTGCTGTGCTGGTCGAAGATGAACTGCTACTTAATGGAGAAGAATTTGATGTGGTGGTACTTGATGTGATCAAACTCGATGTAGACGAACTGCTGGGAAGAATTGTGCTGGTGGCACTCGTGGAGGAGCTGGTCGAAGACAATGTGGTAGAACTGGACACGGAGTCCTGATTGGGAGGGACATATTGAACAGCAGCGTTGACGCCGTTGGTAACTGGATATATGGATGTGACAGAGTACTTGAGATAACACGTTCCAGCAAACCAAGTCGATCCCACACATTTCGGGTCCCCGTCGCAGGAAGTAAGACAATCGGCGATTGATGAGCCCCCTGTTGAATTCATTTGTCCTGGGCTTGTGTCGTAGCCGCAGTAGATGGTGTAAGAAACTCCACAGCCATCCGTATAAATTGTTCCATTTGAGTCAGGGCAGGCTACAGTCGTGGCAGGGGTAGAACATGACTGAGCAAGTGAAAGCTGGGCATGCAAAAGTGCAAAGAACACAATTCTCCAAAAGAGTGACAGAGCGAACATCTTTTCTTTTTTTGGGTGTAGAGAATGAATCTACTGAGGCAATATGAGAAGGAAGAAATATAAGGACGATCTTTGAACGAAATGATCAGAAACAATTGCTGCTTTGCATTCTCAACCAACTTCGAATCCAGGGTAACCCATTCCTTAGACGCGGAGCGCGGTCTTCCTATGGAATGTTGAGGAAAACAAACGCTTGCCTCACAAGGATAAGGCTTGAGAGGCTACAAGTCCGTCAACCCGGTTTCAAAAGCTCAGCGGCATTTGGACATTGTGGTTGCATGAAAGAGTCAACTCGTGACATTTTCATTGTGCTTTCGTTGATCTTGGCATGGCCGACTAGTTGCAGTAATAAGAGTAACATAGCCAAGAATTGCAGATGAGCGCAAAAAGCGACAAGAACACAAACCGAAGATACTGCACACGATAGACTGTTCGAAGGAAATGTAACTGCAATTGGTAGGTTGTTAATTGAAGTTGTGACGCATTATTCCGTACATTGGATGGACTGAAGTCGTGAAATTTACACCAACGTAAGCATGGGACGTGCGTTCTGGAGGTTCAATCATTCGTGCCATTCAAGTGTCGGTCCAAGATCATTAGGAGTAGTCCCGGCTCCGTGCACAGGCACGCTCCGTGCACACCCACCAAATTCTCAACACCATAGATTCGAATTCATTTAATTCAACAATCATAATAATAATTAAAATGGGATTAATTTTAAAATATAATTGAAATTTATATGAATAAAAATCACCGTTAAATTTAATCATTGAAATATTATGAATATTTATATTGATATTAAAAATGAATAGAATAAAAAATCGCATTTAATTCATTCAAAAATTTATTAATATCCAATATCATATTTTGAAATTTTTTAATTAATATAATAATATTACGTTTTGATATTTTATTTTATTTCATTTTATTTTATAATTATTTTGAAATAATTTTCTATTTCTGAATCTTCTATTTTTATTATTTTTCAATTTCATATTATTACTGATATTTTTATTGAATTTTTTTATGAATATATCAATATTTAATTTTCATTTCAAATTCAATTTATTTAATAATTTATTTTTCTATTTTTTCAATTTTCTATTATTATTTTTTATATTCCTTTTTTTATTTCTTTTATTCCAATTATTTACAATAAAATTATATTTTGATAAAATTTTAGAATATCATTTCATCATATTTAATAAATATTTTCATAATTTTATAATATTTTATATATTTTTATTCATATTTCATTATTTTTCTAAAATTCTTATTTTCGTATTTAATAATATTATTTTTAATTTTCATTTTTATATATTTGATTATAAATTGATCTAATTTTTTTATAAATTAAAAATTTATATACAATTCTAAATTTAATTTTAAATGATATTAATAAATATTTATAATTTTTATAAAAAATTCTGAATTTATTGAATTTTTATAATAATATTCCGATTATTAAATTAATATTTAATTAAATATTATAATTAAATTAAATAAATAAAATCTGATTTAAAATTATTTATTAATAATATTTTTAATAATAAATATTTATTAATATATCTATCAAAATAATTCAAAAAAAATATTTTTAATAAAATAACTGATATTTTATATTTGATATATTTATTCATTTAAATAATTAGAATAATATATAATTAATGAATTAAATAAATTCATATTTAATAATTGAAAATAATGAATTGAATAAAAAAAATAAATCATTATCAGAATTTAATTATAATAATAATAATTAAAAAATTTCATTATTATATAATTTTCATAATTATTTATTATCAAAAAATAATAATATTTTATATTTTTTAATTTAATTTTAATATATTTATCAAATATTTTTTTAATTAAATAAATTCAATTATATCATTTATTTAATCTGATAATAATAATATAAAATTATAATTATAAATAATTAAATCGAAATTTTGAAATCAAAAATTTTAAAATAAATTTATTTTCAAATCATAAATAAATAAAAAAAATAAATTTATTTTATTTATATAAATTATTATTAAAATAATAATTCATTTACATAAATTATTTATTTTTAATTCATAAAATAAATCATTTTTATATATTAATTTAATAAAAATATGATATTATTTTATAAACTGGCCAATAATAAAATCTTTTTTATTTATATTATATATATTATATAAAAAGATATTGTATTATTTCATTTTTTAAAATATTTAAATAAATATTAATATAAAAATAATATAAATTAAAAATTAATATTAATTTAAAATAAAATTATAATTGATTAAAATTATCTATTTTTTTTTATATAAAATCAAAAATTATTAAAAAAATTAATTTTAATTCATTTATATAACATTTTATAAAAAATTTTTATCAATTTCGTTCTAATTTAATTTTATTAATTTCAATAATAAAATTTTATAATTTATAAATATATCAATCCATTTAATTAAAATGATTTTTTATTATTATAAAAATTTGATATAAAATTTAAATTGAATTATTTTTAAATCCGTGATAATATTTTTATGATATCGTGATAATATAATTCTATCAATTTCATGAATTTTCGTTATATGACTATAATTAAGAAATTTCTGCGCATTTGCTGCAGTAATCGCCTCCTCAATTGAGCTCATATTGGTGGTGTAATTCGTGTACGAATTCGTGGTGTTGAGCGAAATTCGAGGTGTGCACGCAGCCGGGCCGTGCACGGAGCCGGGACTACTCCTATGGGCCCGACAATCAAGAAACTGAGCGGGAGGCTCTTGAACCTGGGCGATCAGCCCTTCGGCTAGTACATTCGTGGACCAAGACACATAGCTTTTACGCGGCTATGGGTGGCTTCGTCTTTGATACGCAAGATCTGCCGCCAGAGAGAAAATTCCTACCTGGAAATCGAGATAGAGTGACGCTCACACCAGACGCGATTGTATTCCTAGCGAACCACGCGCCTTGGCTCTTTCCTGATATCTCGGAAGCCGAGATTCAAGATAAAAGTAAAGGCAATTCGCTTGCAAAAGGAATTGTGTGCGTTCAAGCTACCTGGTTTATCGTTCAATGTATTTTTCGTCTAATAGATGGTCTCGCAATTAGTCTCTTGGAGCTTAACGTGTTTGCACATGCGCTATGTGTCTTATTTGTCTACGCCATGTGGTGGAATAAGCCTCTCGACTGCGAGGAGCCCACGTCTATCAAAGGGCAGCATTCACATGAATGCTGCGCATGGATGTGTTTCTATAGTGAGTTCGATGGCTACAAAGATTCAGGCTCCCTCGAATTTATCCCCGATGGTACCGAGAGACCATCAACAACAGTTTCTTTCCCTTGGGATACAAACTCTGTGAAACAACGAAGAACCGATCCGCGTAATATCAGCAATAAAAAAGCGAATATTTTTCACGCGGGCTCACAGGTTAACGACGTTATCTACCGTAGAGACAAATCATCTAAACAGCGTTCAGGGGAGAGTATAACACCATCTGGAAACATCACAATCAATCATCCACGGATCCCGTATAACAATTATGATAAGCGTCGTTGGACCCTAGCAGCGCGGGGAGCACAACAGTATCCTCCCTGGAAGGTCTCAAGTGAGCAGGGGCTCTCCTGGGCACCTTTAGCTTTCGAGAGTATCACACAATGGCCAAAAAAAGAGAATCCGATTAGATCTCGCATCAGGAACTGGCCAATAGATTTCGAATTTACGAGCACGCTCGATAGTACTTCTTTAGGCGAGCTGATGAGCGGGTCGTCTTTGATCATGTCTCTCGCTTTCACCTTCGCTGGACTCTTCTATGGTATTGTTCACCTCCTAGCCTGGACGTACTCCTTTCCATCGTCTCTGGAAAGCCTCCTCTGGCGTATATCGGCAGTTGCTGTAGCAGCATCAGGACCTGTTATTCTAAAAGGCAATATTATTACTATTATACTCTCTGATTTCGATCTGTATTTTCTCATCATATCTGTCACGTGTGAACCGATTCGATATTTTGACGCGCTTCGGAAATTTTCTGTCTGGGATCTGGCCAAACTACTTTGGCATCTGCCCAGCCTACTTTCGGCTCTGCTTCTGGAATTTCGGGAAATTCCAGATCTGCTTAGAGTATTTTGGATATTTTTTACAGTGTTCGTTTTTCCAATCTTTTATCTATTTGCGAGAGCGTTTTTAGTCATTGAGTGTTTCGTATCGTTTCCTTATCTGGCTGATAGCGCGTATGTACAACCGCAGTGGAGTTATATCTTTCCACATGTTTCCTAAATTTTTTGCTTAAAGGATTGAATTGATATAACTGTATAGATGTGTGATAGTACTAGAGAATACCTATGATCGCCTGAGACTTTAGCTCAGCTAAACAAACTGACTTTGGTACGATATTTCTAATTTAATGGGCTGGGACAGTTATAAAGTTTACAAATGAAGCATTTTATCTTAAAAAAAAAAAAAAAAAGGCTCAGGTAAGATAGCAGGTAGCTCTACGCACATTTGCCTGATTG
Source organism: Astrothelium macrocarpum (assembly GCA_021030915.1). Taxonomy (NCBI): domain Eukaryota; kingdom Fungi; phylum Ascomycota; class Dothideomycetes; order Trypetheliales; family Trypetheliaceae; genus Astrothelium; species Astrothelium macrocarpum. The sequence goes on along the minus strand of JAGEMR010000176.1, from coordinate 7,295 downwards.
GTATCAATGCCTGCCCTAACGAGAACCGTTTTCCCGAACGGCAAATCTGGACCCAAATTTCCCAACACAACGATTACCCGATCGATGGAGATTGAAAATGGCCAAAATGAGAACAAATTCCCTCAGATGGCAAGACCGGACCCAGATTCCTCAGCACAAAATTTACGAACATACAATATACCACAGTCTTCATCTTACCAAGTACAAAGCGCTTTGGGATCGTCAAATTTTGTCGAAATGATTTGTGAAGTTGCAAAATTCCACCCATCATTCCTACCTATGTACGAAAGGCCAGGCCTCGTACTATTTCTACCATCGTAACTCGGTAGGACAGCTAAATACGATAACAATGAAATCGTCTATCTTGGTCTAATGTTGCTACGTTCCTTTGACGAAATCTATGTCTCTTGAATTTTGCCCCTACGCGAAACACGACCCGGCTCGTTTTCACTCATCAAAGAACCCCCGTCATCGCTTATCGCTCATATTCACCTCCGGAATCGCGTCCCCACTCCATACCCTGGTTCCCATCGTTACCGACACTCCTCATCAAACTCTCAAAGAAAGCCAGATCAACGCCCTGAAATGCCCAATCTTCTGCGCCAGCAGCCAGTCCAGGGTACTCCTGTTGCTGCAAGAGAGGATCCGAACACATGGTTTGGAGATTCGACGCAAGCGGGGTCAAAACATCCATCGTACCAGCAGCCGGAACAGGAGGGAGCGGTGTCATCTGTGCCTGGGTTCCTGAATATGGATTCGATGTTAGGGAAGGCACCTCGACACTGCCGAAGCCGGCATTGACTGGTGAAATCACGCTCATGTTTTGAAGTCCAGGGGCAGTGCCAAGCCCGGATAGACGCAGATTGGCTTCGGTAACTGACGGTTCTGTACTGGTGGTGATAGTGGCGGATCTGTCTACTGCCTGTGATGAAGTTGGGTGACTGCGTATCGCAGAGGCAGTTTGTGGTTTGGGGACTTCTTTGCCCATGCCCTCACGGGAAATCTTGATGACGCCAAAATAAGGGATATGCACGCTCACGACTGAATCATTGTCCTGGTCTGATGGCGTGGTCTCAGTCCCTGCTCCTTCCACGCTCACTTTTCCGACTGGGCGTGGAGCACTATCTACAGCCTCAGACTCAGCGTTCAATAGCCGACGGAGCAAGTCTGCGCTTTGTGCACTGAGCGCATCAGAGCTGAGTCGGTTGACCTCGGTCATGTTCTCAAGCAGTTGCTCAATCATGGCGCGGTCGCTGTGATACTGGTGAGCGAGGAGATTATCCGCCTCGGAGACGTGGCTGTTTAGGTGGGCCAGTAGTAAGGTCACTGCGGCCATGAGGGCAAGAAAGTCGACGATACGACAGCTGTGGGCGAGCCCATTGAAGCTATGAAGGGTGATAGAGCGCGAAAGCACCTCTCGCGATGCGTTTACGCAAGTGATTCTTAAGCAGCCGTACTTGCGCTCGGCCGATCCTGAACAAAGCATGTAGAGCAGATGGAGCTGGTTGAGCAGATTGTAGTGCAGCACCTGCGCAAATACTCGTCGTGTATTCCAAAAGAGAGCCTGTGAGTCTGTCGAGGCAAGCTCCATGTTCGGTACTAATCACCATTTACTGGGAAAGCTTCTGGCCGCTTTCTGCAGCTCCACATCAAGATTCCGCATCAATGCAAAATCTTGGGAGCCTGGATCAGACTCGTTACGCTCTAAAATCTTAGAGCTAATAACGCAATATATTCGCTCGAGACGGCCCATCGGGGTGTCGTTGGCGAGTATTACATCGGAAGCCATACTTCGGTCAAGGCAGCCTTGAGGAAGACCGAGCATAAGACAGAAAAAGCGGTCCAGAAAATTGATACGGAACCACATCAGCTGCAGATGATATCTCGTCTTAGAATCAAACGCCTTATACTGTGCCTGATTATCTGATCGATTTAGACCCATCAGCTGCGCAGCACTTAGGGCTCTCCGACCTGCGACCCAGCTCCGCCGGAGATTTCCGATATTAGCCTGATACACGCTTTTAAGCATAAGCCACTCCAGGCCTTCGAGACTACCGAGAAGTTTGTCATTTGTCGTGACGAGACGGACAGCCAGATCTATCAATCGCTCCTTGATCCCGTGTGACGATTCCGATAAGTCTTTCATTTCGGGATGGAGATCCGGATGAAGGTGCTGAAGAAAAGTGACGAGCAAGAGCATATGCCTCCAAATCAGAACAGGGTGCGCATCCGGCCCAGGGATCGCAAGAAGGGTTTCGGGCGATTGTAGGCCATCTTGCTCAATAGAGGCATATAGCATGTTCATAATTTCATGAGCAAGGGTGGAGGGGTGGCCGGCAGCTTTGCATATCCTCATGATTTCTTCTCGCGAGGGTAGAGATTCATGTAAGAAGCGAGATAGCCTCTCATTTTTGGCCTGCGAGCCTCCAGTATGGGTGGAGAATTGAAGAACATGATTTTCGACTGCGCCATTCTAATCAACGCAATTAGCAAAGATTGTGATGCTACCGGAAACTCGAGTACAAACCTCAAAAAATTTGTGGAAGGCATGCTGCGGTGAAGACTCCGATATGGGTGACTCGGGGGTGGGAATGCCATGATCTGCCGTTCGACAATCTTCGCCAGGGGACGCGGGTGTTGTTTGATCATAGGCAGTGCCATCAATGGCACCGTGTAGACTTTCCAACCTCACATTGCCGTCACCCAACTTGTGGGTCTTGTTCATAATGAGTGCGACCTCCTCGGGGAACTCTTGGCTGGTGCATACGGAACCCCTCCGCCGACAGCCGTTACAGGTAGTGGCATCAGCGAGCGGATCGAATTCATACTTCACCTTCCGCCGCTTATACTCCCAGCAACTGTGGGTGCCCTTCCGTAGCCTTCTTCGCTTGGCCTCAAATTGGGCGTAGTTTGACTGTGCTGCATATGGAGACGACATTGCATCTGTACTTTGGACGAGACAAGGCTGCTAGCGAATACAATTCCACTTGCTGCTTGACCAAGGCAATACTTGGCTGGTGAAAGGCGGATCCTGAAGACCGACTTTACCAATGAATAGTTTGCGGAGTTCACTGAACAATCGGTGCTGATCCTTGAAAAGGTAATTTAGCCAGTCCCACCACGAATGTCCATTATAAACGGCGAGTTATGCAAGATGAAATGTTGAAATATTAAAGTGGAGAATGTAGTAGGGTTACGACGGAGGAAGACCGGTGGGAGTCGTTCGAATCGGCAGCTTGCGACACGTGATCTCAGCGGATGAAGCTATAGTGGCTGTCAGCCCAGGACTTCTGCCAATGGTTGAGGCAGAATAGGTGGTGTTTTGGCGGAAGAAATGCAGTCTCGACCTCATCCCCTTGAACAACGGTGGAAGAAGCTGTACACACCTGCCTTTGCCTGCAGTAACCCTTGATTGCTCCTGGAAAAATGTTGATCTTGATGATGCTATCAGTGTTGATTCAGTCTCACTTGCGCTTCGATACAAATGCACCCACGTGCGAATTGAGTGGGATTCATCACCGTCCACCTAAGTCATTAGACTCTCGTCGTCTTTACAACCAATACAACAAAGTCTCGTAAGTTAGCCAGTCATCATGCCTCCTGAGAAACAGAGCCTTGAGAACAGCACGAAAGCTGAGATGGATGCGAGCAATCCATCAGGCTCGAACAGTAACGGCGAACATTCCCCAGCCGACAGTCATGAAGAGAAGCAGGAAGGACCTTCAGGCGAAGAGCCCGACTCCGCAACAGGGTGGCGGCTGTTCATCACTATGTTAACCCTCAATCTGGCTGGTCTCCTCATTACTTTGGAGATTGGTATCATCGCTGCGGCGATTCCTGCCATCACCGATCAATTCCATTCGATCAACGACGTCGCGTGGTATGGATGTGCCACTTTCTTCGCGACTGCCACCGGCGTGGCACTGTGGGGCAAGCTCTACGAGTACCTCAATGTGAAATGGGTCTACATGGCTTCAATCGGAATCTTCATGATTGGGAGTATTTTAGCTGCATCCGCTCCAAACAGCCAGGTCGTGATCGTGGGTCGATTTTTCCAAGGCTTGAGAATCGGCGGGACAATGAGCGGATCCATCATTGTCATTAACTATGTGTCTCATCCTGAGCTGCATCCAACGTTAATTAGAGCTTGGTGGGGCGTGTTCGTACTATCGACCATCCTTGGACCGATAATTGGCGGAGCTTTCACCAGCGGAGCGTCATCGAGGTGGTGTTTCTGGATTAATCTACCGCTTGGAGGTCCCATTGTCGCTATGCTGTTGCTCTTCTTGCGAGTGCCGAAGCATATTAAGCCTGTCCCTGCCACAGCAAAAGAGATCCTGCTGCAATTGGACCTTCCAGGCTACTGCGTGCTGCTCTCCTCACTCGTGTGTTTCATCTTGGTACTTCAATGGGGCGGTCAAACTAAAGCATGGGGCAATGGCTCCGTGATTGCTACTCTTGTTATGTGGATTGTGTTGGGTATTGCCTTCATCGTCGTGGAGTACTTCCAAGGCGCCCGCGCCATGGTTCCCTTAAGCCTGCTAAAACCGCGTACAACATGGGCTAACGTCTTGTACTGTTTCGTGTAAGTTTTCGCGTACCAGTCCGTTCTTGGCGATAGCTAATCATCAAGACCCTGTTCAGTTCCAACTCCGCCTTCTACCAGGTCATGTTCTACCTTCCCATCTATTTGCAGTCCATCAAAGGCATGTCCGCGGTCAAGAGCGGTGTCAACACTCTGCCATTCTTGGTTTTCTTCGGTGTTGGTGCTACCATCAGTGGTAAACTCATCGAGAAGACTCGCCTCGTGCAGCCATATCAATTGATGAGCACGCTTTTGATGACAGCCGGCATGGCGTTGTTCTATGAGCTCAATATCGATTCATCTCAAGCTTGGTACATTAGCGCTGAGGTTCTCTTCGGGTTTGGTTTTGGCTTTGGCAACTCCATCCCAATCACTGCAGTTCAAGGATTTTCGGCGCCTCCGGACATTCCAAGCTCCACTACTATCGTGTTCAGTACGTTCCGTTCATACTCCACTGTTCATGATCTGGTTATTACTAACATTGTTTCCAGTGGCTCAATCCGGCAGTGCTGTCTACTTCATCGTGATAGGTCAAGCCATCTTTTCAAATCTGCTGCTGAAAAACATTCCCTCCAACATCAGCCCTGCTGCTGCCCTAGGTGCTGGCGCGTCCGACATCCACAACACCTTCAGTGGTGCGGATCTGAACGCTATGCTGAACGCCTACATAATTGGAATCAAGGACGTCTTCGCTTGCGCTTTGGCCGGCGCAGCGCTGTCTGTGCTATTGTCTTTCGTGATTCCATTCAAGAAGCTTCCAGATCATGGCCCCAAGAAATCCGAGGATACTCCAGAAAATACTACGGAGAAAGCTTAGGTTCACGGATTATCACAGGATTGTCCAAAGACTTGCCCATGCGAGACAACGTCAATTGGACTTCCAGCCATGGTCCACGGGCTATGAGCTTGCTTGGACATTCATCCAGCACAGATAGCCATTCTTTGATTCTGCGCCGGGCCATCTCTTGACTGCATACGGTCTGAATAACAATTTGGATGGCTTCTCTTTCATGCTTGATTCGTTCAAGTGCGATCGATTAGGTCGATGCGCGTTCTGAACTATGTCTAACATTCTTGTTGATCTTCCGCTTTGAGGAAGAGTGAGACAATCGATTGTCCTTCAGACTTAGAAATGCCGTCAAGCGAGCGCGAAATGGCGTATACTTCTCATACATAATGTAATAAAATATTTTGCATGTATGACTGGGTCTTCCCCGTGCAGAAAGTCAATGAATTGACAGATTTAGTTTGTTGCCCGTTATTTGTTCGGTGTGTAACTCCACTCCGCCGTCGCCTAGCCAGTCAGTCAGAATCACCGAGATCTGACTCAAATACTCGCCAATATCCATGTTATAATGGAGAGAGCACACAGATCAGGTTGTCTAGTCGTATGAATGTTAAGTCCCACTGGTATTTGGTAGCAGTGGTTCGGACATAATACCGAATATGTAGCATCAAACGCATGTAATGAACAATTGAAGTTCGTCGCAGAATTCTACGGAGTAAAGGATGATATGCATGACATAGGAGCTGACCAGATTTCGTAATCCGATAGCATGGTGGAAGGCTTGACTGCCGTTGAAGGCGGTAGCCTGTGCGCAATGACAACTTCTTAGGAGAAGCAAGATGGAAAGATATTGTTCAGAGAAAGTGGTGGTAGAATGTGGGAGCACCGAAATCCCAGAGAGGCTTGAAGGGCAGGCCGGGGAGACATGATTCATGGCGTCAACCAGGCTAGGGCTCGGTCGGCCATAACGGATAGTGGCTCAAAACGGCTCATAATTTCGCCGAAAATGTTCCGTACACACAAATCCCCACCAAATTTACATGATGGTGAGAATTTATCAAAACAAATCCGCATTTCTAATTCTTATTATCTAATTCGGAAAGTATGAAACTTCTGCGCGTAAAAATTTGGTGTTTTATTAATTATTCTATTCAGAATATTTACAGCATTTTATACCTTATTTTTCATTATTTTTCGAACATTTTCATCACGAAATAATCGACCATTACGAAATTGGATCAGCGAATAAAAAAATATTAAAATGATTATAATAATAAAAAGAATTAAATTCATTATCAATTAATATATTAAAAAAATAATTCAAATAATAGAATTTATTAAAATAATCAAAAATGGATTTAAAAAAAAAATTAATAATTCATATATTTATGATTTTGATATATTTTAATCTCAATTAATTTAATAAAAAGATATTTTTTATTTTTTAATAACACAATTTCTATTTAAAATTAAATTATTTTTAAAAATTAAAATATTTTTAAAAATTAAAATATTTTTAAAAATTAAAATATTTTTGGAATATTCATTAAAAAATTATTAATAAAAATATTGAATAAAAGAATTAATAAATCGAATAAATTATCAGATATAAAATATAATAAAATCATATCAAGAATTATAATTATAAATTATTATATATATATATTCATTTTTCATTACGAATATTTATTTTATAAAATCGTTTTTAGAATATTTTCTATCGAATTTATTTATACGAATTTTAATATCATAATCAGAAATATAATATGAATCGAATTTTTTATATTTTTAATAATCCAAATCATATTTAATTGATTAATATTCATTATAAATTAAAATAATATAAAATAAAAATATATATTATTATTAATTCGTATTTAAAATTCATTATTTGAATATATATTGATATAAATATTTTTATTT
>JAGEMR010000175.1:0-54162 GCA_021030915.1 Astrothelium macrocarpum | reverse complement strand
TATTTTTAAAAAAATATTTTTTATTTTAATAAATAAAAAAAATATATAAATAGAATTTCAAATAATTAATTTTATTTCGTATAATTCAAAATAAATAATTAATTAATTAAATTTTAAATTTAGAATATTTATATTATTGAATTTTTATTTAATAAATATCATATTTATAAATTCAAATATATTTAGGATTATAAAAGATATAATATAAAATTCTATAAATCTAAAATTTAAAATCATAAAATATCAAAATAATTTTCCAATCCAATTATATAATTTAATTAATATTTAAATAAAAAATATTTTAAAATTAATATATAAATTAATATTATTAAAAATGAAAAATAAAAATTTTTATATAATAAATGAAATATTAAATAAATATCGAAAAATTAAAAAAATTCGATTATATATTGGCGGATTATTTAATATTTCAGAAATAAATATATTACAATTATAAAAAGATATTATTGAAATTAGAAAAAATAATATATATAAAAAGAACAATCGCATAAACGATAAAAATCCGTGCGTATAATATTATAATAATTATAAATAATTTAAATATTATACGCGAATCTGTCAAATAAATTCTTTAATTTTTTAAAAAAAAAAAAATAACGATTAATTTTAATAATTATAATAAAATATTATTATATTGATAAAAAAAAATTCGTATAATTGGGTACGGGTGGTCCGCTCGCTATGATGGTCCGCTCGCTATGATGGTCCGCTCGCTATGATGGTCCGCTCGCTATGATGGTCCGCTCGCTATGCAGATACGTTATCATAATATCGAAAAAAAAAATTATTATAAATTCAAATCAAATATATATCATATAAATATTTATTTTTTTAATTTAATAAATTTTTGATTATAAAATTGAATATTATATTATAAAAATTTTTCGTATTATCAATTTTAAAATATCATACGAAAAATTTTATATATAATTATCATACAACGAATATTTAATTTAAGATTCTTTTAAAATATCTGAAATATAAAAATAAAATTATTTTTTTTTCAAATTTGAATCATAATAAAATGTGAAAAAAATTTGATTTGAATAAGAATTATGCGAGAGTGCGGAAAAGTGGCCGACTCGCTTGGGTGGCCGACTCGCTTGTATTATACGTTATATAAATGATTTATATATTTTATTTGATATTATTTATAAAATAAAATAAAATAATTATTAAAATATCTGATTTTAGAATTTTAAAAATTAAAAATGTTTTTTTGATTATTTAGATTTAGAATAAATTTTTGAGATTTATGATTTTGATTGATTTAAGAATATTTTCGATTGATTTATAAAAATAAAAATTATGAATAATTTCAAAAAAAGATTTCTGATAATCAATAATCATGATTTTTATATTTTTAATATTTTTTTGAATTATATTATAATAATTCGAATTAATATTATAATTTTAATATTTTTTTGAATTGTATTATAATAATTCGAATTAATATTATAATTTTTTTATTTTATTCGATTTATTAATTTCAGTTATTTAATATGAATTATTTTAATTTTTTAATGAATTATTATTTATAAATATTTGATTATATATTTTATATAATAATAAATTTAATGGAAATAATAAAAAGAGATTTTCTGAAATTATTTTGATATATATATTAAAAGATATTCATTTTTGAGATTATTAAAAATATTTGAAAAAAAATTAGATTATAATTATTTGATTTTGATATTATATTTAATAAAATCAAGAAATAATTAAATAGATTTTTAAATAATTTTATCAAAATATAAAAATTCATATATAAAATTTTTAATCTGAATTTTAATATTATTAAAATAATAATTAATGATATAATATTTTATTTTTAAATTCAAAATAAAAATTTTAAATATGAGAATTTGTATTTATAATAATTTTTGAAATAAGAAAAGATTTATTATTATTAAAATAAGAAATTATCATTATTTTTTGAAGAAGATAATAATAATTTTATATAATTTTTTTTATTAATAAAGATTAAAATTTAATAGATAATTATAATCAATAAAAAATAGAAATTAAAAATTCAATGATTATAAAAAGAAATTCAAAAAATGAAATAACAATAATATAAAAAAATTTAAAAATAATTAAAATATGAATATAAATTAAAGAGATAATAATAGTGAATTCAGAAGTCAGAATAAAATATTCAAAAAAAATAGTAATATTAAGAGATTTTTGAATAATGATAGATAATTCAATAATTTTATAATGAGATTAAATTTTATAAAAAAAATTTGTAAATATTTATAAGATTAATAAATATTTAAATTTTTAAATCGAATTCGTATTATATAGAATTATCTGAAATCGGAGATTTATGATTATCAGATCGATCTTTGTATATCTGATGTCAATCATAATATTTTTTAGATTGAATTAAGATTATAAAATGTTTCAATAAACCTTTTCAATTATTATCATTTAATTATTTAATTAGTAATTATTGTGGTTGTTGAGATAATGGAGGTGGAAGGACTGCTTAGAAGCGGCAGCTTGGTGTTGCAGATATCCGTGGGTTGCACGGACCCGTGGATACTCCTAAGCCTCCAGCCCCCGCATTGCCACCACAACATCCTCTGCTCATATGTATGGATCAACTAGCTAGCCAATTGTCAAAGCTGGTAGCCGTTTCTGCCTGTCTGCCTTGCTGCCCATATTTCGTTGCCTACGGGCCAAAGCAGCCGCCACCCAGCAATGACGCGAAACGGGGTTTTAGCAGTACAATTCAAGCATAAAACCTGCATCAATTTTGGTTTTTAAACATGTATCAAATAAGATTTGGCCCAGCTCGGTTATGCGCATGCTCATTTTAGACGCTACCTCAAGTCCCCGGGCCCGATTCGGACGCTTCGAGGCTTAAAGGTACGGCAAGTTGAACTAGAACGGGCAGCAAATTCCGTAGCACATAGCCTTGTTAGAGAAACACGGGAGAATAAGATGAAGAAAATTGAATGAACAAGTCGAGTAGTAATTCGTTGTAAATTAAGGTCAAGACTGGACCTTAAGCTCTCAAGGTTTTCGTTCGAGACAAACCAAATATTTGCAATCTATCTTGGCATTAGTAGGATAGTGCATCATGATTAATGCAATCATTAGCTATTTATGAAAGAACTGAATACAACAAGCGAAACTTACTAAGAAAAAGCACGCTTTCTAATCTTACACATGAGACAATTTTCCGTCTTTGATATCATACCAGTCTCCAAACTAATATACAGATGGTCGCGTACAAACAAACAAGCGCAAGCTCCATACGTACCACGTCAAGAAACAAAGAAACCAATCCCTAATGGTCTTTCCTTGCTCTCATCTATAAAAATTTCTTCGGCGCATTCGCGCGCCGCCGCTTGTACACAATGTAGCTTCCCGCGAGCATGACCTGAAACGCGATGACGACGAACAGGAAGAAGCCCATCCGAGGCGCCGAGGATGAGATCACTATAAAGCGAAAGCAGCTTCTCGTCAGCAAATGTACTTATACAATGAAGCAACTAACAAATCACAACTCATCATGGCTTTGCACAAATGAGAACTGAGATCGAGAAACAGACCGCAAGCCCAAGAAAAGACCAGATAAAATTGCAAAGTCAGAAAGAAAAAGAAAAGGAAGAATCACTTACTCCCCGGCAAACTCCCCATCAACCCCTCCCTCGTCTCCCGAATACTCGAATGCAGATTCGCAAGATGCTCGCTATAATCCTTGCCCTCGACATCGCGCTTGATATCGGTCACGGAGCGCTCGATGCTCTCAAGCCTCCGCACGACATCGCTCAGCTTCGCATCGGCGTTGGCGTCGGAGCTCGGATTCGAGTTCGAGCTGCTGCTGCTCTGCTGCTGGATTTGCCGGACGAGCGTGTTGTGTCGGTCGTTGAGGGACTGGCTGAGCTGCTGGATTTGAGAGGCGAGTTGGTCGGTTTGTTGGGAGAGGCGGGTGAGGCGGTTGGTGAGGTCGGTGGTGTCGAGGTTGGGGGCATTGGCGATGGGTTGTTGTTGCTGCTGCGTTGGCGGTTGCTGCTGTTGTTGCTGCTGTTGTTGGGAGGTTGGAGGTTGTTGCGGAGAGGAGCTGGAGGAGATGGTGAGTTTGTTGACTTCAAAGGAGTCTGGCGTCTCGGCGCTGGCAGCCGTGACGCCAAAGTAGTATCCCCCTGATGGGAGAGTGATCTGGGTTATATGTTAGACTCGAAGCTCGTATCCTCTCCTGTCCTCCAAAGATGGAATTGGAAGGCCGTACCTTATCAGTAGCAAAGCACACCTTCTCACCCACGGTAACCTTGAGCCCGCCATGTGTACTCTGCACCTTCAAATTACTGAACCGGCCCAAATTCCTGTACGGATAATCACAGTGCCCAAAAGCCAGACTATCCGGGTTCGCATGTGTCTTGTAATCCACACTCCCATCGTTCAAAAACCCCCTCAATCCGCCCCCTCGGCCTCCATACTGATCAAACACCAACGCCAACCCATCAAATGGCCCTGTCGTATATACACTACTCTTTCCCACGGCTTGCTCCCCATTCTTCACAAACCACAGTTGCAGATTCCCACCTGCCCGCTCAGGACCCGACGCCCTGAAATCTAAGCTCGCCGTCCACTCTGACAGGTCTGCCGGAGATTCTGTCCACAGCGCGCCGCGCCGGTTGCCAGGGTGTGGTGGAGTGAGCATGACACGGTCCGAGAAGACTTGAGGGTCGCCGCCTTCGCCCGAGATGTGGTAGTTGGGAATGACTTGGCCGCCAGGGGAGAGAGGCTCTTTGTGGCCGAAGCTTAGGCTGTCGAGGAGGGATTGCGCTGTAGTAAGGGAGCTAGAGAGGAGGAGGAGGAGAAAGGCGAGCGGAAAGCGGGATATTGAGGGTGGCATTTTGAGGATGTGGAGGGAGATTGGTGGAAAGAGGATGGACAAGGGGAGGAAAGAGATGAAAAGAGACAATCCCAGAATAGCAAAAGGCTCGATTATGTGTGGGCGACGGAGTATTAACTGGGATTAGGAGGTCTTCGATGGTCTAAAACGGTTCGGACAATGGTTACAATGCCAATGGTAATGGTAAGAACAATGACACAATTTCGGATTTCAGTAACAAGATTAGAAGGGACTCTGATCTCATGAAAGTGAAGAGCTTCGTGAGTAACATGGACCTGGCCTTGGTGATTGAGCTGAAAACGTTCCATGTGTAAAAGAAAGTTGGACTAGGTGTCGTTAAAGCTGCGATGAGCTTCGAGCTCTCCGATTCGCCGACCTCCGTCCATGAATTTCTCCTCCGTCACCATTCCTCTATAAACACCACCTACCACAACTCTTCTCCATCATGTCGGGTCCAAGTCCTCAGGAAACATGGCGCAGGTTAAACCAAAGCCTGCAACAAGCCCAGCGTCGCTTCGGTCAGGGTGGCGGTGGCCCAGGCCCTAGAGGTGTCTTTGGAGGAGTGGCTGGTTTGCTGCTTCTAGGTGGAGGCGTTGTATTCTTCTCCAACGCTCTCTACAACGGTATGTCAAACTCTGCATCTACTACAATCATATGCTGATTCGGCGCAGTGGATGGTGGTCACAGAGCAATCAAGTACACAAGGGTAGGGGGTGTACAGAAGGAGATCTACAGTGAAGGTATTTTACACATTCTACGGCTGGATTTATTCGAACGGTGCACTGATGAGGAGTGAAGGAACACACATCCGTATACCTTGGTTCGAGACTCCTGTCATCTACGATGTACGCGCAAAACCTCGCAACGTCGCATCCCTTACTGGCACAAAAGATCTTCAAATGGTCAACATTACATGTCGTGTATTGTCAAGACCGCGAGTCGATGCTCTACCGCAAATATACCGCACTCTGGGTGTTGACTATGACGAGCGAGTGCTGCCTTCGATCGTGAACGAAGTCCTTAAGAGTGTGGTTGCCCAGTTCAATGCCAGCCAGTTGATCACGCAGCGTGAGAATGTGAGTAGGCTGGTCAGAGATAATCTAGTGAAGAGAGCGGCAAGATTCAATATCATGTTGGACGATGTATCACTGACTGTAAGCTCGCCTGTTCCATGAAGAGACTTCTTTTCAGCTAACATCCTCCAGCACCTCGCCTTCTCCCCCGAATTCACCGCCGCCGTCGAAGCCAAGCAAGTCGCCCAGCAAGAAGCCCAGCGCGCTGCTTTTGTCGTCGACAAAGCCCGACAAGAAAAACAAGCCATGGTGGTGCGCGCCACTGGTGAAGCCCGGTCTGCTGAGCTCATTGGTGACGCCATCAAAAAATCCCGCAGCTACGTCGACCTCCGAGAGTTTGAGAATGCGCGCAACATTGCCAGCGTTTTAGAGCGCAGCCAGAATAAGGTGTATTTGGACTCGAATGGGTTAGGGCTGAATATTACCCAGAGTAGCGTAGAGAAAGCGAAGAGGGAAGGGAAGTGAGCTGTCTTGAGAGTATGAAAAGGGGGTATTTCAAGATTTGTATTATTTCGGCTTTGGTGACAACTTAGCTAAGCGCAGATTCTACTCCAATGTAAATATTTGCATGAGAAAAGCTCCGTCGGCCCTCCTAACCAATCGACGCATCCCTGGGGTCTCTAGCTTGATGGAAGAGAGATTTGGCCCTCCATTAATTTCACCGCAGTTCCCTCAAGAACAACCTCGCCAATGATCCCCTCGTCTTTCATGGTAATCGTGATGTGAATCTCACTTCTCCTGCCCATTTCAACTCCCTGGGTAATGAGAAACTTGGTCTTTTCTCCCTCGGAATGCTTCCTACTTATGGAAAGATACGATGTCAAAGCGCTTGCAGCAGAACCCGTTGCAGGGTCTTCTAAACCTCTCTCAATCATCCTTGTCCGAAGATTGATAGTCCCGTCTGTAGAATCTGGCAGTCGCACGTAATAATAGCAGAATCCATGCCAGGCGCCCCAACCTTCATCAAGCTCGAGTTTAGCGAATCTGGATTCAGTGCTTACGCTACTCAGCGTGCCAAGATCAGGGAGTTGGATTAGAGCAAATGTCATTCCTTTAACGATGGAAACGGCGTGAGAGTTTTCCGACAATTCGATGTGCTTGGTATTCTTGAGAGTCAGCAGCACTGGTTGGATAGTACACAGGTCCTCTGCACTGAGAGTTGCTTTGTGTATGTGAACGTCATGTGGAATAGATGCCGATGCTCTCTTATTGCTGTAGACAAGATCGATTGGACCAGCTTTCACCGAGAACCTGCCTCGAATCTGTTCATTATCGTGCTGTCCACCTAGTTCCCCGAGGGCATAACAGGCAGTGCCAATAGTTGGGTGTCCTGCGAAAGGAAGCTCCACATCCGTGGTAAAGATGTCAACCGTCCACTCATTATGTGACTCTTCAACACTTTCATGGAGGAAAGTAGTTTCGGAATAATTGAACTCCCTAGCAACCTGCTGCTTCTGTTCTTGCGTGACTGACACGTGTTGTGGTATTCTAACAACTGCGAGAGGGTTCCCGGCAAATCTGGATGAGGTGAACACGTCCAGAGTGACGTATTTTAAGCTCGAGCTGTCCATGGCGAATTGTAAATCGGAACGAAAGATTTGATTCCTCAGCGATGATGTCTGATCGGTTCAAAATCGCTTCTTGGAATGAAATTGTGTTTCGAGATCAAACCATTATGTGATTCGAGCTATGACTAGTGACTTTGAAGAGTCATACCCAAGGACGACAGGAAAAATGCGCACTAAATTTGAGATACCCACACTCGATGGTAAAAAACTCTGAAATATGAAGGTGTCGGCGGCATTCTTGATTGCTAATTAATCCGTCACTAGTATGGGTATGCAGGCCCTCCGCTGGTATAAAGTCTTAGATAAAATGGCACAATAGCTACATGGTCTGTACTCATGTTCATAAGGTACCTAGAAGGTTAGGTGCGGAGTACTCCGTAGAGGGCGACTTAATTACGTAAGCTGGGGACTTTGTCATGATCGAAACCGAAACCGAAACCAATCTCACCCCCAATTTCGACAGCTGATCTATAACTGTAATTTTAATCAGGAACTCCTGCACAGCGTCACAGAGATTAAAAAAATCCACACAAACTTTTGCAACAAGTAATCTTGGCCATTTGCCTCCACATTGTGCCCGAGCACCTCTGCTCCTTCTGCATCAAATGCGTCCTGGTAATCCTCTGCTTTAGGGTCGTCTGTTAACTCCACGCCTACAGTCTCTTTCTCCTCTGCTGGTCTTCATTCCTGATCAATTATAGCCTTGTGACCTTATCGTTTAGAATGACTTGGTCACTTTCTTCCCGCTTGATATTCTAGCTCTTCCAAAAGATCTTCTGGTAGGCTTTGGCGAAGATGCCTTCCCCTTTTACTGTCACGTTCTTCTGAGTGTCTTTCGGCCTTGAGTAGCTCAATTCTATGCTGGAATCAAGTGCTGCTCATAAACCCAGAACATCAGCGCTACCACCAGTGATCACGCTTGAAGCATAACAGTGTATCAGACTCACGCATTTTTGGATTTCGTGGCATTTTCCGTATTCTGTCATTCGACTGCAAAGACACCCCTTCTATTCGCTTCAAGGCTGTTATGGAGCTTAGGCTCGAGTTTTCGATTGAGGTTTGACTGCAATACACGTATAAGAATCGGCATCCTATGGTCCATTAATATCCCTTTGCATAGTTGATCAGCGATGGGATGCAACCATTGTCATACAAAGTTCGATTCATTCTCTACCTCTCCCAGAGCTCAAGCACTCTAAAACTAAACAATGATCAAGCATAGTCGTCGGCTTATCTCGACTCAGTAGACTTGCTCCCTCAATGAAAGCGGTAGGCACTAAAAAACAACGGCAATTGCTTTCGTGACTGTGGAGTACGGCTACCAAACCGAGCTTAGAAAATCTTCGATTTCCAAAAAAAACTGAATCGGCCCTAGAAGCCTGCCTATGGTGGCTCGCCAGCAGTCTCGTTGGCTTTCTACCTTTACATGCAGGCGGTAATGGACGCGATGCCCCTTTGAAGAATGTGTTTGCTCAATTATCTCGTCCTATGTTCCCAGTCTCTCGGCTTTACCATATGTGCCCAAACACTCGAAGAAGACCGATACAGCATCCTTGTTGATGGCATTGATCGCCATTCCTCGAACAGCTGGTGAGCTAATCCACCTTCTCACAGAAATATGAATCACAAGCAATACGCCGAATGCATGAATCTTTATGCAACTTACAGAGTCCTGAGCCACATACTACTCACTTGATCGAGCTTTATCAACCCTTTACAATCAAGATTTTGCATTCTGTTCGGGATATCAATGCCAGCGTGTCACATGTTGCATGCCATGCCGAACTTGACATCAACAGTCCCGGAAACACATCGCTCTTGTTTTGACCAGAATCGGAAACGCATGTGCGAGAGGATCTTTCCGTGTGAGGATTCACAATTGCTCAAATCGCATCTCAATCCGGTCAAGCGTATCCGCTATTGACATATCTTTTCAGCAAATTGAACGGCTCAAATTGCAATTTGACCTCAATCTCATCGACGAAAGCATCTGTCTGGAGACCACATTCCCGCTTTTCGAGCTTCCACCTGTGGTTGGTACTCTTTGAGAAACATAAGACGATGCCGCAGTTGAGGTTGCGCGAGTAATCCATGAAGGTTTATTCAGACTCGACCAAGCTGGTCAAGCCAACAGGGGCGACAGTCGGTCCGGATATTGTATAGCCAAGGCGCTCGGAAATCCTACCTCAGCATTCCGGAAAAGAAAAGATAGGCCGATACAATAATGTAAACGACTTTCTCACGTGGGCAGGTTTCGCGCACATTGGAGTTTGGGAGAGAGGCTACAAGAGCATTCACGGCCCACTCACTCCTATGGGTTGTTGGATGAGCTGTCTCTTGGCAATGAATGCGAATCAGTAGAAGTCACCCAAAAAGAGTTCCTAGAAAAGTTTTGGCAAGCTCATGCTATGTGAGTTGACCTTTCTTCCTGCTACAGGCCAAGACCTCCGACACTGCTCAATAGGCCCGAGATGGTAAAGGAAATGAAGATGAAGACGAGACTCTGAAAGTGCTCCTAAGTATTCTAGAGGTGAAATTAGACCTCAAAATGGCTTAGGATGAGAGCCACTTGGTGTATTGTGCCAGCTGCTGTAATGTTGTAATATATGTGCGGCTTATTTGCTTGACTTGTTACATAGCCGAGTAATCTTGCAGGAGCTTCACCACCCTCTTGTGCCCATTCCTCCAAGCCTTCGAGAACGGTGTCGAACTGTCCATGTCTTCTGATTTAACGTTGACCTTGCCTGTCTCTAATAGTAGCTTGACCACCTCCTCGTATCCTTCGTCCGCGGCATACGACAACGGCGTACAACCATGTACGTTCTTCTGGTCAACATCCGCACCACTCTCTAGCAGCAGTTGAACTAACTCCTCGATACCCCTTTCTGCAACTATGGACAATGGCGTCTGACCGTATGCGTCCTTGGAATTAATATCCGCACCTCCCTCTAGCAGCAGCTGAACCATCTCTACGGACTCAAGATCCGCAGCTACGAACAACGGCGTCCAACCGTTTACATCCTTCAAATTAACATCCGCACCTCTCTCCACCAGCAGCTGAAATACTCTCTCATACTCACTCTCCACAGCCACCCACAGTGGTGTTTGGCCTCTTGTATCCTTCGATTCAATATCCACCTCTTCAGTCTCAAGCAGCAACCTAACCACTGTCTCATGCCCGTTACTCACGGCTGCCCATAGTGGCGTCTCACCGGCGTTGTTTTTCGATTCAATATCCACCTCTTCAGTCTCAAGCAGCAACTTAACCACTGTCTCATGCCCATTACTCACGGCTGCCCACAGTGGCGTCTCACCGGCGTTATTTTTTGATTCAATATTCACATTGTTTGTCTCGAGCAACAACTTGACTACCTTTTCGTGCCCTTCACTCGCAGCTGCCCACAGTGGCGTCTCACCGGCGTAATTTTTCGATTCAATATTCACATTATTTGTCTCGAGCAGCAACTTGACTACCTTTTCATGCCCTTCACTCGCAGCTGCCCACAGTGGCGTCTCACCGTCGTTATTTTTCTGTTCAATATTCGCATTATTTGTCTCGAGTAGCACCTTGACTACCTTCTCGCGCCCATTACTCGCTGCCGTCCACAATGGCATCTGACCGTCGTTATTTTTCGATCCGATATCCACATCTTCTGTCTCGAGCAGTAGTTTCGCTACCGTTTCGTGCCCATAGCATGCGGCCCACGAGAGTGGGGTCCAGCCGTATCTGTCCTTTGCATCGACGTCGATGATGCTATCCCCGTACCTCTCTTTTAGGAGCCTCTCGGTCAAGTGAAACAACCCGTAAAATGCTGTGAGATGCAGCCCGTTTATCTGGAACGAAACCTTGTAGTATTCGTAAGGATTCGACGCCACTTGGAAAGCAGAGTCAGCCAATGCTTTATTGCGGAGGAAGGCGAGCGCCGATTCAGAAGCGAGATTGGAGTGTTGCACTGGTCGTGTATGCTCGCTCCAGTAACGCGCTGAATAGTCGAAGAACGGATTTGCGGAGAGCCTTTGATTGAAGGTCCTATGGTCATGACAACCACCACTCTGGAAGGTATTAAACGATAGATATGTTAGACAGGTTGCTGCCATTTCTTCTTGAGCGTTAGGATTCCACTCTAGCCGCACTCGTTCAAAGTACTCTTGTGTTGTGTAGTGCGTAAGACGGACAACATCACTTTTCTCGTCCACAGTCACAAGCCCGGCACAAAGAGAGACAATTTCTTTCACATCAACAATATTATCATAGTTCAAAATCTTGTCACCAGATTCAACAGCCAACGCACAACACAACTCTTTTGTCGTAAGCAGTCTCTGCGCGTAACTTATCCAACAAATAGTGCGCTTGGCAAGAGATCTATCTTCGTCCAACTGTCCATCGATTCGTGCAATTGCCTCGCGGTATGCGTCGTCCAATGCTGCTGAGCCTTTTGACAAATTATTTAATGTGGATAGCACCTTATATTTGGTCCGCTTGTCAAGTAGAGAGTCAACATGGAGACGGGCAAGAAGAAACCTCAAACTTTTATCAGAATTTTCAGCCCCTATAAAATGAGAAGTACTGAGCACTTACATGCCATCGACAGCTTCGACAATCTTGATCTGCACAGCATTTTGAAGCTCGTCGTCGCGTTGAATAAAAGCTGGTAGACGCGATAAGTGAGCTGCAACAAAATGCTTGATATCCCCCTCGCTTGCCCGTACCTCAAGCTGAAGACATGATTGAAAGTCTTGTGCTATATCGGGAATGACACGTGAGGTGAACAGCAGTCGCACGTTATTATTGGCCTGTAGGCCACGCATATTGTGGACAAGTTGGCGTCGTACATCATTTGAGCTCGAACATTCGTCTAATGCGTCTATCACAATATAGATGGTAGAAAAGATCGAAATGATAGACGACAGAGCTTGGAGAACCTCCTCAAGAGATGGCTTGCTTCCTCGCTTTGAATGGTCGTCGTACATACGCATTACCGGAGCCGCAACGTTCGGCCGACCCTGTATCAGTTGCTTCAATACAGCAGCGAACAAATTTGGAATGGTCTGATCGGATTTTCTCTTGTAATTGCAGAATAGAAAAGTGATTCCAGTATCATCGCTATGAGACGTTCGCCACAAATGCTCTATAGCGCCTGCAGCCATCATCGTCTTGCCCGCTCCTGGTATACCAGGACAAAACAGTGTTTTGTCAGGCCCTTGCAACCATTTTTGGAACTCCAAAGAGTCCAGAAACCATTGTCCAGTGCCTTTTGCTTTGCGAGAGATAATATCATGCTGCTGAGCGGGGAAGTTGGTTGGCGACAGCCATTCCATGACCGATCGATGATGTTGTTGGCTTTGTGCATCTCTAACGGCAGTAGTGCTTGCTTGTAGAAGTGGGAGGGCGTCTCGAATAGAGCTAGTGTCATCCTTGACTCCACAAGTCTCAGAACGAAGCATTTTAATGCCTGCTTCCGTGGCGGTAGCGCTTGCTTGAATGGAACTCGTATCGTCTTTGATCGCGCGGGATAACTTCCTGTAGAAGTCAGCAAATATCGTTGTTCCTTGCTCAAATTTTGCAAAAACTTGCATGTGATCCATCTCCAGCGCAATAACCACAAGAGTCTTTAGCCGCTCCGTTATTGTCAGAATGCTTGTGATTTCTTCTTTACTGAACTTCCAGAGAAGCCGTCTCTTAAGTTTATGCAGACCGTCTTCATTCTCCACTTTTGATTGCAGCAATAGGAGGGATTGCTTGTATTGGTCGAGAGCTCCACTTCCAATGATCAGGGCTTGAGCTGTTGTGCACCAAGTATCGTCGGCTTTCTTTTGATTGAGGTGATTCGAAAGGTTTGTCAGGAGGCTGTTCAGATTTGAGGCTTCGGACGCACACTGCTGGCAATCTTCTGAGTAATTTTTCACGTCCTTGAGGTATTTGATGACTTCATTCGAGAGCTGCAGGACAGCAACGATGCTTGCAGCGGCACTGAGCCCATCCATCCCGCAGGCGAATGGATTCAAGACAGTCGGAGCTCAGTGAAGTTGATGCAAGGGTTGATTAACCATGGCTTCATCCGCGCATAGTATATATAGTTAAGGCAGGGGAATTGCAAAGCTGTAACAAAAAGCGCGCTGTGCCTTGCTCAACGCTGCAGCCTCGCCAGCCACTGTGGTCATTGTACTTCCATACATCTTTCCGACTGTCTAAAATTGTAAGCGGTTGATATAGCAATGAAAAGATATTGTTGAACAGGGACAAATTCCCTTAGAGTATTTATATTCCGAAAGGAAATTGAAGAAGGGATTAAGCTAATCCGTATGCACATGTGGTACAGAGGTGCCGCTCAAAAGTTATCGGTTGTGGTGGTGAGGCGTAATTTCACTGTCTCAACGCGTGTTCAGCCAGGCTCGGTCGCCTCATCTAGGCCTACCTACCTAAGCTACATCAAGAAGGATGTGTCCGAAAAAGTATATAGACGTGACCCCAGACAGCGCGGACATCAACAGAACAGACAGTCATGAGATCATAATCAATTTTCGAGCCAGCCTATATTCCTGCGAATCTGTCTGCAATGAATGTGGTCAAAACTATCTCAGACAGTAAGTCTGTCGCCATTGTTGGCGCTGGACCTTCTGGTGTTGCAGCAGCGAAGTAGGTGTGCTTGTCGTCTGCTGCACTTAACAAAAGTGACGAAATCCAACTCTGTTCATATGGTCTGCATAGGTATTTACTTGCGGAAAAGCATTTCAGCCAAATCGTCATCTTTGAGCAGAGAAATAACGTGGGCGGATTATGGAACTACACTCCAGATGACGATTTGGCCAAAGCAGAGACGGGTAGCCAAGTTATCCCGCAAACGAGTCCAGTCGTGGGATTAGAAAAGCCAATATGGCGCTCGAAAATGCCGCTAGCTTCGCCAGAACACGGATTGGAAAAACATGCAACTTTTGTCTCCGCCCTGTACAACGATCTAGAGAGTAACATCCCCAAGGAATTGATGGAATATCCAGATTACCCCTTTGGCAAAGATTTACAACTATTTCCCGGTCGACAAGAAGTGTTGCAGTATTTAGAAGATTATGCACGGGATATTCGACCTCTCGTCCGATTCCAGACGCAGGTGTATGATATCGAAAAGCCGGTCCAAAGCTCTTGGATGGTGAGCTTCCGGAACTTAGAAAATGGTGAGGAGGCAAAGGAACCATACGATGCTGTCCTCATCGCAAGCGGACATTATGATGTGCCACATGTTCCGGCGATAGAAGGCTTAAAGGAATGGAGAGAAGAAAGTCCGGAGATATTCAGTCATTCCAAGTTTTACCGGAGCCCAGACCACTATCGGGATAAGGTAGATTAGATCACTACCAGCACTTCATTCACTTCAAAGTGCTGTTACGTCACGGAGACTGACTATTTTCCAGAAAGTCATCGTCGTTGGTAACAGTGCTTCTGGTCTTGATATCGGAAGCCAAATCGCAACCGTCTGCAAACAACCACTTATCGTTTCTCAACGCTCCGAATCATATCTATCACCAGGGCCGACACCAGAGAAAATTGAGCTACCAGAGATAGCTCAGTTCGATGCCTCTAGTGATAGTGTTACGTTCTTGAACGGCCACACAGAACACGGCATTGACGCCGTACTTTTCTGCACGGGCTATTTCTACAGCTACCCTTTCCTGTCCTCTTTGCAACCTCCGGTGGCTGGCGACGGCTCGAGAGTCCAGAACCTATATGAGCATATGTTCTGGCGGCCAGATCCGACCCTAGCCTTTTTGGCGCTTAACCAGAAGGTCACGCCATTTGCCATTGCCGAAGCCCAAGCCGCCGTTATCTCGCGTGTCTGGTCTGGTCGACTAAGTCTACCCTCGGAGCAGGATATGAAGGATTGGGAGACGGCAGTTATAAAAGAGCGAGGCCCAGGAAAACGATTCCACGTGCTGCAATACCCGGACGACGCGAGATACATGAACATGCTACATGATTGGGCGGAGAGAGCGTCTCCCAGAGAAGAGTTGGAGCGGGAAGGCCGAGGAAAAGAAGGCCCTCGCTGGGATCAGAGATATTGCTGGCTGAGGGAAAGATTTCCCGCCATTAAGAAGGCATTCCGGGCTGTTGGCGAGGATAGAAGCCAAATCAAGTCTGTGGAGGAAGTTGGATTCGACTTTGAAGCTTTTAGGGCGGAGAACTCAGAGGAGACTGTGGCGTTTGAGTTCTCATTGCAGACGTAGAGTCCGGTATATTGGGAGCGTATGGTCTCATGACAGGACAACATTTGCAGGAGCTGAGTGATACAAATTTGCCTCGTAATATAAGAACCAGTGGGAGACATGTAGGTGTGCTACGAGAAGCTGAAATGCCGCTATTTAGACATAGAGAATAGAGTGATTTAGAGCAAAGTTTCGGGCAGTTTCTAGCGAACATGCTCGGGAGGTACTTGGTCCTTGAGCTTGTCCACAGAATCTTGCGTGTCTCGAAGACCAGATACAATATATAATGTGAATGATTCATTCATCGGAAGCCAACAGAAGATGGTGCCTTCTTGACCAGTAATATACTCCACATATTGACCGCAACTTAATCGCCTGCAGATCTTAGCTGTGCTAGTCGTAGTCAATCTATTCTCAACGATTGCGACAATGTAAACCGACGAGTCCTGACATGTTTTTCCGTCAGGCGCCGGATATGATGGAATGTAGGATATCTTCAATTCTGGTTTACCGGTCAATCACATGGCCTTGTGCGTAAGTTGTAATGTTTTCATTTACTAAATCTGTTTAAGCGCAAACTTTCCCATTGACCTCAATACTTATCCAGCTTTGTACGTTCTTCTGCCGAAACCCAGTAGTCGCAAGAGACGACTATCCAGACTCGCTTTTAGAGTCGGTGACGCCAGCCCCTTAACATAAAAAAGGCGAGAGAGAGAAACAGTAATGTTGGCTGAAAATGTCAAGTTACCTGTTTTATTCTTTATGTCTAACGCACCTTCTGCGCTGGGTGGCATCAAATACCGCTTCAGGCTCCCATATTTGGCTAAAACCTGCTCAGCGGAAGCTGCATCTATCATGTAACCGTTCTTCAAATCCTCGATTTCTATGTCCAGGACCGGAAAGTTTAACGCGATCGTCTGGTCCCAGGCTTCAATGAAAGCATTGAACTTCATCACCAAATTACTCCCAAGAGTGGGTTCAGCTGCAGTACTGTCGTAGTGTGAGTGCCAAGCTATACTCAGGCACTTTGCTCGAAAATCTCTGTAGTAAGAGACTGCCACTATCCAGAACACGCCTAGTATCACAATACCGACTATTCTTGCATGATTAACGCCACGATAGGCAATAACGACCACGATGGGTGTAAAGAGCGCGCCTAGGTTAACCATAACAAGTCGGTAGAGTGTGTAGTGAGCTAACGTGCCTGCCAAGCCGAAAGGTGGCTGGTACGAAGATTCCTCACGTTCCAAAGATTCGTGCTCATGAATTTGGGAATTATTTGTTATTGGCGAAGGTAGGGGTGAGTGAGATATAACACACCGAGTATTATATGGTAGCATTTCTTTCAACTCAATGGAAGCCAATGCAGGTCTGGGGCCTACAGCCAGCTCGACCCGTTCCAGACGAAGAAGGCTCTTGTACCGTAGCTGGACTAAAAGCTGCTCCTGGTGCAGTATTTCGAACAGGACGGCATGAAAGCAGCCTGGAGGATCACGTTGCTTTCCCCGCGCACCAAATATCATGATACAGGTATTGTGTGTTATAATTTCCTGCTGGTCGCTTGAAGAATCGCTTGCCATTCTTAACGTCTCTATCTGGTAACTGCTCATGATGTCACGACCAAATAAACAAGCCATTCTGGCATTGGCCAAGTTGTACGTGTTGACAAAAATGGTAGGATCCGTGTCCTGGTCACCAGTGTAAAGTTCGAAACCATGTGACAGAACGCGGAACAGAATACTGTCATTCAACAGTCCACCCCGAAGGGTAGTAGGAAGCCACTGATCGTTATTGATATGTTGAGCTGTGGTTCGTGGATCGTACGTGAAAAGCAAATCGGCTGGTATGTACTTGAAAGTCTTTAGAATACTACCTAGGCGCTCGTGTGGAGCCATTCTCTTCAAGAACCGAGTATTCCGATTCGTTAAGATGCTCAAGATGAAATGAAGATCATCCGGCTTTGTTGTTGACCGGTCGGACAAGCTATTCCAAACTTGGGCAAGTTGCGAAGCATCAGCCCTATCGAGAATATCACGTCTTCCACGTGCCGCCACAACTAAAGCCTTGCTACCGAGATGCAGCATATCCTTTGTTCCCGAAGCAAGCTGCGTGAATAATTCATGGCCTAGAATATCCTCGAGTCGATTCGACTGAAGGCGTCCTTGTAGCCAGCGGCAATCTGCGTTCGTCATGATTGCCAAATGCAGAATAAAAAATGGGAGCACTGCTGCCCACAACATTAGAGCTAGAGGAAGTACAAGGATGCATAAGCCAAAGCCAGTCAGGATAAATATTGTGTGGAGTAAGGTAATTTCCAGACCCGCGACTACGGCCACTAATAAACGCACAACTGCGATCGAAGACTCGGAAAAACGATGGCCATATGTGATATCATTTGCAGAATAGTTGCGAGACAGTTGACCACAGCATTTGCTGTACATTTGGGAGACACAGCAGAGCCGAAAACCAGTTGACAAAGCCCTGGTAATACAGCCGCCTACGTTGGATCGAAAATTTGAGAGGCCAGATCGCTCGTCGAAGGAAGGTTCTATCAACGGTATGGCAGGGTAGGCGGCCGCGTCAAGCCATTCCGAGGTCATAGTCCCGTCCTTGAGCGCAAATTGTATGTACTGAGGAATGACTGCTTCCTGTAGAGTCCAACTACGTCCGGCCCATGGCGAACATAAAACCCTGCCAAATACTTCTGTCCACTCGTTATAAAATTCTTGGTTCTGAAGATAGAGCGGATGAGTGATTTCGAGACCAAATGCAGGAGGATCTCTTTGTTCAGTTGACCTATTCTGCGGGCATGGCAATTGTGATAAACTTCTATCCAGTACAAGCACATCTTCGGCAGAGGCGTAGACGAGGGCCATTTGATCGATGGCTTTGAGGCGAGTAGCATCATGTTTAGAACCCACAGGAATGCAAAAGGTGTCCAGCCAAATGAGCATACTCTTACTCTTCATCCTTTGCAAAGGGTGTTGTTCTCTCAGCAAAAGTCTTGCAATACGAGCCACCTGACATCGAGGTAAGGCATTCCTGGAAGGGTTTCCCAATCCATCAGCCCAAACGTGAGATAGAGCTACATACTTGCGGAAAGCACCATACTGGTTCAAGAAACTGTAATGTTCTTTTGGACGTGGTCGAAAATTTCGGTCCATTGCCGTTATCACCGGCAGATGCGAATCAGGTTCCTCAGAGACTTCAACAAGGGGTATTTGCCCATCCTCGATAACCTCGGCAACCTTTTCGGTTGAGACCGACATCAGTGGGCATTGGCAACTGTCATCAACATGACGAGTCTGGTACGAGCTTTCCGAGACATTATAGGCCACACAGTCAGTGGAAGAACAGCGTTCATGATTGATGTCTGCAGGCTCGGATCGAGGAATTTGTGCAAGGAAAATTGCAACGTAATAATTGCACCTCTTGCAAATTCTCCGGGCCAAAGCTGGACACCAACCGCGAGCTTGCAGCATATGGTGGAGGTACTGCGCAGATTGTGGCATGGTAAGATCATGGAAGCTGTGCCAAGGTTTCAGCTGAAAGCTGCCGACATCCAATACGACCTCAGGAATCAATGTGTTGTATGTCCAGAAGAGGGTGACAAGTAGTACTTTTACGGATAGTGAAATCGCTGCATATTCAGGATGTTCAAAGTGCGGTAGACGATCGAACATGCAGCTCGCTCGTTCAGCGACAAGTAGTAGTGACTTTGTAGCTGTAACCGTATTTCTCCATGACTGGGACATCATGCGAAGTTGACGTAGACGACAATTCCATTCGTTAAGAAGACCAAAAAGACAACTCGAAGATACTAATGTACGACCTGATGATATTGAATGGCATGTAAAGTTTTCTGTTTTGATTGGTTGCATAGTAAATTCGGATATTAGGCCAAAGTACAGCCACGATTGCATAAGAGCTGCCAAGTCATATGGAGAACGAGAATAGTCCAACATGCCCTTTTTGACAAATCCGTGACGGAATGGAAACGAATCAAACCCGCAAAAGTCGTATTTTAGGTTAGCAAGCAAAGGAACT
This sequence comes from Astrothelium macrocarpum, assembly GCA_021030915.1. Taxonomy (NCBI): domain Eukaryota; kingdom Fungi; phylum Ascomycota; class Dothideomycetes; order Trypetheliales; family Trypetheliaceae; genus Astrothelium; species Astrothelium macrocarpum. The sequence goes on along the minus strand of JAGEMR010000175.1, from coordinate 34,384 downwards.
TCAATAGGAGCCAATGGCGATCCTGGCAGTTTTGGTACGTGATCCATATCGCACACAGCGTGCTCTTCTTAAACCATCAGTCTAGGCTTTAGCGTGTTAAGCGGGAAAAGAGAACATACTTCAAGAGGGGCTAAGTGACACTAAAAAATCACATTTCATCATCTGGATCCGAGATTCAATACAGGTTTAGTAAGAGAAATTCACGCACATTTGCACTGTATTGTAAAAACAGAAGCGAATACACTAAGGGGACCATACGGATGGCAGCCTCTAACATTGAATCCTAGAAAAAATGCATGTTGGAAACGAGATGGTGATTCATGGGAAGCTGGGGTCAGCTTCATAGCAAATCGTACTCCTGGCTGGAAGCATATTGAATTTTCCACTGTTCCAGTCATCGAAGAGACCGCGTTGTATATGTCGTTGGTGCTATCCTCTGGATTCGTTGAAACGAAGTCGTCTGCTATTCTTGATCGGCATCTAAAAAGCAAAATGAGATTCTCCAATTGGCCTTTCCATAATGGTCAATACCTTGGCGAAACGATTCTGTATTGGGCAAAACGAAAACAACACGACTTTCTAAGACTCAATCACCATAGAGCAACTTCACTGAGTGATCTCTGGTTTAATTCATACATTTTGCTTTGACCATCTATTGCTTTTACAAACTTGGCTTGTCGTGAGGACTCTCGCCCTTGTCAGAAGCATTATGGAAGTTGAATCTGCACACAGAAGAATTGAGCTTCAATCCCCTGCAGACCTGCACTACCTACGATCAAACGCTAGAAGAGCCGCAAGGCGAATAATAGACAAGAATCTACCTCTAGCCGCAGCGCCAGATGGAGGAGAGGAGGATAAATTAAGGAGAGATGTGGAGGGTCTCGTTGAAGAATACATCAAAAACACGTTTACATCCGCACGGCACAGCATCAGCATCAACGGACTAGAACCTCAAGCCACCGAGCGCGTATTCCTGGAAGATGAATCGCATGAAGGCGAGGGTACGTATCGCTCCATATCCAAGCCTCGCTCCAATTCGTGGGAATTAACACATCTCCCTTTCCAGAAGCCTACGAAGCTTACGACACCCGGCTGGCCTCGCGACTCACGGCGCTAACAAACACACATAACGAACTCATTCTCTCGCTTGCAAACCTGCGGCGCACAGCACCGGAGCAGACGGCTTGGACATTCCGAGACACGTATTCGGCGCATGCTACGGAGCTGGATGCACAGGCGCAAGCAGAGGCTGAGAGGCTGAGACAGCAGAATGATAGTCAGGAATTGGATATAGGCAAACTGGAGCGTTGGGATGATGTGCAGAAGATGTGGGGGAGAGGGACGCAGGGGTTGGTAGGACTCAAGAGTGGGTTGACGGAGACGGTGGCGAAGTGTGAAAGGGCAGTCGAGGTTGCTAATGAGGTGGGGAAACGATGATTCAAGACTCTATGGCAAGATGCCCTCTTAATCTACGTAGTGTCTACTTGATTACGTATGTCGGAGAGGAGATGAAGTCACGGAAGCTTTGGATAGGAGTTCCTGGCTGCTTACATTGGTGGATAGGTTACTTTGGATGGTTCAAGGCGTCAAATTTTGGATGAATATTGTCTTTAAGAAAGCAGTAAGAGATACCATGTTATCATCCAAACTTTTATCACTGGAAGAAAGCCGGATGACCAAGACTAAAATCACACAAATTCATGGTTATTCTTAGACTAGCTATTTCACTCGACTATATGATGGTGTGTAGTCGAGCAAAGAGGTCTCTATGCTATGGGAAAAGATCTAGTCATCTTCACCACCTTCGTTGTCAAAGACATAGGTAAGATGGCATTTGCCGCAGTATTGACGGTTGTGATGAGCTGCCATAAAGACGCCTGCGCCGCACTAAATATAGTTAATTAGCATATGTTTACGTGATCTTCATGACAATCATACCTCAGGAGTTGGACATTCTCGCCGCAAACGTTCGATCTTGCCATCACCATCGACCTTGTAGTACTTGAGGACTGCCAACTTGGTCTTCTTCCTCTTATGCTTGATCTTCTTGGGTGTGGTGTAGACCTTCTTCTTCCTCTTCTTGGCACCACCTCGAAGACGAAGAACGAGATGAAGGGTTGATTCCTTTTGGATATTGTAGTCGGAAAGAGTACGGCCATCCTCGAGTTGCTTGCCAGCGAAGATCAAGCGCTGCTGATCGGGTGGGATGCCTTCCTTGTCTACCGAGCAAAAATTAAATTATGACGTGCGATAACGGGCGTGCTAGCCACAAACCTTGGATCTTGGACTTGACATTGTCAATGGTATCGGAAGACTCTACCTCAAGGGTAATAGTCTTACCCGTGAGGGTTTTGACAAAGATCTGCATGGCGACCTAGAGAAGAGTTAGCCTGAAAGGTGTATAGAGAAAGTATACCAAGATACGCATGGATGGAATGCTGACCTAGACAAGAAATGTCTTCCTCAGTCGACGCAGAATGAGTGATGAACTGACAAACGTTATGGGTTGGAAATCAGATTTGTGCGGCGGGGCACGGACCACTGATTGGTGACGCTTCGGTTAGGCGGGTTCACGCCGCACTAGACTCAAGTAGGCGTAGATCCCTGCGTTTAGCCGGCCGTGGCGCTTACAGCCCAACCAGATCAGGGCCGAAACAAGCGGGTCCGGTTGCTCGGTGAGATAGCTCTGTTGACGCTAAAAGACTACACCAAGATCTTGGCCACGATTCTATCCAAATCCTTTGTAACACTTTAGTCGACTCAAAATCGTACAAAGGTACCAAGACTTTACATCTCACATTTGAGCGCTTGACATCTGAACCTCACACTCATCTCTGGCAACCCCCAACCACTGAGTTGATTTTTGTCGAATCAGAGGACGGTAAGGTGTGAGAAGTAGAGATTATTGAGTCATTCACAGATTTTCTTTATTTCACAGCAGGGATAGCTTCAGTCATCTAGGTCAATTGCAAACGAAACTGCGCATGAGCCAGTAATATCCACTGCCCGGCGGACGCAGCTTGCGCTGCACGAGTACGTCCTCTCTTCTTCATATACCTTCCACATTCCGAGTTGACCCCACTGATCTAACAAACTCGCCACGATTTAGGTACGAACCCTTAACCCCGGGATCGACTCGAACTCTTTCTTGACAGGCATTGGTAAAACTGACTAACAAGCAGCAGCACAGCATGGCCCAGCCGGGCTACCCCCAGCAGCAAGTGCTGCTACAAAACATCATGGAATTTTCTCAGCGTGAGCAAGCGAGAAAAGATATTGCTGACCGAATTGAAGAGTTCAAGAAACGATTCGGCGATGAACCACAGCAAGACCTACCAAAGACACCACCATCGACCAATGCCCAACTTACGCCGCCAAACACCATTCAAAAGCCTAACCGGGCTAGTCTAGACGTCGCACCAATGCCGGCGTTCACAGAAGCACCTGACTATGCATTTCCAGTAGCAACAGCTTCTGATCAAGCATTCATGACTGACCTCGTGTTTCGCTCACAATCATTAGTAGCAGATCAAACTCCACCAATGCCGACTCTTATTGAGGAACCGACCATCTCATTGGACTCACAAGCATCTTTTCCCGACCACAGCACGCTTCTAGCGTCATCATCCCAGACTGCTCTTGACTTGGGAATCAGTTTCTCACCAACCCATGGACCTCTCTCGCCTCGTTCAGCTCTGGTCATGAACCCGGACCTGAATGCATCAATTGAGGAGACTGGTATCACGGCCGAAGAAGTGCAAGCCTTTGTTGGTGAGCAAGATCCCGTTGACGGAAAGTGGGTTTGCCTCTTTGAAAAGTGCGGCAAGAAGTTCGGACGCCGCGAAAACATCAAGTCTCACATCCAAACTCACCTTGGAGACCGACAATACAAGTGCAACGAGTGCCTCAAACGCTTTGTTCGACAACACGACCTCAAACGACACGCCAAGATTCATTCTGGAGAGAGACCTCACGTCTGCCTCTGTGGTCACGGTTTCAGTCGTCATGACGCTCTAACTCGGCATCGCCAGCGAGGCGGGTGCATTGGCGCCTTTCCCAACTGCTTCAAACGTGATGTCAAACGCGGACGACCCAGGAAGATGCGACCTAATATGGAGGACCGTGTGGAAAAAGCCAATAGAGCACGAAGACTCGATGCATTTGCTGAAGCGGACCCGGGATACATCTCATCCAATTCCGTTTCCGGTTCTGACGCATCGCAGACGTCCGATGTGATGACACCACCAGAATCCAACATTTTCGACGCAGCCAACTATATCGATATGCAAACCATCGATGAGGAATACATCAACTTCCCGGCGCATATGGAGGTCACTCCACCTACTTCACAAATTGGATCTTCGCCACCACAGGTGTGTGACAGCGACGACATTACTTCAAGATCCAATGGAATGGAACATGTATTAGCCGAAGAAGGGATTTCTCCTGAGATGCTGACTCTATCGCCACCATCCTCGGACCACTTGGCATCATCACCACCAGAGCACCACAGCGAAGATAGCCATAGTTCAAACACGGACTCAGGCTCACCAAGCCAAGTATCAGTGGGGGAACACCCATTGGATGAGCTTTCCCTTTCCAATACACCATCTCCTTATTTCGATGATGATATTGAGAAGCTCATTTGTGATCTCGAGAAGGACCCCATTGGTGAAAAAGCGCTTATGAGCACTTATGATCTTGACATGTTCCCAAACAACATGACTACAGAAGTGACTCCTGAGGCCATCATGAACGGATGGTTGCAGAATGTGACTTGAAGGAAAAAAAAGTAGAATGGCGTAGGAAATTGAAGGAAGGAGAGCGGAGATTACGAAAGGTGTTTTGATGGATAGAAAGATGGGCATGACTCCAAGAGTGTACACTAATGGTTATGACAATGAGGCACCCGGCGTTCGGCATTCGACGGAAAATTGGGAATCGGATTGGAGCAATGAATGGGATTGACTCCTTTGGGACATGGGGTACACCGGGATGTATTATGGGCAAGGCGGACGATGGTTCAACAAAGAGGATGATTTCTTTCTCTGTGTATTTGATAATGAATAGTTTTGGGAGGATGGTTTGGGACTGGGTTTATGTGGACTGACGATGCCGGTTACCTCGTTGTGTTCATTGTTCGTTGCAGACTGCCACCCTGCACCAGTCATTACCTCAGCTAGCGAGTCTCTTCAAGTCTGTAGACAGTAAGCTGCACTAGAAAGTAACCATGACAAGAATTGCAACTGCCTGTGTGCCAATGTGAAACAAGTGCAGTCATCGCCATCAGATACGCGCCAAGCCAAGAGGTTAGTAGGTAAGCAAGTAGAGTTAGAATTGCGGTGGCTGGCCAGCTGGAAACCAACAATGGAAGGGGGCAGCGAGGCACAACACACGCCAACTGTTTCAAATGTCACCCGCTATCACGGTGGCTTGTCGAACTAACGATGAACGAGATTCGGGGCACGAACATCAACGCCCTTTCGCGCGTACGGTATGGTTAGATTAGTTACTCGATGCGATAAAATTGGGCAGCATGAATAATGCTCGCTAGTCCGTTAGCAAAGGGCTGACTGACATGAAAGTGACGGATTCGGGCGCGGGCGAATCAGACCACGTCATGCCGGGGAACCGTGTTCGTCGCTGAAATTGCGATTCCGCCTCCGAACAAGCTCAACACCTGCCACCCCGACACCCCGACATGCACTCCCTTTTTCCTCGTTGCTTTTTTGCTTCTCGCTGTTCTTCTTGCGTGTCGTAGCAGAAGCTTCTGTTTGCAAATCCTCTCCTCGAGTTCCGTCGTCATTTGTTGCGCATCACTGCACTGCTCTGCTCAGCCGCCGTACAGCATCATCATCGTTGCATAGGTACCGTACTTGGGGTTCAAGCCACCGCAGGTGCCGTCAACTTCCGTTACCCACAACTCAACGGTGCCAACCCTCAGGCCTCCTACTTCCCCCAAGGCCCTTTTCTCGTCCGCTCTTCCTCATCTTACCAACTTCCATAAGCCAAACAGTCTCATGATCGCGTTCGCATTCTTGAACAAATCGTGACATCCCCCGAAATCTCGACATCGGCGCATCGACCGCCGCCATTCCCTCCCCACCCTTCCCCCTAACACCCCCAGCTGTCCGGAACTCGACACGACACGACGTCAGTGGCCATGGGAAAAGCCACATATCAGTCCTTACGGGACGACGCAGCGCAGTTCATGTTTACCAAAGCCAAACTCCCGCTGCCATGGCCTTCATTACCCGTTCTCGTGCCGCACCGATTACGCCGGAGATTGCGGTCGAAATTGCACAGTCGGAAATCACCAACGTCGAGCATCGCGTCGCTGCAGACTTCCGTGTCGCCGGCGGATACCTTGCGAGTACTGCAACAACATCAGTGGTCTTTTTATGATGGACAATACCTGTTTATGGCAGTGCTGGGCATTTTTTCGCTGTGCATCATGCAGGCCCCCGGGCCTTTTACCAAGACCCTGGTGGCAACACTACTTCTCACCTCGCTCACGATACCGATAACGCGACAATTCTTCTTGCCATTTCTTCCCATAGCTACTTGGCTGATTTTATTTTATGCATGCCAGTAAGTTTTCATCCCGATGTATCATTTGACGACATCATGATGCACATTGAAATTGCATGATCTTGGACTGGACATTAACGAACCACTTCCAGGTTCGTATCCGGTGAATATCGACCTCCAATATGGGTTCGCGTCCTACCTGCTCTGGAAAACATCTTCTACGGAGCAAACCTAAGTAATATCCTATCTGCCCATAAACACGTCGTATTGGATGTCTTGGCATGGATACCATACGGACTCACACATTTTGGTGCCCCCTTCGTCTGCTCGGCAATCATGTTCGTCTTTGGACCGCCTGGCACGGTTCCGACTTTTGCAAGATCCTTTGGATACATGAACCTTGCTGGCGTCACCATCCAACTCTTGTTCCCATGTTCCGCACCGTGGTACGAAAACATGTACGGTCTGGCTCCAGCAAACTACAGCATGCCTGGTTCCCCAGCCGGACTTGCTGCAATCGACAAACTTCTCGGTTTCGACATGTACACGTCTACTTTTACAGCTTCACCGTTGGTGTTTGGAGCCTTCCCATCGCTGCACGCGGGAAATGCCACTATTGAGGCTCTATTCATGAGCCACTGTTTCCCCAAGCTCAAACCGCTCTTCATTCTCTATGCCCTCTGGATTTCATGGGCAACCATGTACCTCTCTCACCACTACGCTGTGGATCTTGTGGCTGGCAGTCTACGTGAGTTGCCACCCAGAACCATATCCCCGAACCTTTGACTAATAGACGTATAGTTGCGTGTATTACATTTGCCATTACCAAATCCAAATTCCTCCCCAGAGTGCAACTCGACAAGATGTTCCGCTGGGATTACGACTACACCGAGATTGGCGACTCCAACGACACTTACGCTTATGGTCTTGCCGATCTCGAAAGCTTCCCCTCCGCTCCATTCGACAGCGACGAATGGACCATCGGATCGTCGTCGTCGTTTTCATCCGGTCACCGCAGCCCTTCGGCTGGTATCCGGAGCCCGACGGATGAATCATCACCAAACTTGTGGGATGGCGATACTTTGGCATCCAGTTCCGATACTGAAGCCCAGCGTTAAAAAAGCACACACGACATTACATATCTCTTCGTCTTTCGATAATAGACTTGTGCGTTCTATTACCAGGATTGCTATTCGAGTCGCATGGTACATTTTTTGTTATCGCTCCGGGCGCATAGCATTTCAACTCGGCATACGCATCTTATGATTTTTCAATTGGCATGGCATGGCGTTTTTTGCTTAGGGCATGTCTCGTCATCAGCATTATTTCAACACTTCTTTACCATTATTTTTCCAACGGTGGATTTCTAGACTCTCGCTTTGATGGGTCGGGAAAAAAGGATTTCGACCGTTTTTTTGAATCTTCTTCCAGCCAGACCCTCCTCTCAGCCCTCATTTCCGCATCTGCGATTTCAACCTTAATCCTCATATCCCGACACATCAAGGGCTGGCTGTAAATTTCTGTACATTCGCTTCTTTTCTCTTCATGGATTTTTTTTTTGGGATACCCACTGTCGCTCTCGCTTCTGCTGCAAAGAGGGCAAAGACGTTCGCTTGCATTTGACCGGTGCTGTTGGACTTTGGTCTTCCGAAAAGAGTTTATAGATACGGAGGTCGACCTGCATATGGTTGGACTGTACATAATTTTTCATTCGCCCGTGCATAGCATTAGCGGGGATTTCTTGATTGATTGGTGTCAAGAAGACACTCGTTCGGAGTCTGGTGGAGACCTGACTATACAAATGGTGAAGAGCTTGAGGTTGCAAGCTGCGTGGTCTTAGGTAAAGAGGAAGGTATTATAGTAATGCATAATGGAAAGAATCCGTCTTCCAAACAACAACTTTCTCTCCATTCAACGTGTAAACTGTGGCGCCATCGTATCCAATTACGTACCTACGTAATAGGCTTCAGTGCAGGCCTCAGTGGCTGGTGCACATGCGCCACAGTCGAGCATCCATCCAAGCTGGGAAACTGAACACATGGTATTTTGCTTTGCTATCTCCCCAACTCGATTCCCACCCTCTTCCTTCTGCCCTGTCCTCTGAATCTCCCGCCTCTCCAGCCAAGGCTGTTCCTTTTGTTATTGTTTGCAATCAATCGCTCCGCCCCATTGACTTACCAGCAAACCCCTCAAAAGCTCTCCATGCGGTAATTCACATTCGAGCAATTAGCTTGCTAATCACATTTCCCAACATTTTCCCTGTAAACTGCGCCCTCCCGGTTTGTCATACGTCTAAAAGTGCTGTTCTGAAGCATTGAACAGAGTCAGCCGCGCCATACTTTCACCACCCATAATAGTCTACGAAATACTATCCTCCACGTAAACAACGCGTCACAATCATAATCTGATTATTCAGATGTCTGAGTTTCAGAGGCCGGGTGTTGACCGGCAAATATCCATCCATCCTGCTCTACGGGAAGATGTCACAAGAGTCCCCGTTACACCAGGTGTTCTCCCCGAAGGCACTTCTGCCTACACCGAACTCAGACGACCTGACTCTGCTCGTTCCCAAGCCACTCCATTATCGGGGTCTACACCAGGACCGCCATGGGGGTCAAATTCATACTCAAATAGAGATAGCGAGGGAAGACCAACATCGCCTACTGAAGTTGCTGCCGGCGCAAGGACAGGAGAAGAGTTGCTGAAGAGATTGAGTCTGAGTGGAGAGAGCAAGGATGATCCAAACGCATTTACGACGGATCTTCGAACAACTCATGCCGGTCTTGCTCTGAGTGGAGGCATCATTACAGCTACATTTTGTGTCCCTTACACCATTGGGCACACTCCAGGGAAGGACTGGGTATGAAGCCTCTTGAGCATTATTTTATCTGGTATTTGACGCTGACATTGTGCTCAGGAGCTTGGATCTCGACGTGGAACTTCAGCTCTTTTCGATTCGTTTGCCTACCTTGCCTCAGAAGATTCGCAATGGAACCACACATTGGTTGGCTGGACCGGTGAAGTCAGGAATGCTGGTCCACGATCTCAGGAAACGCCGAATGCTACATCCATCAGCGTAACTCCCTTAAACAAATCTTCCGCCCCAATACCGCTTGACGCCAACACACCTGTGCCAGAACCTGGTCAGACGGATAGCATAAGAGTGTCCAAAGCCGACCGGGAACGTCTAGAGGGCCAGCTTGAGCGAGATCATGGCGGCAAAATTGTTCCCGTCTGGCTGACAGATGAGACGGAAAAAGATGGCGACACAATCGTACTCAGAGACCAAGCCCGATGGCGCAAGTACGCTGAGCACGAGCTATACACCATGTTTCACTACAAGCAGAATGAACCAAGCGACGGTCGTGTCATTCGCAGGTCATGGGCGGATTATTACCGAATGAACAAGCTCTTTGCAGATCGCATTATCGAAATCTATAAGCCTGGCGATATCGTCCTCATCCATGACTACTACCTTCTCTTACTTCCAAGTCTCTTACGACAACGACTGGCAAATGTCTACATCGGTTTCTTTCTGCATATACCGTTTCCCAGCAGCGAGTTCTACCGCTGCCTCAGCCGGCGCAAGGAGATTCTAGAAGGTGTTCTCGGAGCAAACATGATTGGATTTCAGGCGTTCAGTTATTCCCGCCACTTTTCGTCTTGCTGTACCCGTATTCTGGGCTTTGAGTCCTCATCTGCCGGCGTCGATGCATATGGTGCTCATGTCGCGGTAGATGTGCTTCCAATTGGCATCCACGCCCAAGCAACTCAGCGTGCAGCTTTCGATGATCCTCGAGTGGATGAAAAGGTAGCCGGTATTCGTGAGATCTATGCCGGGAAAAAGATTATTGTCGGACGAGACCGGCTGGACTCTGTCCGCGGCGTTGCTCAGAAACTACAGGCTTTTGAAGTCTTCCTCGAACAATACCCCGAATGGCGTGACAAGGTCGTCTTGATCCAAGTCACCAGCCCAACCGGACCAGCCAACACCAAAGATGACGCCGAAGACAACAAGACGGCCAACAAAATCTCCGACCTCGTTACCCGCATCAACGGCAAATTCGGCTCCATCAACTTCTCCCCCGTCCAACACTTCCCCCAATACCTCTCCAAAGAAGAATACTTCGCCCTCCTCCGCGTCGCCGACGTCGGCCTCATCACCTCGGTCCGCGACGGCATGAACACCACCTCCCTCGAATACGTCGTGTGCCAAAAAGACCACCACGGCCCGCTCATCCTGTCCGAATTCTCCGGCACCGCGGGCTCCCTCTCGGCAGCGCTGCACATCAACCCCTGGGACCTCGGCGGCGTCGCCGCCGCGCTGCACCAGGCGCTGACCATGCCAGCCCAGGACCGGCAGCGCACGCAGGCCCGCCTGTACCGCCACGTCACCAGCAACACGGTGCAGGCCTGGACACACGCGTACCTCAAGCGCCTGCTGACGAACCTCGCGTCGTTCGACCAGTCGTTCGCGACGCCCGTCCTCGACCGCGCCAAGCTGCTGCGCCAGTACCGCAGCGCCAAGAAGCGCCTGTTCATGTTCGATTACGATGGCACGCTCACGCCGATTGTCAAGGATCCGCAGAGCGCGATTCCGTCGGATCGGGTGATTCGCACGATCAAGACGCTCGCGTCGGACCCGCGCAATAGCGTGTGGATTATTAGTGGCAGGGATCAGGCGTTTTTGGATACGTGGATGGGGCATATTAGTGAGTTGGGATTGAGCGCGGAGCATGGCAGTTTTATGCGGAAGCCGGGGCGGGAGGACTGGGAGGATCTGACGCGTGAGATTGATATGGGGTGGCGGGATAAGGTGGCGGAGGTGTTTGCGCAGTGGTCGGAGAAGACGCAGGGTAAGTGGTTGTGTTTATTTTCGTCTTTTGTTCAAAGCAATCTCGTCTCGTCTTGAGAATAAGATGGATTCAGTACTGATCTCAAACAGGCTCTTTTGTCGAACGTAAAAAGATTGCTCTCACCTGGCACTACCGACGTGCGGACCCAGAGTATGGCGCCTACCAGGCCCGCGAGTGCCAGCACTATCTCAACAAGACTGTTACCCAGCAGTGGCCTGTCGAGGTCATGGCGGGCAAAGCCAATCTCGAGGTTCGTCCGAAGCTCGTCAACAAGGGCGAGATTGCGAAGCGCCTGATTCGGGAGATGCAGCAAGGGAATGGTGGGGTTGAGGGTGGCAGTCCACCGGATTTTGTGCTGTGCTTGGGGGATGACTTTACGGATGAAGGTATGTATTCTACTTCCAAGCCTTGGTGATGGTTATTGCACCCTTAGAGGGTACGGTTTCCTAGATTAAGATACGTGGCTAACAGATGCTGGCGATTGCAGATATGTTCCGTGCTCTCTCCCTCTCCTCCTTACCTAACGACCACATCTTTTCCGTCACAGTCGGCGCCTCATCAAAACAAACTTTGGCAAACTGGCATCTCCTGGAGCCAGCAGACGTTATCAGCGTCATCTCATTACTCAACGGAAGCGCAGACACGGGGAATGTAGGCGCAGTGAGCATAGTCGAAGGGCAGGTCCCAGATCCAAGGCTTTAGGCCCAGAACAGACCGATACTGAAGACTGGTGGAAGCGAGGACATTAACGCATTACTAGAATGACTCTTATGCACTGATGCATTCTTAGGCTTTTGGGCCTCATGTCTAGGATTAGAGCGGGCACGGAGTTGGTGGCTGCATTGGCAAGCGGGAGTTGATAGAAAGTCGTGCTTCATCGCTCGATAACCTTGAATCTAAACAACTTTGTATATCTCCACAGATCGTATCGCCATAGTCCTAGATGCTTCCAAGACAGTACAAACACCTCAACCAAATCCATCTCCTCAACCCCCTTCCTGCCCTACCCCAACCCCAACTCTCCCCACACCATCCCCCTCTCCCACTCCCTCCCTCCCAACCCTCTCCCTCTCCGCCCTCCTCTCCGCCCTCTCCACAGCCTCCACCTCCAACCGTTCCGTCACCCTCCTCCTCCACCCCTTCATCGCGGACCTCCTCCTCTCCTCCCCATCCATCCTCGCAACCCACCACATCAATCTCCCCTCCGCCCCATTCCTCCTCCTCCTCCCCTCCTTCACAATCCCCAACACCACCTCCACCGTCCCCGCATCGACCTCCAACCCGCCGGCCTCCATCTCCTCCAACACCCTCCCCACCCCCTCCAGATCCCCGAAATCCCGCCACAGCGCGGTCAGCACCTCGTTGTACAGCGCCGTGCTCGCGCCCATCGCCCACGACGCCATCCCCAGCGCCTGCACCCGCGGCAGCAGCGACAGCACCAGCGCCGACCCCGGGGAGCCGCTGCTGCGGCTCGCGGGGAAGTCGTGGCGCAGCAACCGCGCGGCGCGCAAAAGCCACGCCGGGTAGTTGGGCGCGAGCAGGGCGAGGGCTGCGTCGTGTTGTAGCTGGGCGGAGCGGGTCTGTGGGCGCGAGAGCGTCGAGGGCGTGAGGCGCGCCGCGTGGGCGGCGGTGGATTGGACGTCGGCTTTGGTGGTGGGGGCGGTGGTGGGTGTGGGAGTCGTGGGTGTTGGTGGGAGGGGTGAGGAGGAGGTCGGAGAAGGAGACTTGTTGGAAGTGGAATCGGGGGTGGAGGGGGAGTCGGCGGCGGCGGATGTGTCTGTGGTGAGGGCTTGGATGCGGGCAAAGACGTGCTGTTCGAGCACGTTCCACAGCTCGACGTCGGTTTTGGCGGAGGAGAGGAGCTTGTCGACGCGCGCGTATTCGATGTCTTGGGCGCGGTTGATGATGTGTTCGTCCTGGTGGGGATCTTCAGCATATCCGTCGCGGCTGACTGATTCTCGTTTCGCTCGAAGAAGTGTGCGTAGCGGTGGTGGCAATGATTTGGATAAGTCGGTTTGCTTCTTCTCCTTTGAGGTAGTTGCCATTACACTCTGTAAAATTGCTAGAACAGAATCATAATCGGGCTGAGATCCTTTTCTGGCTTGGAGAGCTTTGGAGCTGGCACGACGTAGTTCTTCGATATCATCCTTTTCCTCAGCGCCACCTTTCTTATCAGCTAGCAAGCGAGCGAAAGCTTTTCCTTCTTCATCTGTGAGGGTCGATTTGCTTGTTGAGTCTGTATCATGTTGACCTTCCTCCCCCTCAAACGGAACGTAATCTAAGTCGCGAGCGCAGACTCTCGTTCCTGTGGACAATGACGCATTTTGAAGATCCTGCCGGCAAATACACCGTCGGGATCGCCTAGGTGAGCGACATGATGTAAGTTGTAGGGAATTTGATAACTTTTGAGGCTGATGTATACTCGAGTAGCTTCGTCGAATGGTTGCGGTATTGTATAGAAATGAAAGATAGGTCGTATTGTATGCAGCAGGAGCTATTTGCCTAGAGGTCTGCATCCGGGCGCCAGCAGTGCCAGTATCAATCACAGAGTTAAGACTGATAAGGTTTATATACAACTTGAATCGAGGTCCAAGAGACGAAAGTGGAAAAGATGGAATTGGACCCTGAAAATCAGATCCTCGACGCGTGACATCAACGCGTAAATCACCATTTCCCCATCCTTTCAATCCCATTGATATTTGCCCACACAACTCATTTAAAAATGGCACGCACGGCCAAGACCGAGCTCAGTGATTATGAACTACAGCGCCAAGAAAAAATCGCCAAAAACCAGGCTCTTCTCAAGCAATTGAACCTCGAAGCAGCATCAGCAGGAGTCGCGCCAAAATCAAAACCGACCAACGGATCCATCTCCAAGCCCCACAAGAGAAAGCCTGTCGAGAAGAAAATTAAAGAGGAGATTGTCCCACGTCGTACATCATCCCGGTTAAAGGGTATCGTTGCCGATAGCGAAGTCGCCAAGCGCAAGGCCGAAGAGGAACGAGAAGCCATAGAAGAAGCCAATCGAGCCAAACGTCAGCGCATCAGCGATGACCTCAATCTAAGTGACATAGTGGTAGCCGGTAAGTCATGGAATCAGAGCGGAAATTTTCTAAGAAATGTTGGACCGGCAAATCCTGGGGAACGTACATTCAATGCACAGGATATCAAAGAGACAACAGACAAGGAGCTTCGAGCTCTGCGGGAAAAGATGAGTGGATTGCAGCTCTGGGAAGGCTTTGAGCCAAATAGAATCAAGATCACTCCTGAGCGTATCTATTCGCTCGGATTTCATCCCACTATCGACAAACCATTAATATTTGCCGGTGACAAGCTTGGCAACTTGGGATTATTTGATGGCTCTCAGAAAATAGCAGAGGTCAAGAAGGAAGATGATGATGATGATGAGGATGATGAAGACGCAGAACCAGAAATCACGACATTCAAAACACATACTCGAACCATTTCTGCCATGCATTTCAGTCCAACAGAAAGCAATGCTCTATACACGGCATCTTACGACTCGTCGATACGAAAACTAGATCTCGCCAAAGGCGTAGCAGTAGAAGTCTACGCTCCTCTGGATCGGGGCATCGACGCACCCATATCGGGTGTCGATATACCGCGAACAAATCCACACATGATCTACTTTACGACTTTGGACGGTCAATTTGGAATGCACGATATGCGCTCGCCTAGCGGAGAGGCCGAGTTGCTTCAGCTTTCAGAAAAGAAGATTGGTGGATTCAGCTTGAATCCAGCTCAACCCCATTTCATTGCCACCGCATCTCTAGACCGGACAATGAAGTTGTGGGACTTGAGAAAAATCAGTGGAAAGGGAGACTCGAGGAGGCCGGCTTTGATCGGGGAGCACGAGAGTAGACTGTCAGTCTCCCATGCTGCCTTCAACTCGGCCGGCCAAGTGGCGACTGCATCTTACGATGACACTGTCAAGATTTACGACTTTAGTAGTGCATCAGAATGGGCGCCTGGCGCGTCGTTGAAGGATGCGCAAATGAAGCCAACGACCATCGTACCCCACAACAATCAGACTGGTCGCTGGGTAACGATGTAAGCCTGCTATTCACCCGCTTCTTTCATCTGAGAGTTCCCTTGCTAATAAGGTGAGCAGACTTCGAGCTCAGTGGCAAGCTCAACCACAAGACAGCGTGCAACGATTTGTAATAGGTAATATCTCACATAGCGAAACAGACTAAGCAAAGCACTATGCTGATCTGAAAACAGGGAATATGAATCGCTTTGTCGACATTTATACGAGTACCGGTCAGCAACTGGCTCAACTGGGAGGCGACGGTATAACTGCTGTGCCAGCAGTGGCTCAGTTCCACCCGACCATGTAAGTAGCACTCAATTAGTTTAGAACCCATGACAACCATTGCTAACAACTTTAGGGATTGGGTTGCAGCAGGGACTGCTAGCGGCAAACTTTGTCTTTGGATGTAAATACAGATGGAGGGGTGGCAGTTAGGATGTAAATGTACGCCTGCAGTTTTTGTTTTTGTTTTTGTTTTGAAAAGAGGAATGTTTGAATAGTGAGGATTTACATGGACATGATCCTCTTGCGCTCCCCAAGTCTAATCTACTGTTGTTGTACATTGTTTAATCATCAAAAAGACTTATGAGAAACCAGCTACGAATGCAATTCAATCCAACGAGAAACGTTGTTCATCAAATTCAAACGATCCGATTGAACGCTGGACCATAGATTGACCCTACGGGAAACGATGATCAGACTAGTCAAGGTATCGGGATAATTTCTGACCGTCACATAAGAATGGAAGAAATCACAGTCTTGCCAAACCCTTGGATTTCAACTTCACAGCGTACCCTAACAAGTCGTGAAATTTGTCCACGCAGATCAGTCAATGCAGACAGTTCTATCTGCTCTGTCGCGTGAGTGTATTGACGACAAGCAGACGCATGCGATGGAATCTAATTTGGGTGCATTGGAAGAGCAGCTCAGCTTAGTCTATGCATGCGCTCATGATCAGGTATACAGAGTAGCCAGGTAAGAGGCAAGTCTGGTCGTCAAGTGAATAAAGAAGTCTTTGATTTGAGATGATGAAATTTCCCCGAGCTGTGCAGAGAGCCTAAGCTGATCGAGAGTCGATTTGTCGTTCCTGTGGACATATGTCCTGACAGTAACCCTAGTTTTGCATTTATCTGAAAGGTGTTCTGGTGTAGGAAAGGAAGGAAGCTTCGGCGCTACACGATCATCAATCAATTCAACTTCATTGTTGAGCTATCAGCGGGATAGGATGTCGGTCCAGCATAGTCCCTACCGACACCTTTATCAATTCATTTTACAGCATCCCCCCGGGTCCGATCTCAGTAGCGTCTTTCGTGAGGCTATTAAGGAGTACCGGCTTTCTATCGGTCAAAGGCTTCTTCGATTTCCACGAAGAGATATTCATGATCAAGGGAAGCCAAAACATTAACGCTTTCAGTGGCCAAATTACGTTTACAAGAAACAGCATAGCTTTCGGTGACTCCGTGTGCACTGCAAGGATGTCACACGGAAGAGGGCAGTATATCAGCGGTTATAGCTAACCGGTTGTTGGACGACCCCGAGTAATGCAAAGTTTGAGACTTTCAGCCTTGATAACTTTCAATGGCTTTCACACCTCCTCAGCGACGCTTCGGCATCTTCCATAGGTGTTTAGTCGAGTTAACGGTCGTCCGAGGGCACTGATATACAAGATATGACTTCGACAGGTGCATCATCAACTACCAGATCTATCCTTGGTCCTTTAACAACGACTTTTTCGCCCCCATCTACTTGCTCCTCTTTGGTACAACTCAATAATCAATCAGAAGCATATCAAGCACAGACTTGCTCTCGCATGACCGTTTCTTCAAGCGGTGCAGACGGATATCCTCAGTACTTCTATGCAACAGCGAGTGAGAACTCCCTTTGCTGGCCTTCCGCAACAGTTGCTACGAGCGACAAGCCGGGCTTTGGTTTCTACTCGCCTGGGTTGTTCTGTCCGTATGGATATATCGCCGCCTGTTCAGCAACTCTCTCGGTAACTGGCTCCGATTCCCCCGCAGAAACGAACTTTGCCTTCCGATTTCCATTGTCAATTGGAGAAGCTGCAGTAGGGTGTTGTCCAAGGTATGATTATCTCCGCTGATGGTGCACCTGTCCAATCACTGTAGAGATAATACGCCAAAGGTAACAACCTTTCTAATTGGTTGTTCAGTGGATATGAGTGTTTCAGCACAGGCGATGGCCTAGGTTTTGGGCAAACATGTTTTTCTACGCTTAATGTGAATGACTACATTATCGCGACGCAATGCATGGGTCCATCATGGCCCCCTCCCTCCGTGACAATGGGCGGCCCGGAGCAAACGATACTTACAAACCCCATCAAAGAAGCAGGAACATTCACGAGCTACAGCTCAAGGTCGACTGGAGAAACTACTGTTGCAATTGTTATCACAACAAACTCAGCCACCGCTCTTGCTTCTACCTCAACGCCATTCAGCCCAACAGACTCACAGTCAGGAAACAACGTGGAGCCCATTCCTATAACACCAACTGACGCATCTGGAACAGCTGGGAGTAGTACTTCCAATCCGAGACCCGTTATTTCAGTGTTTGCGCCAATGATCCAGCTTAATCGAAATCTTTCAGACACACCATTCAATGGTACTTCAAATGTCCCTGATCTCAAACAATCGAATCGTGGTCTCTTACCTGGGGCAAAAGTAGCTATCGAGGTCGTTATTCCAGTTGTAGCTATGGTGGCTATAGCATTGTTCCTGTACCTCTTTCTTTCACGTCGAAAGCGGCGAGCACCCAATACTGAACATCTAGGTTACGGCGATAAACCCGAGTTGGAAGCAACTGGTAAAATTCAGCGGCACATTCGAGGAAACGAGCTTTGCGCATCAAACGAAGTTCATGAGATGTTTAGTGAGACAAACCATGAACTTTTAGCATCAGATATTCCACATGAACTTTCAGCATCGGATGCCCCACATGAACTACCAGCACCAAATTTCATTGAGCAACTGAACAGATTATCTAGATACTAATCGACGTTATGATGACTCAAAGATGACGCCTTATCCATGATATGACGTTATCACAAGTGAGATCAATGAAATCGACTCATCGAATGCAATAGTCGATTTATTTTTAAAGTAGTCTTCATGATCCTCAAGTCCGATAGCCTGTGCACTACTCTGATTATTTTTTAATGGCTTTATTCTAACATGATCCACGTAGCATAAGTTGAAGGATATCTGTCCACAAGTCTGACAAGATCCTTTTTCAAGGACCGTCAAAGGTGTCCGACAATGTCCGATTTAAGTTTAGGTGAAACAATTGCGATGTATAAGAGGACTAACGTTGGATTTCGGGCTTTCGGAAGTTGAAAATCAGAACGGGCCAATGGCCTAGATAATTACACATAAATAGTCGGGGAATGCAACATACCCTATGTATACTTTAGATTGCAGATCGATCTGTTCCATTTCCAACATCATGAAATCTTCAATAATATATTTGCCAATTTGGTTTTTAATATTGGTACCATCAAATGCTTGCGATACCCAAGATTTGTTCAATGTATCAAATGGTAGCTTTTCTTTTCCGTAAGTTCTGAAGGGATAAAATAAAAAAACACGTATTAGTATTAAATCTAACAAAAAAAAGGCAAGGAACCATTACGTTGGAGTATGAACCTGAGATGAAGTCGAACCAAACTACGTCCGATCTTGAAAACCGAGCTACCACCGAAAACGGTTCAGGTCGCCTCGTTACAAGTCCAAAGAACCTCGCTGTGAGAAGCCTGAATATAATACCGACCGATCAATGCTGCCCGCATTCGGATTCGCCTACAGCAGCCACAGTATTTGCAGGCTCTTTTTGCAATCGTCAAACTGTATTGCAAGAATTTCGAATTGTTTGTGCTACACGTATTGGGCAAGCTTTTGCGGGTCACGGCGAATGTAGGTTCTCAGATGAAATTTGTTTCTCAGATGGTCGTGGCACTAGAGATCGTCCTTCGGCGCTTTGCGTTCAAGGGAATCCAAGTAAGAGGCTTCGACGCCCACAAGATGCGATGGTCGGTCGTTTGCGTACAGCCCAACTTCAACCTAATTCACTTCTTCGTGACGCCAGTGGACTCGTCGAGGTCGTTCTTTCCCTAGAGCATGTAGGGATCCACGCTTATAATGCTACTGCGATCACGCTGCGAGCTAGACATCTGTCAGGGGCATGGGCGACACCGGTGAGATGTGATGATTGCGCTTCTTTAACTCTCAGAATTCCGTATGGAACACACTACGTTAGGCTCCAAGTGGTAACAAAAGAAGTAGATGATGAACCAAGATTGAATACGTTGTTCTCATAGATATCAGCATTCCCCCAATCTATACAAGCTAGTCTTTTGTTCCGTATTTCAGTAAGACCAGATAGAGTGCTAGGTGGTACAGACAACACCATGCCATCAGCCATTGTAAATAGCGGACTGCGAAAGTTGGATGCCCCACGTGAACTAGCAGCACCAAATTTTATACGCAAGTTGGAAGACTCTATGCGGGGCTCGGCAGATAGTACCAATTAGTATTTTCGTTCAAATTGAACGTCATCTCAACCAAGCGCTTGATACCAGTAAAAAATGTTCAGGTTACGAGTATAGCGCATGTATAAAAGTCTTATGCAAGTCTACGAGGGGTTTGGTGGGGTTGTTAACATCAAGCAAACCGGCAAACCCTGATTCTTCTTCTCTCGGCCTGCTCGTTACGTCTTCCTTTCAACCCACCGCTCCGTTCAGTAACTCCAGAATCACTTTTACAGCAGGCATTACTACCAATTCTATTGATAATTGCTGCGGCGGCCGCACGGGTGCAAGCTTTCAAAATGTCTAATGCCACCGAAACTTCCAACCCCAACACAGCGGCGACGGACTTAGATGATGCCATCAAAGGGTCTTGCGAGCAAGAGCACTGCTGTAGCCAGCATGAAATCACAGAAAGGGTAGTGCGGTCAGCAGGACGAGATAATCATTGCTCTGGAAGCAATACAACGAGAAAAGGCAATGATGAAAACACTTGCAAGGGTGGATGTTGCTCGGGTGAGGCTAAGGCAGCTCCCGGGGATGACTTTCAGGATGCTTGCTGCTCTAGAAATGAAGATAAGGTCGAAAAGGCCCGCGAAGATGAATGCTGCTTCGTCGAGAATGAAAAACGTCACGGAGACGGCCGCGCTTGTTGTGAGCAAAAATCGCCCCCCTGTTGCGATTGTAGGGAACTTGCTGTCGAATCGAGTTCATTCTGTATTCTGACAGCTCACAGCTTCATGCATTGATCGCATTGCGACTCGAGAGTGCGAAAGCGATTGCGGCAGACAGCCTCCTGGCCATGACAGTCGGGCTAGGGGTGCTGCATGTGCGGCTCACAAGAATCGTGCCCGTAAGGAGTATGCTGCGAAACTGGCTGCGCTGGAGTGCATCTGTCAAGCTCTCATTGCTCTTGGGCAGGAGTCTTGCTGCGTCGTCAAGGGACGGTCCCCAACACGCAAAGACCACGAATTGGGAAGGTCATCAGGTCAAAGTACTTTGTCGGATTGTTGCAACAAGCAAGGCTCAAGAAGCTGTGGCGCTGCAGTTGACAGTCATTACAAAACCCAGGCAGAAAACCAGAGCTCAGCAGGGACTCGCCGGTGCTGTGGACCCGCTGGTTCCTCATCGCACGCACCCAAAGCGCGGGCTACAGGAATAGCTATGGAAAAGTCCCCACGCGTAAATGAGTCGATAGACGTCATCCGTGCACAAGGAGGCTCTGTTGACGTTGAAAAGGGTGCTCATGGCCATGAGCATATTGCCCTCAGCATCACTGGTATGACATGCACCGGGTGCGAGACTAAGCTTCAAAGGGTCCTCGGCAGTCTTCCTCCCATCTCCAATCTGAAAACAAGTCTGATCATGGCCAGAGCTGAATTTAGCCTTGACACAGCATCCATGTCTCCCGAGAGTGTGATGAAGCACCTGGAAAGGACTACCGAATTTAAGTGCGGACGAATCTCGACCCGAGGGTCTGACATCGATGTCGTACCCAATAACGTCAAGGATTATTTAGATCAGCCCCTGCCCCTTGGTGTCAGTGGCATGCTGCCGGTTGGCAGAGATAAGGTGCGTATCAACTTCGATCCGAAAATTGTCGGTGCACGGAGCCTGGTCAACAAGAACGGTCGTTACTCGTGCCAGCTTGCTCCGCCTCCCACTGATCCAGGATTGGCCGCCGGCAACAAGCACGTTCACCAGTTGGGATACATGACTATCCTGTCCGTGGTTCTGACTATTCCTGTACTCATTCTCGCCTGGGCTCCCAGTAAAGACCATCCAATCGCATATGGGGCTATATCCTTAGGATTCGCATCTATTATACAGGTCGTTATTGCTGGACCGTTTTACCCCAAGGCGTTGAAGAGTCTCATTTTCTCCCGTATGATTGAGATGGATCTACTCATTGTCCTTAGCACGAGCGCTGCGTACATCTTCTCGGTCGTATCATTTGGCTACCAGGTGAATGGAAAACCGCTCTCCACCGGGGAATTCTTTGAAACGAGCACTCTGCTGGTCACTCTCATTATGATCGGGCGCTGGATTGCCGCTCTATCTCGCCAGAAAGCAGTTGAATCCATCTCAATCCGATCTTTGCAATCATGTACAGCGCAATTGGTGACTCAGGACGGGACAGTGATTGAAGAGATCGATACCAGGCTGCTTCAATATGGAGACCTATTCAGCCTTCTGCCCGAACATCGCGTTCCGACAGATGGAATCGTCCTGTCTGGGGATTCGGAGGTTGACGAATCAATGCTGACTGGGGAATCCAAACTGCTTGAAAAACATGTGGGCTCCAAGGTCATCGCCGGGTCTGTTAATGGCTCTGGCAAATTGATCGTACAACTTACGCATCTGCCCGAAGAGAACACTATCAACGTCATTGCTGGGATGGTTGACAACGCGAAGCTCAGCAAACCGAAGATTCAGGACTTCGCAGATCGTGTGGCCTTTTATTTTGTACCGGCGATCATATTGCTGACGTTAGTCACCTTCATCGTCTGGATCAGCATCGGAGTCACCGTGCAGGACAAATCCAGCTCTGACGCTGCAATCCAAGCAGTTACATATGCTATCACAGTGCTTATCGTCTCGTGCCCTTGTGCAATCGGACTTGCAGTCCCCATGGTCATTGTAATCAGCAGTGGCGTTGCTGCCGAGCGGGGAATTATTTTCAAATCGGCAGACAGCATAGAAATGGCCAGTAAGGCAACTCATGTGGTTTTCGACAAGACTGGAACGCTCACGGTAGGGAAGCTCAAGGTTGTCAACGAGCATTTTCTTACTCAAAACAATGCCACACGACGCTCCATAGTTCTAGGCTTGGTGGTAAACAGTAAACATCCCGTCGCTGCAGCCGTCGCTGCTCATTATGCAGAGCTCGACATTAGGGCTGCTAATGTGGGTAAGATTAGGACGGTGACCGGGAAAGGCATCGAGGGTGAAGTCGGTAACAAAGTCATTCGCGGCGGAAATGCTCGCTGGCTTGATGTTGAATCTCATGAGCTCGTGCAGCACATTCTAAGCGAAGGACGCACAGTCTTTTGCGTTACACTCGATTCCGAACTCTTCGCTGTTTACGGCCTTTCCGATACTTTACGCCCTGAAGCAGCTGGAACCATCGCCAAACTAAAGGAAAGTGGCATTCATGTGTCTCTCTTGAGCGGAGACGATGTGGGCGCTGTCCAGTATATCGCCGCACAAATTGGGCTTAATCCTGATGATGCTCGATTTGGCTGCTCCCCTGGCGACAAACAAGCGTATATTCAGAAGCTGTTAACAAAAAAGAAAGCTGTTGTTGTGTTTGTAGGGGATGGAACAAATGATGCCGTTGCTCTAACTCAAGCTACTATCGGCGTACACATGAGCACTGGCACAGACGTCGCACAGAGCGCGGCCCATGTTGTGCTTGTACGACCATCACTCGAGGGCGTTTTGACCATGATCAATGTCTCTCATGCCGCCGTTCTACGAATCAGATTCAACTTTGGCTGGTCCTTCGTTTATAATATCTTGGCACTTTTGTTCGCTTCTGGCGCGCTTGCCAGTGCCCACAAGGGTCGATTGATCAAGATTCCTCCTCAGTATGCAGGTCTCGGCGAGCTCGTCAGTGTACTACCGGTTATTGCCATTGCGGTCGGCCTCAAATGGGCCAAGCTCTAAGCCATTCCTAGCGGCTAGTAAGGACAACGAGGTCTACAGGTGGACAAGAGCGAGGCGATTTCGCTCAAACAATGCTAAGCATGGATAGACATGTATCGACGGGAATTTATGGGGGGAAGGTCCATCCTTCTACGGCAATAGTCACTCTTTTGTATAGTATTTCGGTCACAGCACGCACCTTTAGCCGCTCCTTTTCTAATCGAACCTTCTTCGGGCTCCTGCCCTCTTAACAGCTTTCAAGGTGCTCGTGATGATATCGGCTCGTAGTAATATTCGCTGAGGAGACTGAAAAAGTTGGCCCACAGTAGCACGCTTCCATACATGAAGACAAGGCCTGTTCGACGAGGTAGTAGCTACAGCTAGGCATAGAGGGAGGGCGTCGATATGTTCATGGCATGCGAGGCATCACTTGTTCAGAGCTAGCAGGCGCGCTGTCAGGCATGCGGAGGGTGTGCGCTCGCTCAAATAGAAGACAACGGGGGGGTCTACTGTATGCCGCGCGTCGAAGGCAGCGCCTTCCTGCATTCAGGAGTTGTCGGGCGTCGAAGGGACTGTGCGCGTGATTGGAGACGCTCTGCAGTGGCGGTGAGGCCCGTCGCTATGCTGTATGTCAGCGCAACTGGAAAGGCCGTAATATGCTTCCTTTGGTCTATGGATACGTATAACCTCCGCGTGAGAGACTGATGATGAGGGCGAGTAAGCGAGGACACCAGCGAGACGTTGAGGCGAAATGGGGAAAGCTGAAATGTTTTCTCTGCTCTTTTTCTGACGTTCTTTCCGTACAAAGACATAAATAAGAATTTTCGCCAGTCTAGGTTGCGCCTCGATTGGGAAAAAAAAAGACTTTTTCAAACAGATCAACGGGTCCCGAGTAAGTCTTAGATAAGTCATCAGCTGAAAGAGAAGCCAGGGTCAGTTGATTCCGGGTGTTTCACTCTCTGAGTCTATAGACGGCATGGCCAAGTCTGAACCACGGCGTCTCATGTGGATGATGAAAGTGAAAAGAAGCTTCAGGCTCGCGATGTCTCTGGCGTAGGGAGAAGTTGTGCTGTAGAAATCTGTGGCGAGCTGAAATCTGTAAGGCTTAGCGTGTCTACACGGATGCTACCGTCAATGCATTTAATATGGGTCAACGCGAGTCATAAGGCGTTGTCTGGGTCCTGCCATATGATGTGCCGCCCGCCACATAAATTATGGATCGTTGATGAATTTTGTGCTGGCATAATAGTACTGTGCCGAGGCCGCAAAATCCAAACCGATAACTTTCACAAGCTGTGTGTAAGACCAGCTACAATCTTTCCACATATATATCGCCCTTCTCCTTCTGACCTTATCGCTTCCTCAAAAGAAATGGTGGCAGTGGCAATCCGGTCACAACAACTATTATTTCCAGACATGCTTGCCATCAAAGTTTTAATTGAATATGCAGCTTTCCGTGTTGTTACGAGCGTCATAATGTCATGTTCTTAACAAGTCAGAAAACTTCTAAGAGACAAACGATCAAGGCTAATCTTTCTGATCATGTCACACACGTCACCCGATTTTGACAGTCATATCTTTTCCACGCATGGTAGACAATCAGCATCTTTCTGTTGAAGGAAGCTGCTCTGCTTTGGTAGCCATTACCCTTTTCGTACTAGCTCGTTACGTACATAGCCGTCTCGTCCCTCTCTGAGGAACCTCAACTTCAATAATTCCATTCATGACTTTTCGTCACAATTCAACCCTTTCAAGTCTACATCGTCTATGGTTTTCTTGTCGGATTGATTGTCATGTACAGAGCTTGGAAAACCAGTCTGCTCGAAAGGGTCAACATATACACCTGCAATTCCATGCCATACTTGATCGCTAGTCAAATCCCTTTGCCATCTCTCAAAAGGCGATAAGTCCGTTTCATCAGTTGGTCTTGTTCGGACATTAGTGGTAACCCATGGGCGGTCGATTGCGTGGTATTTTGGTAGATCTAAAATCTGAGCCAGATGATGGTGATCGGGTCCAGACAACACTGTGCCATCAGCCCCTATTGACGGCGGACTGCTCGATTTACTTACTTGTTTGCTTATCTACATACCGCTTTCGTCTACTTTCATGTTGAGGCTTGTAAGATTCCTCGATATCTTTGTCCTTGTCAAGAGTGGGGTCGAAGCATGTCTCAAATGCTTGCTCTTTATGGCAGCAGACTTCTCTTTTGGAATTGCCATTGGGTGAAAAACTTTGGACGGCCTTTTCCTGGCTGTCAGTTGCCATCGATTCGCGTCCTTGTAGGATTGAAAGAAAATGCTATTCGCACGAACAAGCCAATTCTGGTGTATGGTTTGAACAGATGGATTGAAGTAACAGTGGAGAAAGTATTTGCATTCATTCAATACAGCTCAGCGCCATCATGTAGAAGGACTGCAGATAAATAGTTGATCTCCGATCAGCTGATTGGTGTTCGAGTGTGGCCTCATAAAACTTTTCTGAGGAAATGCTCTTGGAACTAAAATTGGACGAGGTATAAGATATTTCTTCTTTTGGCATTTCTTGCGGCGATGTAAATGCAATAATGACACGGATCATCAAAGTGATTGGGGATCATGGTTGGCCTCAAGGGCACACTTCAAAGCAGGAAAATTATTCGCTACCAAAGGTCCCATTACTCAAAGTGACACCTGTACCTTTGGCTCAGATTCCAGGTCTCTCAGCTGTTTTGAGATTTTAAGGCATGTGCTAGGATTTTGAGGCCGTTACCGTGCGCCAATTGACATACCAAGCGGGTGCTGACAGCATTATTTATGTTTAAGGCTACCAGCACCTTTATTCTCATCTGGAGGTCTTGACGAAGATCTTTGATCATTGAGAGAGCGAGGTTTCAGCCTAATTTGATCTCGACCGTTTCTTTATAGGGCATTATGTACGCAACTCTCATATGGCATACCTAGATAATTTGATGACGATAAAAAAGGACGCTGCAGCCTTGGGGTGCAGTAGAATCGTCCGAGTCCACCGAGAAATCCGAACGTGCCGCTCGGGTAAAGCCTAAGCCGCTCGGGAAAAGCCTAAAACTATTCCTGGCACAAGACAAATGTCGTTAATGCGGAACAGATTTTGCCTTTCTAATTGCCTGAGCATCCTTCAGAGAAAGCAATGAGATATTGAGTATATAGTACGCAGCCAGAAGAAGCTATTGGTGTACGGAGAACGCCTCCCGACTTTCAGCTTCGGCTATGAGGCCACCAATGAACAAAACAGCCAATAAGATCTCAGCTATGAGGCCACCAATGAACGAAGTGGCCAATAAGATCTTAGCTATGAGGCCACCAGTAGAATGAAGGCTAGTATTATGCCGAAAGGAAAAAAAAAGATACATAAATGGGTCTTTACTCACACCCTTCCCGGCTCAGCAGAGAACCTCAAAAGTACGCTACTAAATCGAAAACCCTTGGATTCACCTCAGTTTCAGTGGACAATACCTCACCAAGGTGTGCCATCGCGCACACCTAGGGTATTGTCCACTCTTTTGCTAAAAGACCTGTCCCCTACCACGGAATACTCTTGAATACTGAATAATCAGGCTGCAGTCGATCAGAGTAAGCCCACCTTTTTGCTGGCCGACCAATCTAGGCTAATATACATAATAGCGTTTTTTCCTCTTTGTTTTATCTAAAAACCTTGCGCGGGGGCTCTCAGTCTTCGCGCTCGCGTCATTTCTACTAACCGAAATGACATTCTTGTTCTAAGTCAACATCCTGATGAACATTATGAGACACTGTTCCACGAATTCATTGATTACAAAACCGACGATTCTGTTGATCTATCTGGCCGTCAGAGGACTTTCACCATCGAAAACGATGGTTTCGGCACGGATACCAGAGCGCTTTATCCTGAGAGTGCGGCTTCACAGCAGGAACAGTCTTTTCCCGGTGAACTTGGTTTCGACGTCGATGGGCAAGTTAGTACCGATGATCATCCATTCTTCTCTCTACCTGATAGCCTTGATGTGGTAAATTCCTACTGCTCCGCTTCCGCTTTTGATGTATGGGTTGATAGTAGCGATTACTTCCTGCCTTACGATGGCTTTGACCCGCAGCCATCCTCGCTATTATTCTCCTCAGGCACGCATGATAGCTGTCAGTCTTCTGACTGCCATGATGGGTCCCCAAAAGAGCCTTTGCATGCACTCTGCAGCTCGACCGTGCCGAGTCCACGTACAGACAATTCTTCCCGCGTCGAGCTGTCCCCAGCCCTTCCATATCAATGTGGGCAATGCTCATTCAAGTGTTCTGGGCAAACGCAACTCAAGTATGCAGTCTCATCTCTTTGTAGTCGTCTCTGATTAACTTCATCCAGGCGACATATCAAATCTCACGAGCGTTTCTACTGCGACGTCAACGGATGCACATCATCCTCTAGGACACTCCGGGACCTACGCCGGCACCGGAAAACTTGCCATGCGAACTTCCCACCGTCAAAATCAAGTTCGTATCCATGCCATTGTGGCAAGCGATTCTCCCGGAAGGACAATCTTTCACGCCATGAGCTAACTCACCGATGCGAAAACAGAAAGAATGGGCTAGAAGATCAACAGGGAGGAAGACTATCGGCGTCTTGACCAGTTCCTGCTGGTTGATATATCACTTGGAAGGTGGTCTCACATGATCCACTCACACCACTTAACATCGTTCAACTAGAGCCAGCAGGGGTGTAACGGCACAACTTCCGTAAGAGCGCACGCAGATGTGGACGCTCGCAGACGCTAGCGGATCACATAGAAAATTTCTAAATATCCGCTAAAGTCCGCTAACGTCCGCGTCTGTGTGCGCTGTTATATGAGTTGTGCCGTTACACTTCTGCTGACTCTATTAAAAAAATTTCCTGCCTTATTCTCGGTCTTCTGTCTACCGGAGACTCGATGATAAGGAGTGTGAAGGCTGTAGGGTATTAAATGATGGTACGAAATGGGATGTGTCGGCCAGATAGATCAACGGAATCGTCGGTTTTGTAATCAATGAATTCGTGGAACAGTGTCTCGCGGTGTTCATCAGGATGTTGGCTTATGGAGGCTTTCTGAAGTGGAGTTACTGTTTCGTTTTGTTTCAATATTGGTAATTTAGATATTGACTGATGGTACTTACAATCTCCTTCGTGACTCGATTTAGCTCAACATGTGTGATACTCTTCCTTCAAGGTGTTCGTTGTGCTCGGGAAACCGGATCCGAATCTGTAGTTTGAGGAGAATGATTCTTGTTGTGGCAGGTTGTGATACTGATCGAGCAAGCAATATGCACCAGGAGCTGACTGAAGTACCAGAGTTAGTTCATCTAGCTGACCTCAGCAGCCACGAAAGCGCTTCTACCAAGCTAGGCCAAGTTCAACCTAGTTTATAGGATTTATAGTGGACTAGCTAAAGCTAAATGCACTGACCCTGATACTACGCCTCACCCGAATAAGCGTCAACCCGTTGCAGTACCGTGTGCTCTCCAGCGTCCGTTTTACGAGACTGGTCAAGAAATCTTCCCCTGCTTTGTCTCTTTCACGTCAGCAAAGTTACAAAATGATGTCGACATTGTCGGCAGGTTCTCATCAACATGCTATGACTTGGGCTGTAGCTGGGCTCCTGATAGTCCTGATTGCCGCCCTCCTTCGCGGCGCAGCTCGTGTGGTCTACAACCTTTTCTTTCATCCGCTTCGTGGGTATCCAGGACCGTTAGTGTGGCGGTCGACGCGCCTACCATACGATGTACACGTCTGGAGAGGAACGATGTATTCGAAAATCCGGGCTCTACACGCAACATATGGCCAAGTGGTCCGCGTCACGCCCAACGACCTCAGCTTTGCAAGCGCTGAAGCAATGCATGATATCTTGGCTAATATCCCTGGCCTAGAGGAGTTTCCAAAGGATGCTTCTCGACGAACGCGTGCTCCGAATGGAGCGTCCAGTATCCTCGGCGCGGATCGAGAGACACATGCTCGTTATCGCAAGCTTCTCGCTCATGCCTTCTCTGAAAAGGGGATGCGGGAACAAGAGCCCTTGATCATGCAATACGTCGACTTACTCATCATACGGCTGTCGGAGTATGCGCAATCAGACGAACTTGTGGACCTGGTTGTCTGGTACAACCGCACGACGTTCGACGTGATCGGAGATTTGGCTTTCGGTGATCCGTTTGATGGCCTCAAGACGCGAAAGACACACCCGTGGATTCCCCGTTTGTATCACAGCGTCAAATACTCTGCGCAGATTGCAGCCATCAGGCCATGGATCCCCGACTCTGTTGCCGACAAGCTCATTACGGAGCAGGTCCGTAAAGGACGCCAAGAGAGTTTTCAGTACGCCCAAAACAAAATCACGCATCGCATCGAGCACGGCCAAGACCGAGGGGACTTTTGGGATGGAATCATCTCCAAGGGTTCTGACAACGCGAACGGCGACGGCATGACGAAACCGGAAATGGTCAACAATGCTTCAGCCCTCGTCATGGCAGGATCGGAAACTACTGCTAGTGTTCTTTCAGCAGCCACATATCTCATCCTCAAATATCCTCAAGTGCTGAAAAAGGTTACCGCCGAAGTCCGCTCCACATTCAATCGAACTGCCGACATCTCTCTTTTATCTGTCTCCAAGCTTCCGTACATGCTGGCCGTATTCAATGAAGCTCAGCGAATCTATCCCGCACTTCCACAAGTTTTCCCCCGAACTCCACCTAGAGGTGGCGCGATGGTTGCAGGAAAGTGGATACCTGAAGGTACGGGAACCATCGTGCATCTCCTGGGTGCCTTCCATCTCGGTTCCAACTTTCATCGCCCTGATGAGTTCATCCCCGAACGCTGGTTGGAGCAGGCCAAGCATACCGGCGAGTTTGTGGACGATAATCGCGATATCTTCCAACCCTTCTCCATCGGCCCGCGCAGCTGCCTCGGCAGAAGCCTCGCAACTTCGGAGATGCGCCTCATCATGGCCAAGCTCCTCTTTCACTTTGATCTTGCCCTAGACCAAAGTTCCGACGACTGGCTCGACCAGAAGGCCTGGGGATTGTGGGACAAGAAACCCCTTAAGGTGAAGCTCACCTCTTTCCAGTAGGAGAGCCGTCATCGACCATGTACGATGATCCAATTCATCTCCAACTTCAATTTGTGAAGAGGTCATAACGCACGCCCGTGCTAAAATAACTACCCATGCGCGAGATGCACAGTGCGACGCGAGTAGAGAGGGAATTCTGTATCAATAGGTGTGCATTGTAGATGGACTATGACTAGAACCAATCTAAGCAGGGAGCGAAGCGAAAAAGAAGGAACGATGCAACGCAACATCTGTGTATTGCACACATACGCCACGTCAAGTCCATACTAGACATTTCCCTATTTCTCATTTTAGCCTATGCCAACTTTTCTAGGTTCGTGGAGCTCAAAATGGGGTAAGACGTGTCGCGAAGGGTAGACTCAGGACTTGTACACCAATGACAGCTACGATGATGGCTGATTGTCGGCCCATACATACCACGGCCTAAACCGAGAATTTCATCAAAGCCTTCGATTAAATTCTTTGAGTAGGTGAACGTCTTGCATCAGTCCGGTCGAAAGCTCTCTCTCTAGTTATTCGCTATTTCCAATTTCACATTCAGTCATCGTGTGAGAATGACGCTACCTTCGTTTGAACAGGCATACCCTCAAATCAGCTCCATCACACCTAATCATTAACATGTCCCACGATTTCGCGAGACGCAAGTGTCGCCACCGATTGCTGCTTAATTCCCGTTTTCATGAGTTTCAACCCCTTCTCTGGATCTTCCGGTACTCTTGCCGTTTGGCTGTCCCTGCTATGGGACAACCTCGAGAACGCGGAAGGTGAGCGAAGCTTTCTCCACCGTGGATTGAAGCAACGCTTCCAAAAACGCGGGCAAGACCAGGGCACAAACGCACAACATACCGATGTTGATCTCGAGAACACTGTGGAAAGTCACGCGTTAGTAGGAGGTAAGATTTGAGAGCGACCTGGTATGGTGAAAAGGGATAGAGCAACCTACATCCGGAGCGTGAGTGTACACCTGCATCGAAACGTCCTGGTCCCGAGTGATAAGGAATGTCAAGACGAGGCGAGTGATGCTTGTAGCATTAACACTGTGAATGAGGTTGTCAGCTGCTTGCTATCCTCTCGATGCGGTATTTGCCACTCTAAATGAAAGAATGACCTGCAAGATCCCGAGATAGAACAAGGCCATCAGTCGTTAGTTGGCCTTGAGCCTCATCCGCAGCCGCTACACAAAGGGAAGCAGTGAAAAGAGAATGAGTATAAAAAATGTTAAAAATTCCTTCTTTTATTGATGCCAATTATAAGGATATAAATATAAACTGCCGCTTTTTCCTTTTAGCTTTCTTTCATTTAACGCTAATACCGCTTATTATTTCCTAGGCAAAGTACTTCGAACATAGATAGCTTGCACTCTACTCCCTGGTTTTTCGTTCATTTACAGCTGCTTCGGCACTTATCCAGGGGGCAAAGACTGCTTTACACGTGTTTATGAACTTTATGAGCGTTGCTTCCTGTCCAGGCTTCAGCGAACCGCTGGCGGTGTTCTGCCCATTTAACCGACTAACTTCAGTTGAATAGTCTTTCCAAGTGTGATGGCGTCCTGCATTCTGAGTTGATCAATGTAGCTTGCGCTTCTTGCATGTCGAGAATGCAGTAAAGCGCGACTCTCCACGCCCATGGGTAGGCCTAAGGAATGGTCGGTGGCAATGGCATCTTTGACCATGATCGGAATGCCATGCAGAAGACTACACAAAAAGCCTTGGTCCCATTCTCTATCCAAGCTTACCGCTTCGTTCAAAAGCTGGTCACGAGGAGCACCTGCTAACATAGCCTGAAGTTTCACACCATTCCGATCTTCTCTTGATAATTGATCTGGGCAGCTTCCAACCAGTTGAATGCTGTTGAGCGCCTTTTGCTTGAACAATGACGGTAAGCTTATGGCATCAGGCTTCAAAAGATCCGAGCCTAATGCAGAGCACATCGCGCGAGCTCCAGTAGCAACAAACAATAACGAAACATGGCGCGCCTGAGAGAAAGACCAACTTACAAACAAGGAGATCGGGGGCCATCCGGGACCATTCGGGACGCCCGAAAATATGGAAGGAACCACGCATGCAACCCACGCTCACGACGCCAAAAATGCGCAATATAGGTATTAAGATGAATGATCACATGTTTGTTAGTTGCGGGCTTTGGTTCATCCTCTGCACTCCGTTCAACAGCGATGCAACTCCCTGTCGCCGTTCTTCGAAGACATCTTCAGAGACTGTTGGACCTGCAATTGGCTTGCCTTACGGGTGCTGTTCCCAGAAACGACGTACGCGCTTCAAATCTAACACGCATCATGCAAGTTGAAGAAATTCGTACACTCGAAGCTCTTCCTTTTAAGCGATCCATTTCCTTCAACAAGATGCGTCCCCAAATCGCGTCTCGGATCTTTCTCTTCCTCAGTTTTCGAAATTCTGTTTCTGTTTTCCATTTTTGCCAGATGGTATAGATAGACCCACATGAAGAACAGTCGTTGTAGGCAATCAAATATGGCAACGCACTCTTTTCCCACGATTCAATGCTGCTGGTCAGGACTGCAACTCCAGTAGTAGCTTCGCTAGCACAATGTTTCGTGATTCTTATTCCACTGAAGCCGAATGACATGTCTTCTCACGATGAATCATATGCTGCCACGAATGCTGCTTCCTCTTCTGCAATGCCGACGCCCTACTGCACTGTATTTCAAGGTCCAGACCAGTTTGTCAAAGGACCCCGCGAATGTGAAGACCACAAGAAATTCTCTTTCGCCAACGGCAATTCCCTTCCTCTTGTACGTATCCCAGTCAAATCGGCCTCGCCGTGGCCTTGGTCCACATGTCCTATGCTATCGTAATACGTGAACAGTGCGTAGCTCGATGAGATCTTCATCCTTTTGGTCCTGTGAGTAAAAGACGCATCGATGCTGGATATAGTACCATACGAGATTTCAGGGAATTCGGCTCATTGAACAACGTTATAAGGGAGACTTCGTGCGGAGACCAATCTCATTGTAACAGATCTGACTAGGAAGCTAGATGAGATAAGAGTCGGCTGGGATGGAAACGGATTATGGTTATTCCGATCCAAGCCTGAGATCTATCGGTGAAAGGATGAGATCAATAGCGCTAGCCACCGTCCGTTCGTGAGTTGCCGCTGTAGTGTTATTACTTCCTCTCTGTTTCTAGTCTAGCTAGTTCGCAGTCTGTGCGAGCAATCTAGGCTCAATTCCTGATACAGATACTCTCAAATATCTGTTGTATATGGGAATATATACCTACGAATTCATAAAAAACAAAGCAGTGCTTATGGTCCTTAAATATAAGACCGCGATGAAGTCTCACTTATCGCCGAGTCCTAGGAGTGCGCCCCAGGTCCCGCACAGCCCTAGGTCGCGCACACCTCAAAATTTGATCCACCAGTTGATTTTAATAATCAATCATTTCACCAATATGAATCTAATAAAAACAATTTTTAAAATAATAAATATATTGAAAATTTTTAATTATTTTCAAATAATAAAATTATATAAAATTGAATATTTAATATTATTATATTATTATAAAAATATTATTAATAATAAATTTAAAATTTATTAAAATAAATTAATCAAATTTTTAAAATATTAATAATTTATTTTAATTTAATAAATAAATATATTTATAATTTATGATATTTTATTTATTATTTGAATAATATAAAAT
>JAGEMR010000174.1:0-54445 GCA_021030915.1 Astrothelium macrocarpum | reverse complement strand
TAAATTAAATTAAAATTTTTATTAAATTTTTAAATAATATTATTAAAATATAAAAATTTATATATAAAATTTTTAATCTGAATTTTAATATTATTAAAATGATAATTAATGATATAATTTTTTATTTTCAAATTCAAAATGAGATTTTTAAATATAAAAATTTATATTTATAATAATTTTTAAAATAAAAAAAAATTCGTTATTATTGAAATAAAAAATTATCATTATTTTTTAAAAAAAATAATAATAATCTCACGTAATTCTTTTTATTAATAAAAATTAAAATCCAATAAATAATTATAATTAATAAAAAATAGAAATTAGAAATTCAATAATTATTAAAAAAAATTCAAAAAATAGAATAATAATAATATAAAAAAATTCAAAAATAATTAAAATACAAATATAAATTAAAAAAATAATAATAACGAATTCAAAAATAATTAAAATACAAATATAAATTAAAAAAATAATAATAACGAATTCAAAAATTAAAATAAAATATTTAAAAAAGATAATAATATTAAAAAATTTTTAAATAACGTGGTTACCAAGCGAGTCGGACACCCAAGTGAGTCGGACATTTTCCGCGACTTTTACAACAAAACCCGACCATATATCAATCATAATAATCAAAATTCATATAAATTAATCAGAATTTTTTTTAGAAGAGATTATTACAATTTTCTAACAGATTCGCGTATTATATCCAGATTTATCATATTATTCATATCATCTTTTTCATATTTTTATCTTTATTCATTAACCATTATTTTTAAATAATTCATTTTTTATTGATTGTATAACATTTTTCTAATCTATTAAATTCTAATTATTTTAAAAAAAAATCCTTTTTTTTTTAATCAATTTTTTGAAATTCTTTAATATTTATTAAAAATCTCATTCGTCTTACGAAATAATGAGACCTTTTTCTTCAGAAAAATAATCCGATATATAATTTATTACGTATTTTTAATAATTTAATTAATTCCAATAAAAATTAATATTAACGAATTATTATAATATTATATAATTCGATTTTTAATAAATTCAGATTATAAAATTATTTTAATAGAATTTTATGACATTTTTAATTTTCATAAAAATGATAATTCTGATGAAAATTCTAAAAATATAAAAATATATAATTTAATATTAAATCGAGAAATTATATTTTTTGAATTATAAAAAATAAAATTTATTTTTCTAAAATTTATTTGAATATTTTTTATAATAAAAATCTTTTTAAATACGATTATAAATATTAAAAAAAATTCGGTCTTGATGATATATATAATATATATTCAAATAAAATCCTCAATTTGACATTCATATATTCTTTTTAATAAATTAAAACATCTAATATTAAATAATTAAAATATATAAAATAAATGAAAAAATATATAAAATATTAGAATTTTATTCTTTTTATAATAAAATTCAAAATTAATTAAATGATGATTTTCGTATTCATTTAAAATTAGAAATTGATATTATTCAATAATATATAATTTTATATATTTATCAAAATATTTTATTCATTTTAAATCAATTTTATTTATTATTCAATTATTATTATTTAAAAAAATAATCCAATCTAATAAAATTATACGATTTTTATATTAATTAATAAAATGATTTTTATTCATAATCATTAAAAATAATAAAATCGTCCAATTTTGAAAATTAATTTTCTGAATTATTATAATCTATTTCTGATTATCAGATTAAATTAATTTAGATTTTTTATATTAATTTACGTATATAATTATTATAATGAAAAAGATAATATTCATTATAAAATCAATTTCATTAAAATTAAAAATATTAATTATATTCATATCATATTTGATTATTATATTTGATATAAAAAAGAATCAGTTTTTAATAAATATAGGATTTTCATATAAAATCTTTTAAAAATTATATTTATATATAAAACGTATTTTAAATTCAAAATATCGTCTAATGAAATTAAAGATCTAATTATATCCAATATATATCGTATTATATTAAATCAATAATCAATTAATTATATTTTATATATATAAAATTCTAAATAAATATTTTTAAAAATCCAATTCAAGAATAAAATTTTTAATATACGATTTTTTTATATTATAAAATTTTCATAAATTGGATATTTTATCATTATATGAGAATTTATTATGATATCAGTTATATAATATTGAATATGAAATATTATAAAATTTTATAATCTTTTGAATATTAAAATTTTGATTTTTTTTAATAGCGTTTAAAATAAGAATAATTCTATTCTTTTTTAAAAAGGATTTCATGTATTATTGCGGAGAAAAATGTTGCCAAAATTGAAAGATTGAATTGTCGCGGAAAGTGTCCGACTCGTTTGGGTGTCCGACTCGCTTGGTAACCACGTTAATGATAAATAATTCAATAATTTCATAATAAAATTAAATTTTATAAAAAATTTTTATAAATATTTATGAAATTATTAAATATTTAAATTTTTAAATCGAATTCGTATTATATAAAATTATCTGAAATCGGAAATTTATAATCATTAGATCGATTTTTACATATCTGATATTAATCATAATATCTTTTAAATTAAATTAAAATTATAAAACGTTTCAATAAATATTTATAATTATCATCATTTAATTATTTAATTAATGATTATTATGATTATTGAGATAATGAAGAGGGAAGGACTGTTTGGAAGCGGCAACTTGGTGTTGCAGATACCCGTGGGTTGCACGGACCCGTGGATACTCCTATAGGGTAACCGACAGTGTCCCTAAAATAGGCATGGCAATTTGACGGTAGGAGACACTGACTGAGTGAGAACATGACAAGAGAAGAAACAGACGAGCAGAATTAAGGCACTTTGCCGCCGTAAGTAGCCTCAGCCTTGCGAGGGGCTCTCTAATCAGGATTGGATGCAGCTACATGTACCAAAGGCGCGGCTGACACTTGCCAAACGCAAACGGGTATCTAGCGTCAGGAGATCACTCAAATGCTATGCATCAAAGCCCATCGAAGTCAATGTGCTAGGTCTCTAAATCCAAAGCTTTGGAAATCCTATGCCAATAGTCTCATTTCGTGGTTAAGATTTGACACGCGATTTCGGCCCGAAGCACTAGTCCTGGTGATGCGCGGTCGTTATTATGTAAGCAATTTTCTTAATCAACCCTCAAGGTGCGAGCAGCAATGTTGTCTCACGGCGAAGCAAATGGAAGAGCCTGACGGCTGATTTTCTCAGATGGATAAGATGTCTTCGTCGTTAAGCGGCCTGCGCCGGCTGGATGGCTGAGGACCTGGAGGATTTTTTACTTATCCCTGACTCATTAGCCTACTCGCACTTCCACCTATATCACCGCTTGAAGCTTTTCGACGATGAAGATGATCAAGCAATATGAACCCATTATGTCCAAGCAAATTAGGGTGTAGAGGAGATTGGAGACATCGACTTGGGGCACTGGAACGTTTATTCCAATCCCTATATATTCCCTCCATCCATACAATCTGTCCACCTACGCGATCCTCTTATACGAATACTCCACACTACAGGTATTTACACTCAAATACCGAACTCCGTTAGGTTTAGATTATGAGTGTTTTACAGCGCTCGCAAAATTTGATTCCGGATTTCCAGACTTCGCAAGCATTCACTACTCGCGGTCAAAGTCGGTGCTAGGCTACTGTACACAGACGTAACACGCAATGCTTAGCAGCAACGCATTCATCTCACTTAACCTTCGTTCTATGCGACTAAGGAGCTCCGTTAAACTGGTCATGCATTGTTGACGGAAGGCTATCATCCAAAATTTCTGTAACGTTGGGCCAGATGAAACAATTCTGTTGAGCATCTCTTGCGAAGCCTAGATTGACTTGATCTCGTTTTCACTTGAATCCGCTTTAGCTTTTAAAAGTACATGTCTTTGACTACTAGCTAGAATCGTTCTACCAAAATACACGTGTCTCAAACCAGACACTATGGCTCAGCTGGTGTTCTATGAACATCAATCTCAAAGACCCGCGTGATACCATTAGACGGCAACTCATGTGTTGCAATGCCAATATCGCTTTCCTTTCCAAGAATCTTTTCGTTACTATCAGTTCTCAGAAATCCTGGGCCTGGAGCTCGATTGCCTGTTCGTATGGAGTTGCTTGTACCAAAATGACCACGTTTTGCTGACCAATGGATGCTGCTAGCACTATTCATCTCATACGTGAGCCCAGGTTTTCCGTTTGACCCAGAAAGCTGGTTTCTGTGGCGTGCTTGCCAAATGGGTCGTAGGAATGGAAGACAGATACTGATCAACTAGGTCATAGCTAATCAGCTTGATAGTCTTGCGAGATAGGGAGGACTATACGTACTGCAAGATTGAATTCGATCGTTTGGTACAATACTGTATCAAAATTATCGCCAGTCTTCACGATGACTTCAAGTCCAACTGCACGGGCAATTGAGAAGATGGTCGTAATAAATCCGAGTAGGAAAATTGTTATGAGACCAATCTTGGTTCTTTTGTCCATCTTTAGGGGTAAGAACATGGGCAAAGGAAGGGACCACACCATTACATCATTGAAAATAGTAATGGAGGCAATAGTGAAGTTCCATCGCGCGAAATCAATACATCGACCAGGATGGGATGAATGCCAGTTCTTCTGGATCTAATTCACCAATATTAGTAGCTTAAATCATAACGGAGTCAAACAGCTATACGTACGGGGACACAGAAGAGAAGGTTTCCGAGACCATAGGTGATGTGAAGTGCAATGGCGAAACCAAGGACAGCATAGATCGCTTGCTTCATCCGTGGTCTTTGGCTACCCTCCATCAATCTGAGATAGGTTAGACATGCAGCAATCTTCCAGAGGCCGAAGAGGAGTCCATGATAGACTCTGTTTGCATATGCAAGCTTATTAAGAGTCAGGACGTCCTTGGCTGGCCTTAGATGCGGAGCAAGTCCTGATCCCCATCTGGTATCTGAAGGAAAATAAGTACATATCCTAAGGTGAGCTCAGAATGCGAATGCATACCGTAGATATTGAGACTGGCATAGGCAATAGCGAAGGCCAAGGTTATCCCAAGGACGATATCGTCGGCTCGAATGTCTCTTCGTCGTAGGAACAGTCTCGTGACTATGGCCGTAGCCGAGATTGTCGTAAAAATGAGAGTGATAGCAATTAGTAGCTTGTATCTAGATTGAGCCTCTAGTTCCGGAGTGGCATTGAAAATCCACGTCATAGCTGAATGTGTTGGACGATTCAACTTCAGATTCTTTTCAATGCAACAGGACTCTATGGCACCAGGCCAGAGTTGTACAGGATGATAGCAGAGATCAACTTTGCAGACCCACTCGATTCTTAAGGGTACGAAATGACTTGGCCTGATACAACAGAGACGGAATATTTTACAAGAACCCCTTATGCGAATAGTGCGAGAACTCCATCTATGCAACTCCAGATTGTGATCGAGACTAACAGGAACATATGCAGGGATCTTCTGAGGCGGGAACTGCGTTGAAGTCGTCTTTCAACTTAATGAGGCGGCATCTTGGCAAGGTCGATTACGCCTACGCCCAAAACCAACCCCAGCACGCTCTCGTACATTACTCCATACAGTAGTGTCGTGATTTCCGCGCAGGACACAAATCCCATCCACCTCAAAGAATTCCTAGGCTTTTTGGCTAAATTCCCCGGTCTGAAGTGTTGTTTGATCTATAAGATGCATTTGTCAACCATCTCCCAAAACCGCCTTCGTGAGGTGTACTGTAGACGCATTCTCGTTTCCAGCAAGTCTCTGCAACATGGCCGCATTGTCAAGTGAAGAGGAATATCTGACTCAGGTCCTTGTCATCGGAGTCTAAGCGACTTTGATCAAGTTAACCAGACTGCGAGAGGAATGTGGTATCTATGTCGACTCGGCGCAAAAACGCCACCGCCGATACCAACGAACCACCCGGTCTTCCCCGCTTCCAATCACCGAAGAACTGACTCGCCATCAGCAATCTAATCCGCTAGCTAGACAGGTCCCCCAAGGGACTGGAGTACATTCTCAAAACGACACTCGTCAGGTACCGACCGCAGACCTCCAGCTAACCGGAAAATTGCCTGAGAAATGCCGTCTTTCCTGATAAGTGAACATGCATATCGATCCTTCCGGAACGATGTCCTCGAACACAAACCATGTCCCGCCACCGTTTACACGTTCCCCTGGACTTCTGGTCAATCGAAGCATTGACTCACCACGCGATGCTCTTCCCCGGTTGTTGGGACACGCTTGTCTGTTTCGCCAGGAACAGTGCTCGCTTGTAATCTTATAACGGTTTGGAACCAACACAGAGGCTGACGTATTCAACTCAACTACGAGTCGTGATTGTTCGTCCACCCAGTGTGTAGGAGTTCCTGAGGAGCACATTTGTGCATTTCAATGAACTCTGTGCAAAACCGGCAAACCCGGATAGCTGATCAAAAGATGTTCGAAGGACTAACGAGTTCTCGAATGTCTGAGACAACATTTGGTACTTTCGTACTCTACATTGATGTAAAAGGTGTTGCTCTGTGGAAAGGGGGTAATAATATCCAATTTTTCATCAGTCATTGGTACGGTGATTTCTTCTTTGGTTCAAGACACATGCTCACTGGGCCCCAAAATTTCTCTTCATCATTGCAAGAATAGCTGACGCGTGCATTTCACATTCAATCGCCTTAGCAAGTCTGATGGTCAGTGCATCATTGGATTAGTGGCTATACTTTTGATTGGTCCAACCACATTAATTCTCAAAAGTCCAGAGGTACTGGTTTGAGTGGACAGATTGGTGGAACCCCAAAAACGTGCTCTTAGCCCCGCTCCCTCTAGGATGGGTTTCAACATATGAACATTGCTTCGGATGCGAGTCAGATTTTCATGATTATCTGCGGCAGCCATCGGCAATAACCTTGTCATGGCTTCGAACACTAGGCGGAGACTTGTTGCGGCACGGTTCGACGGTGTCACGCTAGTCCCCACGAACTACTTCGGTCAAGTGCTGCGACATGTTTCCGTCCCCAGCACGACGGCTGAACAGGTTGGACAGCTTTCGCTATTGGGTTATGGATGCCACGGGCTTGTCAGTGGCTTGCGCGTTTGCTGGCTCAATGGCCTGCAGTGACCAGATCCCTCGAACGACCCTTTCAATCAAAGGCATTTCACCTAAAATGATCGTGAATCTCAGTCTTTTGATCGACTGTCTGGCCGCAACGCTGATA
The DNA here is from genome assembly GCA_021030915.1 of Astrothelium macrocarpum. Classification (NCBI taxonomy): domain Eukaryota; kingdom Fungi; phylum Ascomycota; class Dothideomycetes; order Trypetheliales; family Trypetheliaceae; genus Astrothelium; species Astrothelium macrocarpum. The sequence continues at coordinate 47,206 of JAGEMR010000174.1, read as the reverse complement.
GGCAAACGAGGAAGAACCGCGAAGATCTCCCCTGTTCTCTTATTACCGATAACAGTACCCAGCGAACCAAACAGGGCCGAAGAGACAGGCTTCAGAGTGGCGCTCTAGCCTAATACGTCTCTCCAAAAGGCTTTTCTTACTACATGAACCGCATCGCCGTTGCATGTAGCTGTTGAAGTCAGACACTTTGCTGTCGTTCTTTCTCTTCGTTGTACATCTCTTGTCTCATTGCACATCATGTCTACTTCCAAAGAACCCGAAGTAGAGCAAATGGCCCATAGCCCTTCCTTGGAGTCAAACGAATTCATGGCCAGCAAGGCCAATTCCAAAGCTCGCGACGAAGCTTTGGACTTTTTGGAGAAACACCGTGACGAGTCTAGTGTCGCTCTTGGGTTTGATAAGGCGTACATATCCAGACTTAAGCGGAAAATAGACTGGAGATTCCTACCTTTCGGATTTGTGGTCATCACTTTTAACATCATTGACAAAACCTTGCTGAACGTAGGTGTTCAACCCCTCGAACGATCGGGCATCAATTTGGGGTAACCTCTATGTAGTATGGCAACGTCATGGGGCTGTCTCAATCGCTGCATCTCACAGGCAATGATTTCTCTAATGCATCATCCGCATTTTCCATCGCGAACTGCATCTTTGCAGTTGTCAATGGTCAGTCTTTTAAGAGCAGGCGTCGATTTTGCGAGTATGCCGTTGACTTCTCTTAGTGTTTTTACTTCAAAGATTGCCGGTCGGAAAGTGGCTTGCAGTCTCTCTTGCCATTTGGTCTATTGCCACTGCTTCCACTGCGGCCACCAAAAATTATCACGGTTTGCTTGCTACTCGAATTGTCGCTGGAGCCGTAGAATCTACGGTACCACCAGCATTGGTGCTTCTTACAGCTCAATGGTACACCAGAACGGAACAGGCCTCTCGGTACAGTCTCTGGTTCCTGGGGACTGGGTTCGGCCAGACGCTCGGCGGCGTCTTCTCCTGGGCCTTTCAGCACGTTGACGAACATGCTTCTCTTGCAGGGTGGCGGATCATGTATGTCTAAGTCTTTGACTGTTTGAAAAGATACTCATATCACTAGGTTTCTTGTTCTGGGTGTCGCCACGTTTACTTTTGCAGTCCTGTTGTTCTTTCTCCTTCCGGATACGCCAATGCAGGCCCGTTTCCTTACTAATGAGGAGAAAGTTGCTCTGCTCCAACATATCAAGATCAATCAGACCGGTGTCGAAAATAAGAAATTCATTCCGCAACAGCTGCTTGAAGGCATTTTGGATGTTCAGATTTGGATCTTCTTTTTGATAATGCTTCTCGGCGGTACGGGTGGCGGTCTTATTACCACTTACTCCGCAACTATCCTCAAAAACCTTGGATACAACTCAAAACGCTCGGCTTTACTTCTCACCGCTACCGGTCCTATGACCATAGTTGGCGCCCTGTTTGTAGGCTACGGTGTCCGTTATTTTGGCAATCGCTGGGCCTTTATGAATGCGATACTGGTACTGGCCGTGCTGGGTTCAGCGCTTTTAGCTTTTCCAACAGGCGATAAATCATCATGTGGTCTCGCTGGGATCTTGCTCGCCGATTTGCTTATTTCGCCGACACCTACCATCTACCAATGGCTTGCAGCTAACGTTGCCGGTCATACCAAGCGCGCTTACGGCGCGGCAATGCTGCAGGTATCTTTCGCAATTGGCGCCATTATTGGTCCCCAGACTTTCCAGGCCAAAGACGCACCACAATATAAACCAGCAAAGATCGCTTTGATGTCGTTCCTTGCCGGAGAAGTTCTCTTCGTATTCGTTCTACGTATCTATTACGGCATTTGTAACAAGAACCGAGACAAGCGATCGCATGCGGCAGGCGAGGATGTTGCAGACTCCACGGCATACGCTGGTCTGACGGACAAGCAGAACATAACTTTCCGTTACGTGTACTGATGATAGAACAATTAGACTCGTTTTCTCTCCTAGTTTTGCGGGCAACTACCATTTGATTCTTGATATGAGCCATGGATTAGGTTATTATGCGTGAAAAGCTAAAATTTAAATTTTTTCTGGGTCGTGTAGAAGGCTACAAGCAGTGAAGATTGTAAGCCAAAGTGGTGTAACTCACCAACAAGCATTAAAATGTCCTACAATCACAAGATGAGTTTTAATCTAGCGAGCCTAATAGATCTCCGACAGACGTTGAGCGCCTGATTCCAGATCCTTACGCTATGAGATCAGTCAAGTAGAACGCAAGGAGTGGCGCAAGTAGGTACACGCAGAACCTGATGTTCGAGTAGCCAACGATGGTATTGCGAGGATCGTAGAAAGTCGTGAACCTTTTCCCGTCAACCATTTTACCGTCATGTTAGCTGATACGCTAAAATTGCCACAGCCGCGTTGATGTCGATAATTACCAGCGCCCCGCTCTGCGGCACAGACGCTCTAACGATACTGGCTTAATTTTTTCATCCAAGTGGGCTCTTTGAGAAGTGGATCGACGGTATCGAAATAAAAATCCCCCGCTCCAGGATTGAAGAGCTAAGCTTGTCTTGCGATTCAGTACCTTGCTGGTCGTCGTCATGCTCCTATGATAAAAAGCGATGTTTCGTAAGCAATTATGTGGATTTTCTCCTATCATTCAATTGTCCATTGTTATTCAGAAGACTTTTGCCAGAGTATAAATCTGTCCAAACTACGAAACTTTCAATCCATATAAGCTCCAGGTCATGCGATCCCTTCAACAAGCAATCAAAAGTGTAAATGACGCGGCCTTGGCTCAGGATAATGGGGAACAAGGCGCACATGAGCGACTGCTTCAAAGTATCGACGAGCTACAACTTGCAGCTGAAGCGCCGACAGATATAGTAGCAAGAATCCGACGGCAGGTATGAAAGCCAGTCTTATTGCAACAACGAACTGCCGCATTAATGAAAGTTTTTTTTTGTCCATAGTAAATCCAAAGAGGTGCAGACACTAACAATTCTTTTTATGTCTTGACAGGCTATGCCACTTGCTATCGTCAGAGTTGTGATAGAGAATGGGCTCCTTCAAGCACTTAGCGAGGCGCATGATAAGCCGGTGACTGTGGCAGATCTTGCAAAGAAAACTCATGTCGACGAGCTTCTCATCCGTGAGTCCATGGAAATTTCGATTCATATTACAGTCACTGGTAACTTACGGACCGCTGTCAGTTCGCTTATTGCGCTGTACATCCGGTATGGGCGTCGTGGATGAGGTTGGGGAAAATACCTTTGCCGCAAATTCCGCGACAAGATACGTCTTGCAGCCCGGGGCCACCGGATCGTTAAAATACCAGTATGTCATCTACCAAAGACTGCCACTGTCAACCCGCCAGTATAGCTATCTCTGGTAATTTCTGACGCTTTTAGGCATGACTTGTTTTTCCCAATGTTCTCTTCCCTTGTCCCGTATTTACAGAAACACGGGACAATACACCAATTTCCAGAAAAGCCTGGAGAGGAAAATGTGTTCCAGTACGCATTCGGTGATGATATCTGGAGTTATCTCAAATCTCATCAGGACTGGAAGCGTAATTTTGACGCATTCATGTCATATCGTCATATACCTAATCCATGGTATGAGACGTATCCAGTCAACGAAGAACTAAGCAAGAGTAGCTTGGAAAATAGCTCTGATTCAGTGCTCATTGTTGATGTCGCCGGAGGTGTAGGCCATGATATTCGCGCTTTCCGAGAACAGTATCCTACGATACCCGGTAGATGTATTTTGGAAGATTTGCCAGAAACGCTGCAGAAGGTGAGCCCGGACACACTTACAGGAATCGAGTTAGTCCCGTACAACTTTTTCACGGAACAGCCAATAAAAGGTCAGTGTCGCCGTCCGTTTCCTGTTGCGATAGAGACGAGTTTCCAATCGAGTGACTGCAAACCCATAACTCACCTCAGATCAATCGCAAATTGGACTCGCAGATCCAAAGACGACGGTTGACACTTCTTAGAGAGTTACTAACGATCCTTTCTAGGTGCCCGAATGTATTTCTTCCGACGTATCCTGCACGATTGGTCCGATAACCAATGTCGGAAACTCCTTGCAAACACTGTGGCGGCTATGGATGACGAGTATTCCCGCATTCTGATCGAAGATCGGATTCTGCCACCGAGCGGAGTGAGTTTGGCCACGGCATTAGCCGACGTGAACATGATGTTTCATTGTAGTGGAATAGAGAGGACAGAGAGCCAGTTTCATCAACTACTTCATTCTGCAGGTCTGGAAATTGTCAAAATCTGGCGCTCATCTTCGGGTTTTATAGAAGGTGTTATTGAAACACGCAAGAGACGCGTGTAGAACTAGATCTCATGTAGACTGCATTTAGAATCACTGAGGAGTAGATAGGCCTTGGCAGACTAAAATTGCGGTCAAGGTACACGAAGAGCTCTTGAGTAGTCTGAGCAATGGGATAGATAGGGAAAGAGCGGGTGGTTCGAAAGACATGATCTCGAAGCTTGTGACACATGTCTGATTGGAATGAACGAGTGAGATTCGGACAAATGCAGCGAAAACAATCGGACGAATAGTCGAGATTAGAAGCGTTCCATGATTTTCAGTGAGGAAAAGCTGACGCGTTGACGCGTTTGTTGAGCAGTGTAAATATAAACGATGGCTTCCGCGGATGAACCAACCCCGATTCGCAAATAACGGAATCTCCTTGGGACAGAACTGCGGTCTCATAATCTCCAAACCATCAAAATCGATTGCGACAATATCTTGAATCTTGTTGTTTCGTATCTTTATTTTATTTTATTTTCTTTTGCATTGTACTATACAACAGTCGTTCACTTGTCTAATCTAAACTTTAGCATACTTTTCATATCAGCTTGACAGTTGAGACATCTAATTTTTGTCATGGTTCCATTATGACGGTATTTGACTAGAATGCCAGTCTCGCCAAGTATCTCATGAAAGATCAAAATTCCTCAATTAATTGATACGACAATTGACCTCTCACAATGAAAACGGCGATTTCCTAACCGAGCGGGCCGCCTTCACCCAATGCCGAGCGTAAGCGGTGCCAGCCGGCTCATCCATCCTACAAAAATTGCCCAAATCTCCTACTTTAAACCTCCAATTCCCACCATGAATCCCCTATAGCCCTCCAGCAATGCCGCCTCTCGCGCGGCCAGCCCTCTCCGTCCTCAGGAGCCCGCGACACCTCCCTCCACGCCGACTCTACTCCTCGCACCCCGCGAACGCCCGCCTCAACCTCCCCATCGACTTCTCCACGACCCCCCTCCTCCACCACACCTCCTCCTCGGCGCTGTCCTCCCCATCTCTCGCACCCCACATCGACACGGCCTCGCTCCCGCCCTCCACCAAGCCCACAACGACCCGGCTGCCGCTGCACTCGTCGATCAACGCGGCGCTCGCGCACGCCCTGCGCGCCTCGCCCTCCGTGCTGCTGTTCGGCGAGGACGTGGCCTTTGGCGGCGTCTTCCGCTGCAGCACGGATTTGCTGGCGAGCTTCGGCCCGGAGCGCGTGTTCAACACGCCGCTGTCGGAGCAGGGCATCGTGGGCTTTGCCATCGGCCTGGCGATGGAGGGCGGCATGCCCGTGGCCGAGGTGCAGTTTGCCGATTATGTGTACCCGGCGTTCGATCAGTTGGTGAATGAGGCGGCGAAGGCGAGGTTTCGGGCGGGGAGGAATGGTTATAAGGGGGCAGCAGGTGGGAGGGAGGGCGTGGAGGGGTGGGGAGATGGGGGGCAAGGGTGTGGTGGGTTGGTGGTGAGGATGCCGTGTGGTGGGGTTGGTCATGGTGCGCTGTACGTGTGTTTTTGTTTCAATAATCAGCGTCAATCAGGTCCCGACTACACTGCTTTTGACTTACGTGACGCCAAGAGTAGCATTGTGCTGAGTTTGGTGACGATAGGTATCATTCTCAATCTCCTGAATCCCTCTTCAGTCATATCCCTGGTCTTCGTGTCGTTTTACCTCGCTCTCCTTCCCAAGCGAAAGGTCTTCTTCTAAGCTCCATTCGGACTTGCCCGGATCCTGTCGTGTTCCTCGAGCCCAAGACTCTCTACCGTGCTGCAGTCGAACATGTTCCGGATGCACCTTATTTTCTCCCGCTTTCAGCTGCCGAAATCCTGCGTCCTGGGAGCGACATAACTGTCATCAGCTATGGCGCCCCACTGTACACCTGTGCGGCGGCAATCGAAGCGATCGAGAATGACATCAAAGGTGTGAAATGCGAATTGATTGATTTGAGGACGATATATCCATGGGACCGAGACACGATTATGAAGAGTGTGAAGAAAACGGGAAAGGCAGTCGTCGTGCATGAGAGTATGGTGAATGCAGGTATAGGAGCAGAGGTGGCCGCGAGTATCCAGGAAAGAGCATTTCTAAGGCTAGAAGCACCAGTAAGAAGAATAGCAGGATGGAGCACGCATATGGGCTTGGCGTATGAAAAGTTCAATGTTCCGGTAAGTTCAATCAGTCCGCATTCAGGAGCCGCGATTTGCTGACATATGTCCTTGCTAGGATGTGACGCGTAAGTTTGGGGACAAATGTTGCTTGACGTTGTATAATACTGAATGCTGATCTTGTGCTATTCTAGGGATATACGACGGGATAAAAGAGACACTGGAGTATTAACGGAACGGCTGGTAGCATTTCCGATTATCCAGCGCCATATGTCGGCACCCGTTTGATTTGCGCCCAAACGCAATCCCCTGACATATAAACACATGGTTCGCAAAAACTGCTTGCATAGAAATTGGTGTATATCGGAGTCATGCAGGATTCCTATCTGAGTTCCTAGTTTTTGACCACGGTATCATGCTTGAATGATCCAACTGAGATGAAATAAGGTTTAGGCGAGATTTAAGACATTTCAATGACTTGGGAGACGACCTTTTGGGTAGAACACTATCCGCATCTATCAACTCGGCCTAGAGAGAGGATGACATTGGACGGGAAAACCCGCTGCGCGCACTTTTACTGGTGTCGACTCTGCTTTAGAGCTGAATCAGCTCGTTGGACAGCTAGGAGGTCCACAATTTATGGTAATTGTTCTTGTAAAGATGCGTATTAATCATCTTAGATTTAGACGATTGTCTTTCGGCGTACTCATAAGGCTTTGCCAAGAAAAGGGTGTGCCCAGAGCATTATCAAGCCCGACGTCCAGCTTGACCTTCAACGACATTCAAATTGATCGTCGTCTGGTGATTTGCAGTTTTTCTCAAGGAGACCATTGATATGGCTACTTGAGAATCTCCTTCACTAAGCATCCATACTTCTCCACTCGACAATGACGCTTCCCGTCACAAATGCTCCGAACTCTATGATCCAATCTAATTTCTCCCCCTTTCATACGTATAGTGGGCCGGCATTAAAATCTAATATGCGCTAAAAATTTCGTGGTGGGGCGAAGAAAATTTGGTTGGAAAGTTCCAATTCCAGAAGATAATATTATCCAATTGGTGGTCAATGAAAAAAATGTCATGATCCAGAATCTCGAGTTCTTGCAAATTTTCTTTATAAATTTCCCTTGAGGGTTCTAGACCCCCGGATCTTTCGATCAATTCACCTCAAGTTTCTGAATTGCAAAGATAGTTGTTGTTCTACTATCTTGAACTGTCAAAGCCGTGCTTGCCGTCCTCAGACCATCATTCGCAATGCTATCAATTGCCACCAATCAGCAGCTCGACCGTTTAAATTAATTGCGGGAAAAGCAATCCTCAGGAGCTCAGCTTCCCGTCTTACGAAGTCAACTACCCGCCAACTGCCGTCAGACGGATTCCTGCTCTACGGCGACAGCTCGTTAGTGCCGAACCCTTGCGAACTCGAGCCTGGATGGCAGACTTGCAAAACATAATGCAGCTTCATCCTGCTACCACGGCACATATTCCTACGAGATGTGTGAGTCCCATCGACTCCGATGGATTGCAGATAGAATTGCAAGTTGTTCGATCGGCCAAAGAGTGAGTCTGGAGACAAGGCTGAAGTCGCGCTTTTCGGCGACATCAATCGCCGTCGATGACGTGAGGCGGACCCACTTGCCCATGATGGCCGTTGTTGTGAAAAGCGGCCGAGGCTCTACCGGTCAGCTTCCAACATGCAGCTAATGCGCGTTAACGTCTTTGAAGTATAATCGTCTTGGCATAGTTAAATACCCGAGGTCGCAGATGGCTTTGCTTTAGCTATGTTGGCAATAGCTGTTTTTTTCATAACGCTCTTTTTCATGAAGCCAGATACTTCACCATTCTGATCAGAAAGCAGGCATCTTGCTGTAGCGAAGGGATCTTGCGACGGGACAGAAATTTATCCATCAGCCTCTGTACTCATCCTCGTCTCCACCTTGATAGCACCCATCTCGATGTCTCTTCTATCTCTACTGTCATCATCTCCTAAAGACAGCCAGCTTGGTCCCTTCCGACTTGATGGATTGTCGTTGCCAGTGTAGACCTCAGTCTTGACGATCTGTTCCGTGCTTGATGCTGCTGCTCCACTACCGCCCTTCCGATATGGTCCACTATAAGGAGCAGAACCCTTTGAGCCCGTCTTATCCGTGGCGCTGGACGAAGAGAAGAAGCTCTTGAATGAGGCGCGAAGATAAATGAGCGATTGTGATGTTCGAATAAGCGGCCAGTAGGTTGGCAAGCAGGCGCAAATGATTGACCAAGATGCTTCGATACTAGACCACATGATAGTCGCGACTATAGCCGGACCAAAGTCTTCCGCAAAATCTGATGTCGGATCGCCTTGGATGAAGATGACTGTGTATGCCAAACGGACCGTGGATGCAACGACGCAGAATATTCCTACGCCGAATATGCCGATTAGGCCGACTTTTTGTGTTTTGTCTAAATGTAGTCTTCTGATAAAGATGACTGGAATGCCGAGAATGCAGATGTCGATTGCGATGTCGGTTGCACTGCATAATGTATACATAAGACTGTAGTTTGTAAGCGGTGTAGGGCAAAAGGTCCAATTGCACCAGATCGGATAGACCTGGAAGAGTGTAGCAAAGAAGAAGGCGACTAGCCATGCGCCGACAAGACCGAGAAAGACGAGGACAATGATAGGGTAGCGGCCTTGCTGAGTGAAGATTCTACCGTACAAGCAGAGCACGGAGAATTTGACGAACGCTACGGCGAAGATGTACCAGAATTGCTGCACAAAGAGTATCTATAATCTCATTAACAATCATACTTGATACTGTGTGAACGTGTGCAATAGCTCCGCTCACTTTCAAGAATTGAGTGGCCTTCTCATCACTCAGTTGCGGGAATGGCACTCCGAAGCCTCCCACGGGTACGCCAACGATATTGCTCGTTGCCAGTCCAGCGGCTATAAGCTGTAAAAGCGTTAAGCGGACTGAAGTTGTGGTGCGAGAAGGTTGACTTACCCATGATGCAACGATCAAGTTGTCATCAGCCCTGAAGCCCATCTGCTTGCTCTTCCTAACGTATAGCCTTAGTATGACGGCAAGAAGAGCCAGGCCGATAAAGATTGAATTGGTAACGATCATGCCGAGCTGTTCTGAGTTAAGCGCCATATTTACGACCCAGAATATGAGGTACGATTTTGACAGATGAAAAGTTGAGCGCTCGGATTGAGGTATGGAAGAATCCTGATCTCACTTAGGCTTTCTGCACATAAGACGAAAGTGCGGTTTAAGAGGAGCGACTCCATCAATGCTCTGATCATCTGCCCTCAGCCGCGCTTATCCATGTTTCTTTCGAAACAAAACGAACGGCATTGGGTTGCGGCGAAGCTCGGGCTAACCTGTACCATCTTTTGTTTTGCAGGTTTAATTAGTCGGCATACACCATAGGAGCTCGCATACGCAAAAGACAAACGATCTTGGCCATCTAGAAATTACCTGCATCATGTGCAGCACGAATAGAATGTGCAGAAGGCTAGGCCGAAAGAAGGATGCTGGTCTGTTTTGCGAGGACGACAAAGCCAACAGGCTGGATGTGTATTCGCAAGAAGAACAGCGGACGCCTAACTCAGCTATCAGCTACGGGCATGCATCCAGGCGCACAACGTATTCGGGGGCAGAAGAGGTACTGCGCACTCATTTGTTTTGCCGGCTTTTCATCAGACGAGAAAGAGCGTCTCCCATTTACGGGTAAGCCTCGTGCTCGTGGCCGCTATAATGGGGCTGCTGATGCCATGCAGATGCTCTGCAGGGAGTTTAGGCCAAGGTTGGAAGAGGAAGTACAAACACCGATGCCGTTAGGGCACGTTGCAGCGCATTCTGTCTCGAAGCGGCCATAGGAGCGACCTAAGCGCGTTCGACCGTTAGCGCTGATGATCGTGAAAATCGATCCAGTATAGGAAACTTTCATGAATCGAAGACGGATGGGGCTGATTGTACGTTGTCTCATTCGCCAAATTGCATCAACCTTTTGTAGATCATACTTCATTTGGCCTATCACCTGAGACTTCCTCTTAATTCCATTTTTCTGATCCAATCGAATCAAATATGAACGGCCCCCCAAAATGCGCTGACCACTCACCAACGGTCGCACGCGCCCAGGTGCTCTAGAGGCGTCTGCCATTCCATCCTCGGATTCAGCTCTTCCTAATCGACGAGGACTGCAGGCTACGACCAACGCATGCTGCAGGCGTGGCCCTGGAGGCGCTATTGAATTGGTAATTGAGAAGCATGGACAGATACCCTCGGTATCTGAGGCAAGTCATCGGGATCTGGTACCGGGAAAGCTAAAAAGCTTCGACAAAGTTCTGGAGTGATATGTGCTAGTTCGGAGAATGTAATGGGATTCTGTCCTTCATGGCGCCATCGGCTATACAGGCACAGCTTTTCGTCGAGCTTTAACCGCTTTCATATCAAGCGAACTCTAAGGGTACTACTAGCCGAACTCTTGATCTATTTTACAGTTGTAATGGATGAAGCTTGGCCCCCCTCTCCGTTACTTTATTCTTTCTCTGGTATAGTCTAATTCTCCTACGCGAACTTCTTCGACTAGGTAGCCGACTGCAACAGTACCACCCTATGTGTTTAAAACAAATCTCAATTGTCTATTCTGGACCTCGAGCATGATGTCGTGAAGACAATACCGGTATAAGATTTCTACCGCGGGGGCGGACAATTAAGCGAGGAGCATGGCTTTCCCCTTGTAACATCGACCCTTGACTACTCGCTTACGGTAATTATCTTGCGGTTGCACGTGTACAACGTGCTTTGCGTCAGTCGATTCGCTTTCATGCAAGTAAGTGGGGACCAACATTCTTTGTAGTAGATCCACAGCTGTCAACTTATAGACCTTCCCTGTTCCTGCGCTGTATGAATAGCATCCCCCTTGAAGCTGAGACCTCTTGGATCGCTCTCGATCTGATCATCAACCCTTCGGATGAAGTAGATGTGTTCAGCTGAGCGCGCAGATGGGGATAGGAAGCGGCGGCGCCTCGCATCCAGGCAGGTAAATTCAAATATATGTACCCGATGCGTGACGATAGCCCAGGGCCGGAAGACCCCAGACATAACTGGTTTGCGCGCGCAAGTAGCACGCGAACCGTAAAATGCTGATGTATAACTTGGATTCATTTTGAAAATGGCCGACTACTGAGAGGCTGGCTCCTATAGCCCCTTTTCTATCGATTCCTCAACCATTTTGAAGCTGCGCCCGTGTGAAATATTTTCATAAATCGGTGTACGTGCAGCCATAGGAAGAAACCAAAGGGTGCAAGCAAGCGAAGCCGATTACATTCGCCTTTACTTGAACACGAATCTCGATCCATAGCAAATAGAAGCTTCTTTGGAGGTCCTGTCTAGTTCTCGACTCTCCAGCGTTCCGCTGTCGAAGGCTCACACTTCCCATAATGGCTGCTGATGCTCCCAAAACATCAAACTCCTACGACAAACCTGTACACATCGCCATAATTGGGGGAACCGGTCTCCAATCTCTTTCCTCCTTCGAACTCGTCGCCAAGGTCAATCCTAGTACGCCCTGGGGCTTTGCTTCCTCGTCAGTTTGCATCTACCACTATTACAGCCAATCTAGTGCAATACCTATCGCTTTCATCTCCCGTCACGGACCTAACCATGAACTAGCTCCTCATGAGATCCCTAATCGAGCGAACATCGCCGCCCTCCGTAGTCTGGGTGTTCGTACAATCATAGCTTTTTCAGCTGCAGGTAGTCTCGAAGAAGATGTTGAACCAAGGGATTTCATCATTCCTGATCAGATCATTGATCGCACAAAGGGGAATAGACCCTGGACCTTCTTTGAGGGGGGAATTGTGGGTCACATTGGATTTGGAGATCCGTTCGACATCGGGCTGCATAAAGTCATAAGCAGTTGCGGCAAGAAGATGGCCGGTGATGGATTCAAAATACATGATCGAGGAACGGTTGTGTGTATAGAAGGCCCCCAGTTTTCCACTCGCGCGGAATCCAATCTCTACCGTCAATGGGGTGGCACCGCAATCAACATGTCCGTCATCCCTGAAGCAAAACTCGCCAGAGAGGCCGAGATTGCGTATCAAATGGTATGCATGTCGACGGATTACGACTGCTGGCATACCTCGGGAACAGTGTCTGTGGAAGGTGTTTTTGCGAACATGAGGGCGAATGCGGAGAATGCGGCGAAGTTCACGGAGGCCGTTGTTAGCGAACTTTCCAAGGCGGAATACCAAGATCTGGTGAGGGCGCAGCACTTAGAAGGACAGACAAAGCTAGCATGCGCAGTGACGCGAAAGGATGGACAAGGACGGGCGGCTGTTAAGAAACTGGAGTGGCTATTCCCGGGGTGCTTTGCTGATTGAATTCGCCTGCGATTGAACCCACATATCTATATAGATCGATAGTAGTCGATAATAAAGTCCATCTTGTCATGCCTATGGGGCGTAATGTTTCCGCTCGGATACATCAGGGGGTAAAGGGGTGGGGCGCGCTAAAGCAAGTGCCACGCGGTCGTGCTGTACGTGTGCCCCACGCGTTCGGGGCTGACGTGTACCTGGTCGGACTCGATCTTGGCCCATGAGGACGAGATGTGTTTTTCAAGCTCATCTATCCGTGATGCAGTGTTACTCTCGACGGTGCTGATTTGTCAAGATTCTTGCTGCTGAAAAAAGATCACATTGTCTATCAAAACCCACAACCATCAGCCGAAGCTTAAAGGAGTGTCGATACACCAGAAGCAAAGGGTATATTAGAGACATGCAATATGAATATGAACTGTCATACTAACCGGCCGACAAATATGAGAATAAAGTTCAAGATCTGGATGTAGTCTCTCATGTGGAAGCGAAAGCGCTCAACTGTTGCTTACAAACATCGAACTAAAGTCATGAAGTTGGTGGAACAGCGTCTCAAATCGTTCAGACATCTCCTCAAATCGTCAAAGATGTTTTGGCTACCCTCTGAGACGTATTGTGATTCTTGCTGTTCTGATGTGAATATGCGAACTTTGGTGATAGCACTTGCTAAAGTTCGAACATCATTCAGAGGGCCATCAACATCATCCCCGGCTTTGCACCAACGACCGAGAAATCCGCGCAAATAGGACCCTGACTCCGAAATCAGGTTTGCTAGTATAATATCAGCTGAGATGTTTGTAAAAGCTGCAAGATTCGCCATTACTTTTCACTCATCAAAAGACGTATAAAAGAAATATGAGAGAACTTTGTGGTTATCCATTGTAGTTTCAAGATCACTTAAGAGTGTTTACACTCCGAGCGCCGGTACAATGGGACAGTCGAGTCCAACCCAGTCGCGTCACGGTGCGCCATGATAAGTTGGCTCCTACCCTCGTGAAGGCTTAGTCCTTGGCTGAGCAGGCATTCCCAATTCGTTTTACCAAGCCTCGTCTATAAGGTAGGTTTATCTTCCGATTCATGCATGTCATTTTCCTCTTAAGTGTAGACTAGCGGGGCTCTGTGATTTGTGTTGAAGTTGATGAACTGATCTCGCCGAAGATGAAGTGTAAGAGTCTAAGTAGAGCAGCGGCGGCAGATCTAAACTCTATATACACTAGACTCGATGGGTTAATCACCACTATAGCTCTTCAGAGTTGCTTCCAATTCAACAACTTGCTGAATCTATTCTAAGATTGATGTTCCATGCACGTATCCTAATCAGCACTGGATGAAAGACTTTACAAATGTGAGAGTTGGGTTTCATTTCTTGAGGTCTTTTGTTTGTGTCTAAGGATCGCGGGCTACAGCTACCGCATTGGTACTGGTGTGTATTGCAAGAGGCTTGCTCTTGGACTTTGCGCAATCGAAGATCTAATAGATCAAATTTTGAAAGAGAGATCACCACTGAAATGTAGTATTAAATGGGGCTACAAGGGTGCCACGGTCTAACCAATCCCAATGGCCCGATTCATCTCCAGGCTACAAGGTGACGACTCCGCCGATTTCAATATTGAGCCCAAGCACTCGAGCTTTAAAACGGGACAGGAAATTCCTTCTTTTTTGTCCGCTATACCTGCCAGCTTCATGCACTATTGAGATGTTTTCCTAAACTCAAACCACAAATATTTTTACTCTACACATCCTTTCCTTCCACCCAAAACCAAGCATGAACGTCGCACTCGCAGGCAGCACAGGCCTCGTCGTAAGACCCGCCCCCTCCATCCTCCCATCCCACGCTCTAATCCCTCCGCAGGGCTCCAACATCCTCACCACCCTCCTGACCCACCCCAGCATCTCCACCATCCACGCCTACACCCGCAAACCCCTCCCCACCACCTCCCCCACCCTCCACCCCATCACCTCCGCCGACCCCTCCCACTGGCCCTCCCTCTACCCACCCTCCACCACGCTCTTCATCTCCGCCCTCGCCAGCACCCTCGCCCAAGCCGGCAGCCTCACCGCCCTGCGGCGCATCACCCACGACCTCAACCTGTCGCTCGCGCGCGCGGCGCTCGCGGCGGGCGCCCGCACGTACGTACTGGTCTCGGCGGCGGGCGCGAGCGCGTCCTCGTCGTTCGCCTGGTCCCGCATGAAGGGCGAGCTGGAGGCCGCGGTGGCGGAGCTGGGGTTCGCGCACGTGGTGCTGGTGCGGCCCGGCATGATTGTGGGGGAGCGGCGCGAGGCCGGGTGGGCGGAGGTGGTGCTGAAGGTGTTGGCGAGGGGGTTGGGGAGGGTGCATGAGCGATGGTTGAAGGATCCGTGGGCCGTGGGTGCGGGTGTTGTTGCGAGGGCTGCTGTGCGGGCGGGGGAGTTGTGTGAGAGGGATGAGAAGCCGGAGGGGGTTGGGAAGGTGTGGGTTGTGGGGCAGGCGGAGATTGTGAGGTTGGGGAGGACGGAGTGGAGGGAGTGATGGGATGGGAGGGGGGAGGGAATATTGGATGGTTAGATGGGGACGTGTGGGTGGTGGTAATGGGGGATTTAGCTTTTTTGGTAAAACATTAGTGCTGCTTTTTGGGAGTGTATGGGGGGAAAGCGTAGTCAATAGTGAATTGGATAGTTTTCCTGGCTGGGAATAATTCCCAGTTTTGTAGGGCATACAGTAACACTTCGGCACGGGACTCAAATTAGGAGTAGACTCATACCCGGGCTGAATAAGCGGTATTACGCCTGGAGTAGATATGATGTTTTAATTCCCGATTGGTCATCTATCGCTACAATACAGTAATGTACACGCAATGAAAGTAAGAGTGGAGCAATCGAAGCCCCCAATGCCATGTCGTGCCATCCCAGGCATTCGTAAGATGCCTACGTATTGCCAAGCCTCATCTA
The DNA here is from genome assembly GCA_021030915.1 of Astrothelium macrocarpum. NCBI lineage: Eukaryota > Fungi > Ascomycota > Dothideomycetes > Trypetheliales > Trypetheliaceae > Astrothelium > Astrothelium macrocarpum. The sequence goes on along the minus strand of JAGEMR010000174.1, from coordinate 31,513 downwards.
TGATAATGCCTGGTGTGAAAGCGAATGAGGTAATCGTCAATGGAAAAAAATATTACTAGAGAAGGATAAAAAGCCCTCCCGTAATGCTCTTCAGACGAGCTCAGTGGTTTGTGCCAGTAAGTAGTTTTCTATTCCGCTTGATAAGAGCATTCAACTCGCGCTCCAAGCGATCCGTCTTCTTCTTGCTATCTAGCCACGCAGTTTCAGCCTCCTTCACACCTGCAGCCGAGAGTTGCGTTGATCGTCCTGCGTTTGTACTGGTACCGGCCGAAGAATTGGTCGAAGTTGTACTGTTGGTATTGGATGCGCCAGCCGGATCGGTGCGAGATAAAGAGCCTCCAGTCGTGTTCAGAGTTCGGGAATAAGAAGCGGCGCGGTAATCGGCATTGTCGCTGCTCACGGAACCGGTTGTAGAAGGTGTTGGCGGAATCATCTGGTTGAGGTACTTCATCACATCGTCCGTCGCTCCGCCTTCTTTTCCCTCCACGGACGGATTTGGTGGTGGATCACTATTCTCAGCTATGAAAAAGTCCATCACCAAGGGTAACTGTGCCTCGACACCAGTGCTTCCTTTGTGTGTTGGCATAAACTTTGTTGGTGGACTGCTGGCGCAAATACTCTTCTCCAGCTCAATATACCGATCCTCTTCTTCTTTGCTAAGAGCTCGTAGCAGATTATGAGATGATGTGACAAAGGTGCGAGACCATACACGTCCATCCTCGCCTCCCAGATGTAGAGGCTCTTTGGCAGCAAGTGCGGCATGGTTTTTCTCGGTGAGTGGGATGTGACGGTCGCGAATGGCAATGTCAGCGGCGGTAATATCGTGTTTGGTATTGCTGGCAATGGATTTGAAATGCTTGAGGAGATTTCGAACGTTCAAACCGGATGACTGGATATCGTTGAAAACGCTAGCAATTGATATCTCTCGGCTTGGTGCGGTAGGTGAAGGCTGCGATGCAGCTGTCGCTTGCTCGTCTGCGATTGTGGACACATTGCCATCCTTATCTATTGTGGCTATTGTATTTGGTTCTTCATTAGGTTTATCGGATGCCGTGTTGTCTTGAGGCAAAGGCAGCGGATGTTCACTAGCAGTAGGTGTTGTTGATTTTCCAGCTGGAGTCTTTGGCTGCTTTTCCTTTTTGGTCTTTTTCTTTCGCCCTGTTAGTGGGGCTGCTACCTGCTCTTCTACGGCCGGAATTTGAGCTGCTTCAGTCACTTTGGTTTCCTGTTCTTGTAACTTTGCGCGTTCTTGCCGTTCTTTTTTCAGCTGGCTCTTGGTTTTGGTTCTGACGGGCGCAGAGCCAACCTTGCTCGTGACTGGAGGAGGAGAATTTGCCCGAGACAAGGAAGCTGATGTAATCGAAGGTTCGGAGACAACCTCACTGGCCGGTGTATCGGACCTATGCATGGATATAATGCTGGGTTGGCGAGAAGGAGTTTTACCAACGGGAAACACATGGGTAACAGCAGATGCAGAAGACGGCGTTTCGGCCTTTGGGGTTGATACTACACGAAGTGTTTTTGGGCCTGGAACTTTCTTGAATGGCGATTCTGTTGCTGTTATCGGAGTTCCAGGACGAGAAGCCGAAGTGGATGTTGCTGATGCGATACGGGACGCCTTTTCTGGCGTCTCTTCTTTCAGAGGAGCCGATTGTGAAGTTGTGGGGCTTTCATACAACTGAGATACTGGAGGAATGTCCAATTTTCCAGGTGGCTGTCTCTTATTTGATGATTCCTTGGGAGGCTTTTCAGATGTACTCGCTTTGGCCTCCGGGAAGATCTCGATTGAAGAGGGTTTCTTCTCGCTAGACCTATTATTTGATTCACCATGGTGAGCTGAAGCTCGCTCAGAGCTGACATTGACATCCTTTGGAGGTGGCTTCTTTGTTGTGCTACTGGCGGGTGTATTTGAATCAGAAGCGGGCAAATTTGGCATAGCGTTTTCCACGTCCTGCCTCTTTTGATCTTTCTTACTACTTTGATCCTTGATGGGATGCGCATGCGTTTGAGCTTTTGTAAGCAGTTCTTTCGCGGGACCAGACACATCTTTGGTAGTCTTCATATCAAGCTCGTGACCCTGGCTGTCAATGGAAGCCTTTCCCACCATTTGTGGTGCAGAGGGAATGCGCGAGGTTGCTGGGGGGAGAATAGGTACTGCGGGAGTGATGGCTTGCAGAGGTCGCTGAGTAGGACTAGATGATCTATGTGAATCCGGCACAACACCTGGGGGAAGTGGGAGACCGGGCGGCAATGCAGGAGTCGACCGGCGACTGTCTTCAAGACCTCGTAGCGCATCAGAAGTAGAAATCCTCGATTGTGGATGAACAGAAGACGTGGCAGGAATCTCATGATCTTTACCGTAGAGAGCGGCCTCGGTAGGATCAGGATTGGGCTGGTCTGTTTTGATAAATCAGCAAGCAATCCAAAGTATTGAATGAAGTGAATGGTAGATGACGGCTGAAAAACGACATTGCAATCCGATAGGCCAAAATGAAAAGACAATTCAAACGCCTTTTTAAAAGTACAGTGTGGCAATCGACTACAGCGCACATCACGCTTATTATTTTACTCTTCGTCACGGCCATCATTTTACAGGAAATTTCGAAATGATCTGAGGAACTGATTATGTTAATTTCGCCACGTACTTCTTCTAGGCGAAACGGGTGTTTTTACATACATATTTGATGGCCATGACGAAGAAAGAAGAAATGTCTTCAGTAAATGCTCCCACTTTGCCGGATTAGCCCTCTAAAGAGTGGACTAACCAGCTGCATGCATCATTGGGGTTGATACTACTCCCAGTCGTAATGCCTTGAAACTCCATTGCCGATTATTTCCGTACCGAAAAGATATAAACGTAGAAGGGAAAACTCCAAAGGCAATCGATGACCGGGGAACTCCGGTCTGCCTTTTTGATGCTTGTTATGAACCGATGAGAATCGCATACGAAATTTGGTGTTGGAGCAAACCATGGCCAGCAAAGAAACAGAACAACACAATCACAGGAAAATCAAAGACAGTTCTAATATCGTCCAAAGCCTCCGCCGCCATACATCATGGAATTGAACCCACCTTGCCCCTGACCCCCATAGAGTCCTTGGCCCACGGGGGCGCCACCTTGTTGTAACCTCGCCTGCAGAATACTTGGGTCCGCTGCAGCATCAACTACACCACCTCCCCCAGAGGAGGAAGTGTTAGCATGTCTGTGCTTCTTCCCTTTTTTCTTCGGCCTCTGCGGCCCTGAATCATGCAATGGCCCAGATTGAGGTCCATAGTGGAAGCTCAAGAGACCAGGGGCAGGAGCAGGTGTGGAAGTTTGTGGGTGCTGGTGGAGGAAGGAAGGGAAGTGGGACTCACGCTTTCCGGCTTCAACTGGACCGCCCGTCCCCGTACGACCGCGACCACCTCGCATCAGATCATTCAAATAATCGTCGTTTGAGTTGCGTCCACTGAGTCCAGCACTGAATCCAAGGGCATTGTTGGCGAAACCATGGCCTTGACCGAACATACCACCTCCACTGACAGGAGGAGTACCGGTGGTTTTGAGGCCTGGTGGAGGACCTTGGACACTGCTAAACAATTGGTTGCCAGGTCCTTGTTGTTGATTGAAATGCGAACCACCAGCAGGAGAGACCAGAGGCTGCTGGTTCATGCCTTTACCGTGGGATGCTACCTTTGAGGTTGTATTGTCATTGCTGAAATTAAATTTTGACGACTGCCTGGCATGGCCCGGTGCACTACCATGGTGCTGGTTCAGGTTTTGAAATTGATTGTTTTGCTGTGGTTGACCATGCTGAAATGAGTTTAATAACAGATTGGCCTGAGGATTGCTCGGTTTGAGAGTTTGCAAAAGTTGATAGTCTTGATGCTGAGATGGCGCATTTCGATTATTGATGCTCAAACCAGCGAGCCCACCGGAGAGAACACTGCCATCGAGGCTTGCCTGAGAGGGTGGCTGAATCGCATTCTGATGCCGCCGACTAAAGCTCATGTCTTGTTGATCTTCAGGCTCTCCTCCTAATTGCAAACTACCACTTTCAGGATTTTCCTCGGGATCAGTGGCTGCCACCGTTTGTAGTGCAATTTGATCTTGCAATGCTTGCCGTTGACGCTGTTCCTCTTGTTTTTGTCGCATCAATCGCCGTTTTTCACCACCTCTTGGATCGATCATTGAAGGAAAATTCTCTATCACAAATAAATCTTCTTCGGGGATGTTGGCGGTCGAGAACCGAAAAGACATGTCTGAAGTGGCTATGGTTCGAATAATACGATCCATGATTGCGTTGAATTCCGGATCTCCCTTCTTTTTGGTTTGTAAAGTAGGTTTGGCAGGCTGAGCGGGCTGAGCAGGCTGGGCAGGCTGGGCGGTCTGAGCAGGCTGAGTCGGCTGGGTAGGCTGGGTAGGGCTTTCGGCTTGATCTGAAGGGCTTGTTTCTTCGGGTTCCGATGCTGATGTGGGTGCGACTTCAGGAACAACAGGAGTCTCTCCAATCTGCGCTATACCAGTGTGCGAAACTGCAGGACTGGCATCAGAAACGCTTGGGACACCGCTGCTGGCCCTCTCTTGTTGAGCATGATGCGCCTTTTGAGCCCAACTTGCGTGTGACGGTAAGGCCGGACCCTCATGACTCCCGCTTGGACTATGTGGGATGTCTCTGCTGCCTTGTCGACTCATAGGCTGCGTAGCAGATGCTACAGGCTGGGGCGCATGCTGTGATGGAGGTTGTGGGTGTGGAGGTCTTGACGAAGGAGTCCGGGACGATGCAGGTTGTTGCGTCGAAATTACGTTCATGGAGGATAGGTCTTGTCGAGTGAAGCTTTCGTTATCTTCCCCAGGTTCATGAAGAAACATGCAATTTCGATTGTTGCAGGTCTCGTTTCTGAGATAGGCGGAACAATATTTTGTAGTGCCATATTGTGCTCTATAAATGCATCAGTATAATTGAAAATGGTTTGGGATGGGATGAACGGACCTGAGGGTTCGACCGTTATTGACGATACCGTCGACAGCTGCTATGCAGGCTTCGGCATCCTCCTTGCGAGCAAAAGTGACATAAACACCGACAGATTCCTGGCCTTGCGCATTGCCCTTAGGCTTACTAACGACAATCTTGATGATTTTCCCATACTGTCCAAAGTAATCATCGCCACGCAGGGTTTGTAGCAAGAGATCTTCACGAGTAGATGGGCGCAACCCAGTCACATAAACAAGGTTTTTCTGGACGACGCGAAGTCCCGCCAAGTGCTTTCGGCTCAGTGAATCTGCTTCACGCTTTTGGGCTTCCTTTTGTCGCGCTGCAGCAGTTTTCTTGGCTTTATTTGCAATATCGGCTTTGTAACTTGCCATTCTAGGTAAGTCAGTCTTTCAATGTATCTTGCGCAGACACGGTGTAAATTCAAGTAAGCGGCGCAGGTATTACTTACTCCTCGGGGCTGATGACCTTCCATTCAATATTCTTGTCGTCATAAGGTCGCCTACACGCAGGACATAGCCCGTTCATCGTAGTCTTGATGTTGTTGTAGCAGAACTGGCATATCTACAGGCACGTCAGAACGAAGTGGACTGGAGTGTGGACATGCAAAGTGCATGCGAGGTGCAAAGTCCTACCTGGTAGCCACAGGGACAAGGCCTGAAGTTGCGGTCAGAAAGATCGAATTCCTCGACACACAGTGGGCAAGTCTCCTCCTCGTCATCATCGATGAACTGGTCCTGCACCGCACGAGACATGATTGGAGACGATTAGTGGATGCCAGGATTGCAAATGGTTACGGTCAGGATGAAGGCCGACCGTGAGCGTTGCGAAGGTGAAGATGTTCACAAGAGTAGATGGCGAGGTATTAAAAAGACTTCTAAAAGAGTAGCTAGTGAACACAGAGAAGACAAGTGGGTAGAGGCGGTGGTGAGAAGGAAAGGTGAGGTGCGTTGTCGAGGCGTGGGAGAGCGGCGAACCTTTCGAGAAGACGCTTCGCTGCGCTAGGCCGGAAAGAGCACATCGACATGCAGAAACACCAGCCAGCTCCGACCTCTTACCGACTGCAAACGTAATCCTCGCTCTCTTTTCCTCAGCATGGCCTTGAGATTGTGCAGGCGAAGAGTGCTATGGTCTTCTCCTCAGGCCACTCCCTCATTGTCCGCTAGAGCATTCGCTACCGGCAGTTTACGGTCGAAAGAGGTCGCATCCGATGTCTCTGATCTACCAAATCTAAGGGCACGTTACGAACCTCACACGCCGTCGGCCTCTTCGGAATTACGCTAATACATGAGATAGCATGCGCAACGAGGCCCTCAAGGCACCAAGCATGTTCCAGTCATCAATCCCGCCGACAAGTACGAGGAGAAAGGGAAGAGTCTCCACACATACGGCCAATATCTCCTGTCATGTTTGCCCAAATACATCCAACAGTAATGAGAATGCGTCCGCCCTTGGCTTGCTAGAACTGAATTGGGTCTAGGTTCTCGGTCTGGAAGGATGAACTGACCATCTACATTCCTCCATCCGGTGTCATTCCTGTATTTTCCTTCCTCAAATACCATCATGCCGCCGAATACACCCAAGTCTCCGACATTACTGCAGTGGACTACCCAACGCGAGATCAACGATTCGAAGTTGTCTACAACTTGCTAAGTATCCGTCACAACTCTCGAATCAGAGTCAAGACGTATGCGGATGAAGCAACGCCAGTTCCCAGCATCACCTCTCTATATGATGGTGCCAATTGGTATGAGCGAGAAGTGTATGATCTCTTTGGTGTCTTCTTTACCGGTCATCCAGACTTGAGACGAATCATGACCGACTACGGTTTCGATGGTCATCCATTGAGGAAAGACTTTCCAATGACTGGCTACACCGAGATAAGATACGATGAAGAAAAGAAGCGCATTGTGGTTGAGCCGCTGGAGTTGACTCAAGCATACCGAAACTTTGAGGGTAGGCTTGTCCTGCTCATCAGCTATCACTCAGGCTAACCGGTCTTAGGCGGAAGCGCAGCATGGGAACAAGTTGGTCCTGGGCGTGATAGGAAACCCGACCAGGTATGGATATCTTGAGTAACAGAGACTTTGGGTGTCAGACGCTGATGCTGATGCTGCACTATTCCAGTTTCAATTGCCAACTCCCAAACCAGAGCCCAAAAAAGAAGAGGAGAAAAAGTAGACGGACGCGGCTCTACAAGCTCAGCTTAGGTAGTCAAATGGTCTGTAATCTCTACATGATAACAATCATGCCATGCAGGCTAGATGCATGGTAAACGGATCTTGGTGGAGAATGAAGGCGGGATCGGGTTGATGGGGTTGAGCTAGACGAGGGCCGGTGTGTCTTATGCCCAACAAGGAGCTACAGGGTGGAGTGTACATCGTACCGTTATAGAAATCTTGTACATGATAGATATGATAGGTACCTAAGCCTGCTGCGCATTGCGTCCCCGCGCGATGCGCCAGGTGGGAAAGATAGGAACCCGATTGCCGCAGCTGATATCAATTACTGTTCGAATGACATGCTCGATATGACGGCCGACGGTCAAACGCCATGTTGAGAGAAGATGACTTATATCCGGGAGTGACAGGGTCCTGCGAGTGCAGCAATGCAGGTGGAGCCAACGGTTGCCATCACCGACTTGGGGCTTGTCCGTTCAGCCATAGCTTTCCACCCCCAGATTTCGCCCGTCCTCAATCCACATTTCCTATTTTTCTTTTTCATCTCTTCGCCTCCTGCGCCTTCCCTTTTGCTTCCCTGGAGACTGGTGTTGGTTATCAGAGTCATTCGGCTATCTATCTCAGCACTAGCCATAGTTGCCGCTATCGGTCACCCGCGATCTCTGCGTCACATGGAGCGCCTCGAGGATTGATCACGCCCAGCCCTGATCTGCACTGAGAAGGTCCTGTTTGCCATTGTTTCACCGTTTTCATCTATTTTACCCAATCGCGCTCCTCAATTTCTGTGCGCCAGGCACCCTTTCCAGCCTCAGGCGACAGTATATACATCCACCTCTACGCAGCAATGGCTGCTGCCTGAGTCGGCTGTGGCTCCGATAAGTCCCTGCATACTCTCTACGCCAGGCTCGTGCCTATTGGTGTTGCCAGCTGCCTTTGGTAGGGACAATTACTAGGATCATGAGAGGACGTTGAGATGGATTCACGCTCCCCTGGATCATTCCCTCCGCACTCGTAGCTCTGCAGCACTTCCGCCTAAAAATCTTTTGCCCTGCAATTATACCTAGGCTGCTGCTTTGGTCTAGCTTGTTTCTATGCATCAACATCCTCGACCGGCTCCAAGGGGAGCATCAGCAGCAAGCTCTCCACAGACCAATGCAGTCAGAACAAACAATCCGAGAGATACTGCAGTCGAGCGGCCGTCTTCCAACATGTCACACCATGAGCGAGTAGCTAGCGAAGGTTACGCAGAGTCTGCTGGGGATGAGCGGATTGCTGGCCAGAACAAGGAAGATACCAAGTTGAACCAAGTTATTCAGGTATGCCTCTTTTTCGACCGCCAAGAGCATCATGACAAAGCTAACAAACCCTATAGCAATTCTATTCAAAAGCTGCCTTGATGATTACATCATCTCGAGTCACTTTAAAGCATGCCTACACAAGAAATGGAGACATTAGGCAAACAAAATGGGTAAGCCATATTTTCTCAACCATCGAAAAACAGAGATCCCTTCTCAGGCGACGCAAGCAGTTCTTGACAGCGCTGATTTGTCCTCTAGTTTAATACTACTCTTGACGATGCAGCTGAGCTTGTAGATGAAATTGACCTATGGAGAAACGCAAACATATTTGAAGAACGACCACCGCCTCTCATAATAGAAATTTTCCTCGATACATCCGATCTCACCGGAAACCAAACTCTTTCAATAACTGATGAGCAAGGGAAGCGCTGGGATGCATGTGAAGCTCTCAAGCAGTCAGAAGATTCATCGACACGTTCAACAAATCGTGGTGGCAAAAGAGCACATATCGTTCTTGAGCGATGGAAACTTGAACTTGGGGATATTGCGTCATCTCCCACGGTGGAGTTGTCCGACTCATTACCAAACATATATAAGAAAAGCGTTATTTTGTTTAGATCGCTATACACTTATGCCAGGCTCCTTCCAGCATGGAAGTACCAAAGACGAATGGCGAGAAAACCCGCTAGTCATAATATGGTACGACTGGATTATCGGATCAGTCATGGCTCTCATGGAGGCCAGTGGAAAGATACACTGGATGTCCCGCTTTATCCCGGTACTGAGCCTGTGACCGGAGAGTACATCTGGGCACCCATCGCAACAGGTGCAGGACCAATGAATATTCAGGTAGCGTATCGCATCAATTGTGACTTTCGCACTGATGACGCCGAGTCCCTATTGAGTTCTCAATTCATGGGACTTGATGACCAATATTTCAGGCCATCTTTAGAAGCGAGAGATCAAGGGCGCGTCAATATGATGAGGGGCAAAGAGATTGGATCTCTACCAGTTCAGCATGAGCCATACGAGGAACGGACAGACAGAGGCCAGGCGTATGGTAGTCTAGGAACGTTTCATCAAGTTGGTATTCCTGCTAGGTCGAGTCCTATATCTGCTTTGCGGGCTGCAAGAGATAATGTATCGCCAACGTCGCCGTCGCCGACTGCTTCCCCACCTCAAAAGTTACCGCCAAACCATCGTACCACCACAGGATCAAAATCATCTCTTCGTTCAAATGACGGAGGCCCAAATTTCCAGCGAAGAGCTTCTGTTTCATTCCAACCATTCAAGGCGGGATCGTTGTCATCTTCACCTCATGTGCCTCCTTCGCCAGGGAGTTCTGTGGGCAAGGGTACCAATCCAAATTTGGCTTCCCAGGCGAGGAACCGGAACTCGGTAACAGCAATCCCACAGACAAGCCTTAGAGCTCCCACATTGCCAAATGAAACTGCAATTTCTTCTTCTGCGTCAAGCTCTCCGAAGCCGGCTCCTATTACAAGATATAGCAGCAGTTTTGGTCACAGAAGAAGCCGACTTTCGTCGGGCGGAGGGAGTAAAACCGAGGACGATAACAATAGCAGCGGCAAAGGAAGTTTGACTTCTTCAGTGCAGCCTGGCTCTGGTTTACTCAATGAGGGCGAAGGTGGAAGCTCTGGCTCTGTCCAGACAGACGAGGAGAACATTCAAGATTTCCTAAAACTTTTGGAACAGAAAAAAGATCTCAAAAGCCTCAGCCGTACAGATCCTGTTGCGCGTGAATGCTCGACGAGGCGGACAGCTGTGGCTTTGTCAAAGTACCAGCGTATGCGGGATTCGAACGCGGCATTATCTGACAGTCTGTCTACTTCAATGCAACTCCAGCGTTCATCGACATCGTCCAGTCGACAGTTATCCAGCGTGCCGCCGATGATGGCCGGAACATCCGTGTCTACTTCATCATCTCCAGGCAAACCAATCTCTCCACATACCCCTCACACTCCCGCAGTGCCATCACGACTGAGCGCCAACTATACACCCCGTGTCAGAGATGCAACTCATATTGCGACGTCTGATCGAACAGATTCTGTAGACACGGAAGAAGCAACGGGCGATGGACTGACCAATGCCATCGATATCCCTACCTCACCTCGGCACTATTCTCATGGGCGTCGGTCGAGTTCCCTGGCCCAACAACATCGTGCTTATGGTGGAGATGGCATCTTGGCATTTGAGACGCGAAGTGCCAGCCTACCGGTCGAAGAGCGCGGCGAACTTAGTCTGAGCGAGCTTCTTCAACTCCAGCAACCGGCTTATGGACCAGAGCTCCCTCCTGGTGGTGCAGATATGCTACCCCAGCACATGGACGTGCACGATGCCAACATTGATCGCATACAGTCTCACCCACGATCCAGCCCGCTCGAGTTTCAAGATGCAGCTCGTCAACCCAGTGCCAGTGGTTCTGTCCCGATCAGAACGCGCACCAGCACCTTTGGGCGGGGCCGATTATCTTCTGGGAATGCAAGCTCCTCGAGTGTTGGAGTGGGCTCCGCAGGATCGTCAGAACGCGGCAACAGACCCACATCGCGGCCTGCCACAGCTGCTGCTGCCTTGCATCAGCCGAGCACAGAAGACGACGGGGAACCGCTGTTATTCGCAATGAGCGACTTTGGCGCTTTTGCTAGAACGAAAAGCGATGACAGTTCGGGGGGTAAAAGCAACTCATTTCGGGGAAGCCGACGGGGGGGTGGTGGTAGCGGGTGGACAAGGTAAAGCAACAAGCTGTAACTCATTGCTTTTGGCCCCCGTTTGTCACTTTTTTTTAATTCTATTTGCCATTTCACTACGTCTTCGTACTACAGCAGCATGCATGGCGGCGTTTGTCTTATAATTGAATTTGAGTGTCAAGGTGCGAAGGATGGTTTCGGGATATACCATGGGAAATTAGTGGTTCATGGTCTTTGGCATGGCGTTTATAGAGCAATAGGAGGGACGCTATTGAGCGAAAAGAGGTGCATCACGATTTGGTGCACAGATTGAGTCAAGCTAGGGTTTCGCATTCAAGATGACGGCGCAGCTGAACGTACAGATTGGAGATTGTATATAGAGTATGATATCACAGCGCCCAAGCACAGGTCAGAGAATCGCAAGCAACAATTGCATCAAACTTCAGTTAGCTGAGACGAGCGCCTGGCCAAACATTATCAATAATCACGTAGGCCTAGCTAACACGAGTAAGAAAGTCGCCCGAATTCGAGATCCGAGGCAAACTTTGTGTTCACGCTGTTGCTGTTGTGGAGCGTGCAAGCCTGGCTGCCACCCGGTCGGAAGGTTCCCTCAAAACAAGCACATCTCCCACCAGACACCCCGGGGCAGATCTCGAGAAAGATAGAGACAGAGAGAGAGAGAGAGAGAAATAGCGATAGGGGTCGTCGATGGCCGGTCGAGCGGGCGCGATAGCATAGGCTGAGATTCACGGCGGCGGGCGATGACGGACAGCGGCAGGTGTTCAATCTGCGAGGGTATGGGCTACGACGATTGGATCTGGCGATGGGCAACTGTCACAGCTCGCTGTTGCCCTCAGGTACTGTTCGCAAGCTTATACTGGCAATGACACGAAGAGAGTCGCAAACCTCAGGCTGGTCGTGTCTTCGATGACGGGACCCTGGCTGCGTTCTGGCTTTCCTTGGTTCTTGCCCGGTTCCCTCACCACAGAACGGCGACTCGGCAGGCAAGACTTGCTTAGCAGTGCAGCCAATTGAGAGTCCGCTTGCCTCGAACTGGCAACGAAGAATTATCGGGAGTTTTGAGGGAGCTTCTTGCACCGTCTACGTCTCGACCTAGACTCGATCAGGTGCGTGCCGAACGCTGCCACACTGCTCAAACTAACCCTCCCCCTCCCACCATCCATCCTGCTTTCCCTTTCTCTCACAGCCTCCACTGCGACTCTTGGCCCTCACCATCCATTTTGTCGTCTCCCATTCCGCAGCCGGCCCGTTCGACGGCCAGCACCTTCTTGGTGCTGTGCTAAGGCCTCCTCTCCCTTCTGCTTCTTCTTCTGCCTGCACCCTGTTCCCTTTTCGGCGTTGAACCCATTTTACCACGGCGTTGACGGATTCTTTGCTGCACCATCCTATCCCCCCTGCGACTTTGCATCTGAGCTTTCTGAAACTCATATCACACCTATTGTGATCGAAGCCAGGCCTGTGCCGCATTCTTGTAGTGTCTTATCAGTCTCTCCATCGCCACTTGCCGGCCCTCCTTGACTTTTTGCTCCCGTCCACCCTTCACCGCTGTCGATCGCGACCGACTATCCACTCCACCTGTCCCAGGTATGGTGCTTGATGCAGACGGCGAGAAATGGGCTTGCGATCCCTGTATCAGAGGGCATCGTGTGAGCAATTGCACTCACATTGGTATGCCATCTCGCTGCCACTGTCGCTGAGAGTCCATGACCTGAACCATTTTGCTAACGCCGCTGCTGGGCAGATCGGGAACTCAAGCACATTGCCAAAAAGGGCCGTCCTGTCTCGCAATGCCATCACTGTCGAGTGCTACGCAAGGAACGCTCCGCTCATGTCAAGTGCGATTGCGGAGAAAAACAACATGCTGCAAAGGAGAAATGTTGTCACATGAAAAAGGGCATTCCACCACCAAAAAGCCAGTCCCCTCCCGGCAATACACAGGACAACAACCCTGACACCCAGCATCTGGATCTAGACAATTGCCAATGCCACGATACAGGCAGATGTGTCTGCGCCCTCAAGAACGATGCTACCGACGCTCAGCCAGGACATTTCATGCCACCGCCCGCCTCGTCTCGTCGACCTCGCCTCTTCCAGTCCCAGTCCTCTGAACCTCACCACATGACTGTCTTTGCCAATGGACACCACAAACCCGTGCACAGGAATAATCACGCCGCCCATGAATGTGGTGTCCCATACCGTATCCCGAATTTCCACCCTCCTGCTACACCTTTCAAACCTTCTGCCCACCGCTCAACCGAGAGCCTGCCTACTCTGGATACTTTTGATAGGGATGCATCTGCCTCACAAACACCTTATGTGCTGGAAGGTAACAAGACGGAGCGTAGAATGAGCAAGTCTGAACAAACCTCACCACTCATCCGACCCTTTGTCAATACACCTCCATCTGATGGCCAAGGACCAATGTCGCAACCCACTACAGCTTCACTGGACATTCCCTATCTAAACGGTGCTGTGACCGGGGAGCCAACACCGTCTTGGATTGATACTAGCTTCTCCTGTCAAGACAGCGATGCTGGTCTCTTATCCGCTACAAGTTTGGGTCCCGAAATGTGGTCCTGGACTGGTAATGATCTGCCAATTGGCAATCGTAACCGATCGGAATCCGATCCGCTTTCCTGGGCCAATCCGAATGGCGGTGTGCCACCACAACCCGCTCTGACCCACGCGTCTTCCTCTGGCCCTCAATCTGAAATCGAAGATCCATTCAGTTTTGACGATACCGTTCTGACCCAGCAGCTGAGTGGCCCGCCCAGCGCTGGTTCCCAGCCAATCACGGCTGCGGATTTTAGTCCTTGGGAAAATATCAATCTGACGGAAAATCTTCAATCCAATGAACCAGTGAATAATCGCTGGAGCATGCCAAGCTTTCCTGGACAACAGAGTTCATCAGTCACCGGTGTTAGCACGATTCCAGATCAACAAAAGGACGGCTTCAGTAACCAAGTGAACATTAGTGTTGAAAACGGACGTCCTGCATCCTTACATCATACACCTTTGACATATAACAGTATTACTAGCCAGCCAAGAAGTTCTTCCAACTATCCTCTTACCAGCACCCAAGTCACTCAGGCACCTTTGACTGGCAACAGTAACCTCAACTCCAATACAGCAGAGTGGCTCAAGGATCTTGGATTGGACTATGAAATCAACAATTCCGAAATATTTGGTGGTAATACAAACGGCCTTGGTATGGACAACAACATCGACAGCTCCACCAGCATGCCTGTAGAAAATGCCATATCCGGCAGTGGCTTTGACAGCAATAACTTCAACAATACCGCTATAGTTCCTTCAACCACTTCCAGCGCCCAAAATTCATATACCCAACCACACGGTCTCCCATCCTGGAACAACTCCTCCACCAACCTTGGTGAAGTCTCCAACCCTTCCTGGCTCAGTTGACCAGCGTGAATCGGCCATTAGGGCTGGCTTCTTTCACTTATTCTACTTTTTCTTTTTCTTTTTATTTCATTGTCACGACATTGCATGACCCCTTTCTCCTTTGTTTCCTCGGGGCCCCGGTCTATCTATGCGAAAATGTTTCTTTGGCTCTTTGCTGGACGCGAAGGTAGCGGAGATTCATATGGAGCAAAAACAAAAATTCAAAATATACGACGAGGTCGATTCTTGTGCATATTGCTCCCTTCCTTTTTCTCTTTTGTATCACATGGCTGGGAGGGTGATACGGAAATGTATTCACGCTCCCTTTGAGCAGTAGATGGCGAGAACGCCACTACTTTCATTTCCCGTTACGGCGGGGAATATGACAATACTTCCGTCGAGCTTCATACATGCGAAGTCGAATATATAGCGGGAGGGTCGGATTGCTAGTTGATTTTCTGCAATGCAAGTCATAGAACTTTGTCGCACAGTGTGCACAAGATCTTCTGTGGATACCCATGTCGCTCTCCATGAAAACATTCTGACGTGCACGCTTATTCAGCAATCTACACAGATCGTATTCTTTTTCCCATGACACCAAAAGCAATCCGTCATCCAGTCATAAGCATCCCGACATTATCATAATTCCACACCCTAAACAGCAGAAATATCCCCACTCGTCCACCGATCCTACCCATCACAACCCCCTCCACCACTCCACCACCGGAATCTCCTCGACCCACTCCTCCCCTTCCCCCCACTCCCCCGTCTCCTCCGCCTCTCTCAACACAAACTCCCGATACTCCCCCGCCTTCCCCACAATCTCCCGCGCGTCCTTTCCCCTCAACACCCCACCCCACCCACAGCACCGGCGAAACACATGCTGAAACGGGAACGTCTCGCGCGGCCCGACAAACCCCATCATCAACCTCCCCCAATCCCCCCCCACCGCCGCAGCCCGCTCAAAGAACTCCTCCAACGCATCCACCAACGCCACGCTCTGCGCCTCCGTCCACGCCCCACCACCACCGCCCCCGGGCCGCCGCCGCGGCGCACTCGCCCCCCGCCGCCGCGCCCCAAACACCGACACCCGCTGCCCGCGCTCCCCGTGCTCGTCGTACACCACGCCATCTTCCTCCTCCTCCGACTCCGCGTCGGCCAAGACCCCGTGCGCCAGTCGCGCCTTCTCCCGCACCACCGGCTCCACCAGCGCGCGCGTCGTCCGCAGCGTGCGCCACACCTCCGCCACCCTTTCCACGTCGCGCTCGCGCCGCAATCGCGCGTGCAGATCCGCTTGGGAGGCCGCGGTTGCGGTGGCGCGTTGGCTGCGGGCGAGCGCGTCGGCGCGGCGGGCGGCTTGGGAGTTGTGTTCGCGGGTGAAGGCGTGCTGGATGTCTTTGAGGCGGTTGTGCGCGGACGCTGCGGGTTTGATGAGGTGCGCGCCGTCGTAGTCTTTGGTGGGATGTTTGGGGCGTTCGGACCGGGCGGAGGCGATGAGGGCGGTGGTGGCGCGCATGTGCTCGGTGATGGCGGTGAGGACGGTGAATTGGCGGGTGTTGCGCCAGAGGTCGGTGTGGAGGTGGGAGAAGGAGTGGTCGTAGAGGGCGAGGAGAGCGAGGAGCACGCGGGTCATGGCTGGGAAGCTGTGGCGGAGGGTGCCATGGATGAGGATCGAGGGGTTGGTGGGATCTGTGGAGGAGGGGATTTCGAAGGCGTCGGCGAGGTTGGCGAGGTCGCTGACTTTGTTGGAAAGGGCGCTGATGTCGAGACTGATGTCTTCGCTGGGATTGTCGGTTTGGTTGTCAATGTTCTCGTCTTGGCTGGTGATGTCGCTGTTGAGGTTCCCGATAAAAGCTTCAGTCTCCTCGCATCGTAGACATAAATCTTTGACTTGGCCCTGCTTCAGTCCAGAGAGCTTAGCATGGCGCTTCTGCTTTGTCTCGCCAATCTTCCCCAAATACTCCAGCATCCTTCTGAGTTGAGGCACTTGACCGAATAGCCTGTTATCACCTATAGTATTAAGATCTTCCTCTTCTCTCAATCTATCAATGTCATCATCGTCCTCATTCTCCTCTGAGGTGTTGGTGTCGTTAGACCTTGTAGCCTCCTGGCTCCCGTAGCTACTGGCCCGGCCATTGCCATTCGATGTTGACTGGTCTTCATCTGATTGGGACCCAGTCGTCTCTGCTTCATTGGATGCTTCCATGTCCCCGTCAGCCTGCGCAGGCTCGTGAGTTCCTGCTCGGTTTACGTTGTTTGGCTCCGTGCCATTTTTTGACTTTTGGTTGCCTTTTTGTTGCGTTTGACCACGCCGAGGTCGATGTGATGAGTCATTTTGTGAACCAAGAGACACAACATTATCAGATTCTTCAACCGCATTGTCCGCTTTGCCCCCAGCGTTTTTTTGTTTCTTACGATTGACTTGAGAGTCAGCTTTCGATGGACGACCCCTTCTACGTTTCCGTGGCGGATCCTGACTGCTATTATCAATGGTAGTGCTGGATTGCTCTCGAGTCCGTTTCCCCAAGGCCAACATTCTCTCAGTTCCGATTGAATTCTCCGGCGTATTTGATGATGACGCCGGCTTTCTAGCAGCACGTTCAGGCTGGATCCTTTTTGGACTTTTCTCATATCTCTCAATATTCCTGGATCGTTGACGACCCGAATTACCACCAGTCCTGCCTACCTTCCGTGGTGAAAATGAATCGGAAGCATTTTGGGCGGACTTATGCTGTGTAGGCGGGAGACTAGCCCCATAAATCCCATCAGAATCATAATTCACGCGTGATTGATCTTCTTCACCCTGCCTCAAAGAATTGTCCCTACGCAAAGCTGTCTTTGCACGAGGTGGTAAGCGTCTTTGTGCACCCATTATCTCTTTTGACGTCCTATTTTTTTCGCCTCTGCTTTTTAGAATGGATTTTGGACCTTTTGGCCCACGCTTCCCTCTGCCGGAATTTAATAGATCGGCCAACTCCGCATTCGTTGCATTTGCTGGAAATCGAGTGCCAGCGTGCCGTCGCTGGTCGTCATTGATTTGCTCATCGACCTGCCGTTGCGAGATCGTATCTCGAGCCACTAAAACTTGGTTAGTCTAGCTGTTTTAGAGTTCGATCCTGCCTCTTAGAGCAGCACACGAAGCTTTCCCTGCCTGAAAAGGGCAGCAACACTTAGTCTAGTGAATAGTCCACTTACTTTGGCGCATACTTCGTTCAGACGACCATTCCCCATCTTCACTATCTGACTCCTGGCCGGGCGCCTGACGAGACCGCTTTGCCTCGGCACGATAATTGCGTCGTGCCATAGCCTCAAACTTCGACATATATCAAGACGAAAGCCGGATCAGCTACATCAAAGTTTAGTGTCTGGAGAGTAATCCATAGAGACTTGCAAAGGAGATGAGAGGAGACTGCAGATACCCAGCCACTCAGACGGCCTGCTTCCCGCAAAAACAGCACTGCACAAAACGCGATATCACGTGGGAAATTAATTAGCGCATATTTCAACCATCAAGGGAACGTCTTCCGCCTTGGTGCGTGCGAATATCCGGCATGGATCCAGAAGCCAGTAAAGAAAATTGTAGCATGTCGCAAGGTCTTCAGGTGCTCTCCGGACAAGAAGCTCGTACCTTCATCAAGCCTACAAAGCGAATTCATGACGGCGAGGACGTTTCCTTCTTCCTTACGTCTAAAGCATACACGGATTTGATGACATTCCTGCTTCAACTGAATGCCTCTATGTTTCCTCGAAAGGATCCATCTTCGAATACCATACATTCATGGGATCTTGAAGCTGGAGGATCCGCGTTCTCGTCTACAATCAGACAATTGAGAAGCCTATTAGACAAGCTCACCACTTTCATTGACGAAGCCCCGCCTGATACTGGTCCTCGAAGATTTGGCAATATCAGCTTTAGAAAGTGGTATAATCTTGTCGACGAGCGGATTCATGATCTTCTCGATCAACACATTTCAGTAGGTGTTTTAAACTATGCCGTCAAAGACAGTAAAGATGCGACGGCAAAGGATGAGCTTCAGGCATATTTGCTGGGCAGCTTTGGTAGCGCCCAACGACTAGACTACGGCACTGGTCATGAGTTGAGTTTCATTGCCTTCTTAGCATGTATCTGGAAGCTTGGCGGATTTGCAAAAGCAGACACGGGTATCGAAGAACGAAGCATCATTTTAGGCGTCTTTGAACCGTATGCCTTCCTTTCTCATGAAACCAAGATGCGTTGATTCATAGACTCTTCCAGGTATCTGAACCTCGTTCGACGCTTGATATTAACGTATACGTTGGAGCCCGCTGGCACACATGGCGTCTGGGGCCTTGATGACCATTCCTTTGCTCCATACATCTTTGGCTCAGCTCAATATTCTCCCGCTATCACTGATGTATCAACCCTTCCGCAAGAAGGTTCCCGGCCAGATGCTCCGGATCCATCAGACATTGCCAAAGCTACTGTCGTCGAAAGAGAGAGAAAGCGCAACATGTACTTCTCTGCCGTTGGTTTCATCTATGATGTCAAGAAGGGACCGTTCTGGGAGCATAGTCCCATGTTGTTCGACATTTCCGGAGTTCGAGCTGGATGGGCAAAAATCAACAAGGTGAAAGGCATTGACTTGGACCAAAAATATAATTTTGTAGCTGATTACCTTTTGCCAGGGTATGATAAAAATGTATAACGCGGAAGTATTGTCAAAATTCCCAGTCGTGCAACACTTTCCTTTTGGATCGCTGTTTCGATGGGAGCATGACCCTTCTGCCAGTCCTGCAAAGCACTCGGTGCACACTTCCAACCAACCCTTACAAAAAGGAGAAAGCAGCAGCAGCAGCACAAACCAAGTGGCAAGTCCCGACGTGTTGGGCGCTACCAAAGCACCGTGGGCATCATTAGGAGGAGTGTCTTCAGCATCCAGCACTCGCTTTCCTGCGCAGGTCACCCCATTTAGAAATGTGGAGCAACCTATAAGTAGAGCATCGAGGATAGCACCATCTCCGTCGAACAATATAATGGCTTCGACAGGGGTAACAGCACCACGAGCACACAAGGCTGAAGAGCAGGACCAAAGAAATGCAATGGCACCGACAAGGGCACCATGGGCGGATAAGTGAGTTTTCAGCTCGTATGCCTGAAGCTGCCCTTGCCGCACAACTGCATATTAGCAAGCGGGTAAAGAGCGGGTAGCAAGCGATAGAATCATCGAATGCACTCCAGCTATACAACCTTGAAGAAATAGTTGGCAATATATTAGACAAGAAGGGGAAAGTGTAAGACGGTCGGGTTACACGAAGAGAGGCTGTACTGTCGCGGTCAAGAGTAGTGCTGCATTGGAACGACTTCCAGTGACGACGCGGTGAGATGATCTTCAGTAGAGATCTAGATAGAGCATTTTATTGTATGTAAAACAGCCAGGTTGCTGTCGCACCGGAATGCACGCTCAGCCTCCCCCTTTCGTCGTCGGAAGCGCGCCGGGTCGTCGATAACTAGCCGATCTGAAACACCTAACAATACGCCAATCAGAAGACAAGTCGGGCGCCAATGAAGTCGATATGAAGAGGATGATTCGCATAATTCCCAAAGCTGGCCTTACTCTTTTGGATATACACAATCACCACGTACCCTCAGCAATGCCACACTCCATTAATAGCATCCTACCTAAACCCACCTTTCCCGAGCTCGGCCATAATTTCGCTTTCTGACAGGCTTTGGCAGGGTCGCCAACTAGTTAGCAATGCCCGCGTCATTTCGCGGCGCCGTCTCAGATCATGATGGCTCCGAGTAGGAAGAGCTTGCAGCTGACCATGCCTCCGCCTTTTCACAGCTACCTTGTATATGAGCCAACAATTTCCAGACTTTGCTCTGGTTCCAGCATGACCCCTCTCTAGAGCTCCATCAATTTGTCTATTCCGTCGCTCCTTCATTTTCCGTTCAGTTTCGGTCGCATTTTTAATCAAAGACATCTCAAGTGCCATACGCATTGACTGAATCATGCCTGGAGTTCGTAAGTACATAGCTTTCGATCCAAAACCTTCAGTCTTTCAGAGACACGCAGCATTCGCTCTGCTATCGTTCGTACTGCGCTTGCGAATCGGGACCTCTCATGACTAATGTTACTTCTCGTCGTCACAGCGCCCGACACAGTCGACCGGCTCAAGAAGGGCATCAAAGGTCTCTTCGGCAAGAACAGAAAGTCAAAGGAATCGGACACCTCCAAGTCTACCGGAGAATCATCAAAGGTTGAAACACCGCAGCAAAGCATAGCCCAATCTGAACCACCCAAACTCCCAGAGATAAGCAAGGCCGTAGAAGACCAGCCCGCCGCTTCAGGGACAGACGACGGTACAGCAGACAACAAAGATCAAGGCAATGCTGGAAAGGATGCTTCGACCAGCGCAGACGTAATAGGTACGCAGATGAATATAGCAGCTGCCATTCCGACGTCTACAAATATGGAATCTAATACATATCTTCAGCCCCCGCCACCGCCACTGAAGGCGACAACTCCAAACAACAACCAGAAGAGAGCACAGCAGTGGAGCCGGCGAAACCCGAGGAAGCCGGCTCTGCCGCAAAGGAACAGGCGAAGCAGGAAGCTGTAGGCAGCATGCCGCCTGAACCCAAGCCGAAGGAGCATGCAGAAGGCATGAGTGCTACGAGCGGACCATTGCAGGATGACCCAGAGTTCTCACACGCCGCGCAATAGAGGAATGATCATTTGGTGGTTCAGATGAGATAGGGATGCTTTCTAATGGCCATGCTTTCCATGCTTTCCTGTGATGGAGTAGGGTGCAGGGACCAAAAGGATAAGAAAGATGAAAGACAGGAAGTTCTGGGAAACAAACACAATTCTTCGTACTATTATACCCCCAAAATTGTAGCCAAATTCGTGGTGGAAGGGATAGGCCGTTACATCGAAGGGTGTTTAGAAAGGAAGCGCGGCGTATTTTGCCAACAATCCACTCTTCTATCCCAACCCTCCGTTCAACTTGAAACGTCGCAGAGTCAACACTCCAAACATTTGATTGCGTGGTATGCCTCAATATACCCAGCTACTTCCGCACATGCATAGAAATACATTGACATACATTCGTGAAATACTGGTCATGTATACACATACACAAACACAGATATATCCAAATGCTCCCTGCCACATGGGTCAATTTTAATACCACAAATTTCTTTTCTAGTGAATGGCGACAGTTTCATTCATAGCACTCTCTTGAGGTGAGTATAGAAACACTCCGAATGAGGCCAAGAGGGACATTGTGAACCCTCCATTTTCGACAGCATTTTCGTAAGGCGTAGTCAGGTCAATATTCCTAAATGCAGCAGAAGTTTTCCCAAAACATGTAAGAGATAAGCTGAAAAACCTATCAAGGATTCCAACCTCAAGGATTGCTAGGGTAGCAAGGTTAAATCATTGTTTCAAAGTCGGATAATGTTAAGTGGAGCTGGCTTGCTCATTTTATCCATA
Organism: Astrothelium macrocarpum; assembly: GCA_021030915.1. Taxonomy (NCBI): domain Eukaryota; kingdom Fungi; phylum Ascomycota; class Dothideomycetes; order Trypetheliales; family Trypetheliaceae; genus Astrothelium; species Astrothelium macrocarpum. Next base: position 9,456 of record JAGEMR010000174.1, on the reverse strand, counting down.
CCTACCACCTTTTCATAAAAGCCACGTGATGTCGTCAGAGTTCTTAGCCGTGCCGGACCTTTCAACCCGGCTAGCCGGCTTTCATCTTCCCCTTAATGCTTCTGCGTCAGCAAAGCACGCGAAATTCTTGCTTGAGCCAAGGACTACTGTGAACACTTGTGATATTAGAGCAGTAGCTTCCCAGTCCTCAGCATGTTCTTGAATGATACACATTGAGTTGACCCTGCGGGAGTAGAACAGACCTCAACTTGTCCAAAGTAAAGTTTCGGCTAATCTCCCTGGAGCACTGACAACGCTGGGTAGCCTTGTAACTCCAAAGAGACCTACTATGGTGACATTAAGACAGTTATCGCATATTCTCCACATGGACAGTGGTTAATGACTATAGCTTCAGTGCTGCGCAGCAAACGGCGCCTTATCATTTCGGCTTACCCCAAACTAGTTGCAAGATATTTATCCTCCAATCTATTATAAATGACGGAACAATTGCCTGCTTCTAGCATCTGTCAAATTGCCAGGCATACAGCTCCGCACAGCGAATGAAAAGATAGATTCCCTAGGACATCTCTATTTAGAGACACATGCGTAAGCAACAATTTTCTCAGCATTTCCAGCCTTGATGCGGGTACGATTTACCCCATTAGCTCGTTTGCGAACAGAAGCAGGAATGCTTTGAGTACATAAGTGGCATTAAAACCGCTACAATCCGGCCGAATTCATCCCCAATCCTCCAAGTGAAAGTCTTTCACTATGAAGAGCCTCTTTCTTGCCGCCTTGGCCTCTATCAGTTCGGCCCACTACGTATTTCCTGCACTTATCCACGATGGTGTCACCACTCCAGACTGGGCCAACGTTCGCCAGTGGACGACCTACTACACTTACGGTCCCGTCACCGATGTAACCAGTCTTGACATTCGGTGCAATGTTGGTGGGACGACTGCGACCATAGGAACCAACACAACCACTGTCAATGCTGGCGACACCCTTGGGTTTACTGTCGAACCGACATCCTCTGGCCTTTACCATCCGGGTCCAGTGAACATATATATGGCACAGGCGCCATCGGGGACCGATATTGCTACCTGGGATGGTTCCGGCTCCGTTTGGTTCAAGATTTTCGAGGCGGGCCCCACGTCTTTCAACGGTTCGGGTCCTGTGTGGCCGTATCAGACAGGGCCTGTCACAGGTATGCTGGGACTGTTCAGAAGTACAAAAGGGGGCTGACTCGCAAAAAGGCGTGGATCAAGTCTTCTTTCCCTTACCCAAGGCTCTCCCTTCAGGAGACTATCTCCTCCGCATTGAACATATTGCTGTGCACGTCGCTTCTACTTTGAACGGTGCTCAATTGTAAGCTTTGACTTTCTTGTCTATAGCATTTGCTACCAAATTCTGATCAACGACTAAGTTCTAATGTTTATTCGTCTTTTCTTATTTCATCCCCAACTCGCTTTTGCTTCTCTCTCGAAATTCTAGACTATCGCTTACCCGTCGATAGTTACATCTCATGCGCCCAGGTAAACGTTCAGGACGGCGGCTCCGGCAGCCCGACGCCTACTGTCTCTTTCCCAGGCGCCTATAGCCCAACAGATCCTGGTATCTTGTACAACCTCTACAGCCCGTGGCCGCAGACCACATACGTTGTGCCTGGTCCTCCTGTGTGGACTGGTTAGAAGGAATTGTGCTATGCGTACCAAATTACCAAGGGACTTTGTCCGGTCGTTGCGCTATAAAAGACCGATTAAGGCAGGCATGAAGCGGGAGCCGACAGCCAGGACTCATGGCTTGTAATAGGAGATGGCCAAATTCAGCCACGTATCGATCTGACCACAGATTTTAAATGCGGAGCGCTTTGTTTTCCTTAACGGCAGATCAGGCTTCCATCATTCCCCAATACATAGAATTTTTTATTTATATACTTTAGTAAACCATGCTTTGATACAAGTGCTATCGCCAAGATTCATATAGTTTCCCTCTCCTCTTTGCTAACACAGCTGTTTATTGACTCAGAAAGGACATATAATTGACATCCACTTCTATTCAAGTTTACAAATTGTAGGTACATGACTACGTTTCGTTACAGCCCTGATTTATATATCCCGGGATGGAAGAGAACAAATACGTAGACGGCGACTGTGATCGGTGCGAATTCTAAGCACCCAAATATTACTTCGTGCGTAGAGAGAAAGTGGAGGAGGCCTTGTGCTGTTTCGGCAAGTCGGATGATGGTTCGAATATACACCAGGATAGCAGCAACCAGAGTTGCGGCCGCAAAACTCCTTAGAGAGTGTGAGAGGATCTTTCTTGCATTGTAAAGAAAGGCCAAATAACAGAAAATGAAAGCTGTAAATGCGATTGTTTGGAATATCAAGCCAGCCAGTAGGATTTTATTGGGTACGTTCGGGTCTCCGCCATGTGAGTATCTTGAGCCAACCAATCCCGCCCCGAGAACTTGAATGATGGTCGCGAAAACGTCACAGGTGATGAATATCCAGAGTAGAACTCGTGGTGGTAGTGGTGAATGTTTTTGGCCGACCCAGTTGATCATTACCGAGAGGATGCTGTAGATGGCTGCGGAGTAGAAGACCGGTGCAACGACTATGCAAAAATATTGCCGAACAAAGTAGGACACCGAATAGGGGTTGATCCTTGAAGCTAGTATACGAAATATATATCCAATAATCTCCATGATTGTGCCGACTATCATGGTACTAAAGTACCATGTCCGATACCGAAATAGGAGCCGTGTGTGTATCACTAGCGCGACCGTAAAGAGCAAAACCCCCAAAATACCAAGGGTGAGCGATGGAACGTAGCTGTGGGCCTATTAACATTAGAGTGTGTGAGTTTGTTTGGAGTACAGACCCAAAAATAATGATGCAAGCTGAACCGTTTCCATCAGGTCTAGGCCACTTGGGGTCAATGTAGCCAGTGATGTGAGAACAGTCTTTTGAGCCCATCGCAACTGAAATGATGGAGATGTCAATCAGAGCTTTCCGATGAAATAATTTACGATTGGCGGTGCAATAGAGATGCTATGAAACGAGGAAATGTGAGATCAGGGAAAAGCTATGCTGATTCAACCCGATTTGATACACTGCAGTCTCTTATATGCGAGCATGAATTAGACAAATCTCGCTAGGACTTACTGTGTGCCTTGCTACACTGTCCTGTGGGTGGTGCGGAGACTATAAGCTCCGACGACTTGGAGACGGACGTTATAGACGGCGCTCGGACATTAACGCAGGCTGAGCGAGCTTCAATGGTTGAGACGAAGCTGAACTCTTAGCAATTGCCGCGTCCAAGACATGGTACGAGTTCCAGTGGACGCGACATCTAACGATGAATATCGCTTTCCTAGAAACACGCAGGGCCAGAGGCATGCAATTGCTGTGTATAGGCCCGTACAAGCATTTTAATCCTTCAGAAAACCTTGCACAGCTCCTTGACTCCAGAACTCGGAGAGGCAAAGTGCAATCTCCAGAGTCGATGAAGCGGGTTTGTCGTCGCCCAACAGTTTGCACGTCGCTAAAATCTTCCTTCACATCCTTGTATATCTCACTCAGACAAACCTTGGGCTAAAATGGTTACTGACTTAACAGTTGCGAATCCTAGCTCTCACTCTCTTATCATTTGTAGTTACCACAATTCGTTCAACACGCGTATACCGTCCTATCCTTCCAATGAAACTTTCTGAGTAGGTTCGTGGTCCAAGTTCCGACAGTGGCATGCGCGCCCCGTGTGAGCTTTACTTTAGTTGATGAAGATTCGATAGATGATATATACCAGAACAATCATTCAAGGAACGAACGTGGTCTGAATGTTGGGCATATCTTGAGAACTTGCCGCCAAAAGTTCGCTGCCCCAATGCTCGTCAAACGCAAAATCTCCATGAAAGTCAAGATCCACCCAGCCAGGAACGATGGTGTCGATCAAAAAGTCAGTCTGTAATTCGGCGTTTGAGTCAATCGAGGCTCCAGAAGTGTTCGGGGAAGTATTGCTCTGAGTCACGATTCTCTCATCGCTTGCCACTTTATTCGTGATATCTCTGAGACGATCTCCTTTTACTGTACGATTCCTTATCCTTAGTAGCAATGTTGATGCTGCGTAGAGACCACCTTGACTTGCACCTTCTATGATTTGGGAAATGTTCTTGGCGTAATATTACCATTGCACCGTGTCTTGATCAACGATTTTGCTGATATTGTCACGTGGATCGGAAGCACGTTTCTCCAGAATTGACATGGCTTTGAATGCATAAGGTAACCGCAATAACGCCAGAGTTGACATACACCTAATGGACTGGGAGTCGACACCCAAGAAAACGTCGAGGATTGAATGGCAATCTTTAACACACGAGAGTAGGCCTCGAACAGAAGTCGGATTTAGAGATACATGGTGAGCCGGAGAAGAGCCACCGCCATTGGTTGCCAAGGAAGACAACTTAAGGTGCTGAGTGTCGTCGTCGAAGTATATGGAGAAACCATGCAACTTGCTCCGATAGAACCACAAATCCATCATCATTGTGTCTGGAATTTATCAGCTTTTACAAAGGGAATCGAGCGGCGCACATGTTACCATTTAGTGTTGTTTGACTCACGCTTTTTTCCCAATTCCTTAAGCGCCCATGAAACAAAGCCAAGTCGTTTTTCATATTGTCACCTCCCAGAGGTTGTGCATGGATCCTCCGTTTCATACTCTCAATATCTTCTGCAATTAGTTGCAGCTGCATCCACGCTGCGAGTCGTCTATCGTATATTCCTGTGGCATAGCGTGCAAATTTATCGAGAAGAGGAGGGATCCACGGATGAAAGACGGCCATGTTTTGTTTATGACAGCTGATCGAGGCTCTGCACTGCAAATAAGCTCAAGATGGCAATGGATACTGGGGACATACCTTGAACAAGATAGATAGACTCCCAGTATAACACGGAGAAGCTCCAGGCCTTGTTCAGATAGCTTTGTGGGATCGAGTTGGGTAAGATCCTGGTTATGAGCTTGCCTAGATAAGCACCCAACTAGATCAAGCTCAATTGCCATGATACTCGCAATATGCGTCCATTGAAAAATGTTCATACGGCTCAAATCGTCGGGCGGATCAGTCCATACGGCAGAGATTAAAAGAGCTTGTACAAGGTCCAGATTCTTGTTTCCCAAAACGACAACTTGGTTTGCTTGAAGACGGATATTTGCTTGGTACAAAATTTTGAATGACTCCGGCTCGGCAAAGATGCAAGCTGCTATAATCATCGCAGCGGCCGTAGATGGCCGCGTCTTTTCTATTTCTGTCAAAGTTACTCCAGCAGAGATCCCAACAATTGGGCATTGTGGCAGTAGCGTGCTAGTAAAGAGTGAAAGCAATTCTTCCTTCCTTACGTTGGTGAACTTAGATGTGGGATGATCAGCTACATCTGGCATTCCATTGTGGACCGTGGTGCTGATTCCGCGATCATGCTGCTCAAGTGAACTACGATATACATGGTCAGACGAATGCTGGCTCGGCAATAGGCTTGGATTTGACGGCGATGCGCGAGAGCGCTCAGATAATTACGAAAAGGTGCCTTTCGTCTGTGGCTCGGCTCTGGGCAAGATGAACGATAACGCGTCGGACGACTTCACATACCAAGAGCTAGCGTCGATAATACTGTGGCCCGCATCTGCGCTATGCAAATTGGCAGACATCAAACGTACTTGTCTCTCGAGCTCGGCGACGCGAGCACCTGTTTTTTGTCGTGTACGTGTCTTTGGTATTGGCTTCCCGCTTGCATAGCATCTTTGGCATTTTCTAAATTTGTCAAGCGTGTCAGTCAGACAGCGTGTCTTGGATTTTCGGCAAGGCTCGCAAGCATGTTTCCCGATGAGACGTTTCTTCGTAGACTCCGACATGGCGCGTTGGAGGAAAGGTTCAGGACACGGAAACTGAAAGCAGGCACTGTCCTCGGACCTTAAACAGTTTGTACCTTATCGTCCGAGCTTTGCACGCTAGGAGTCTCCACCACGGCGCGCCCGATCCCGCGGCGCGACCACCTCAAATTTTGGCCACCATCATATTTTGAATACGAATTGTATTATCAATATGAATCCAATTAAAATGGCGATTACAATAACGGATACGTAAAAAATTTTTAATTATTTTTAAATAATAAAATTATATAAAATTAATTATTTAATATTATCACGGTATTATAAAAATATATAAAAATTTAAAAAAGAAATTTATTAAAATAATTTTACGAAATTTTTAATATAATAAAAAATAATATTAATTCAATAAATTAATATATTTATAAATTGTGATATTTTATTTATAAATTGTGATATTTTATTTATAAATTGTGATATTTTATTTATAAATTGTGATATTTTATTTATAATATAACGTATCTGCATAGCGAGCGGAATAACATAGCGAGCGGAACACCGCTCCGCATTTGTACGAACTTTTCTTTTTGACGCGACTTTTCTCTATATATAGAAATGGAAATATCTTTTAAAAAGAATAGAATAATTATGATTTTCGAAATTTTAAAACGAGATCAAAAATTTAACGTATAAAAGATTTTTCAAATTTATAAAATTTCTTATATAATATTAATTATTTGACGCGATGACTGATAATCATAATATGATATTTCAATTAATTCAATAAATCTCATTAAAATAAAAAAAAAGATGATTCTGAATCGTATTATAAATTTAATCCATCGCGATTTTCCGCCTAAATAAGATGATATACGAAATATGATTGATTATTTATACGAAATTCAAAACATATTACGCGTCGGATTTTAATGGATTATAAATTTCATATAACGATAATCATTATTTAAAATATGATTCTGATAAAAGATTGATTATCAGAAAATATCAATTGAAAATTTTATAATTATATAAAACTGATTTGATTTCGTATAACGTGTTTCACCACTCAGTGGGCCACCCCAGTCAGTGGGCCACCCCACCACTTTCACTTCAATTCTTTGTACAATAATTATAATGCCATCAATACGAACTTCTAATTCGGCTCAAAAAGAAGTTAGATTTCTTCTTACGAAGTATATTTTTGAAATAAATCAAATCTCAAATCAACGTAAAATCGTTATATTGTATGATATCTCTCGATTTATTTTCCAACGACGATTAAAAAAAATAAAACCTTAAAATAAAAATAATATATAAAAATGTAAATTATAAAAACCTGAAAAGAAGATTTTAATTTATTGAATTCTAAATTTTGATAAACGAGAATTCCCGTTTCAGATTATTGATATACGATAAATGGCAAATATTTTATTCATAAAATGGGATATAAATTTTCTATTATAATTAATCGGCAAAAATTGGATTTTCCGTTTTATTGATAATTAAAATGAATTTCGTATAAAATGGAATCGTAAATTCTATTTATAACGCGTAAAATGTGAAGATTTAGATATAATAAATATGTGATTTTAACGTGTTTAAAAGACACGTTTATTATATAATATATTTATAGAAGATATTTACAATTTCGATGAGATAGATTTTCAGATGGGGGTTATTATAATATCGAAAATAATTATAAATTCAAATATAATCGGATAAATAATTGTTATATAATTAAAAAACCGCGAATGAATGATGATGATTGAAGGGATCAATATATCAGATTGGGCGCTTTTATTATTTATTATTCTAATTGGAAAAATATATCAATCAAATTAATATTGTTAATTTTCGGCTGATTGGGTGATTATCATTAACGAAAATGGCTGAATAATTGATCAATTTGGATTTGAATAGATTAAATATTTTAATATTCATATCGAATATTATATGAAAGATATCCACCGTTTTTTTATTTTTGATGGTCATAATAATTATATAATATCAGAATTTGATGATTATTATCATATGAATAATATTATCATTTTTTATATGCCAGTATATATATTTTATCTATTTCAATTCTTTGATATATATTATTTTTTATTTTTAAAACGTTTATATGGTCAAGAAATTCAAAAATTTATTCATTAAAGAGTCTATTATATCGATAAAAAAGACTTTCTTTTAATCTATAAAAAGATTCGGTCTTCAGTCTTTTTTAAATAGAATATCAAAAGTGGATTCTAGACGATTGGGTTTATTTTATATGATTCTAAACGTGTTCTTTTTTTATTTATAATTATAAAAATATTATCGTTATCAAAATTATTGTATGAAATAGAATTTTGGTGGATGTCAGAAATATCGTATATAATAATTTAATTCGAAAAATAGATTTAATTTATATGAAATCTTCTTTAACGTCAATTTCAGAATCCGATAAATTGGGCGATTAATCAATTGATTAAGGGATATCAGGTTATTTTTCATTCAATAATTATATTTGTAAAAGAAAATAAGAAATTTCGTATAGAGAATTAATATCGAAAAGAGAAGTAGTAATATCGCAGACGGTATATCGTTCAGAGAGGTATCTTATAAGTCTAATAAGGCCAATTTCTGGTCGAAAATGAGTGAAATAGTCAGATTGAGGCTGTTCCAGATGGGGGGTTCATTGTACGATAACGAATATTATCAACGTGTAACGGTTGTGATATTCAAGGTCATAGAATTAATCAATGTAATAACATCTGGAAAATGTTCTCATAGATTTGTATAATAATCAATTTCTGTTGTTATGGAAATACCGTATGAAAAGTCCAGACGAAAGTGGTGGGGTGGCCCACTGACTGGGGTGGCCCACTGAGTGGTGAAACACGTTATAATATAATCAATAAATATGAAATTATCGATACCGATATCTATAATTTTAATAAAATTGATTTTTTAATAAAAATATTATATATAAAAATTATTATTATTTCAGATTATAAAAAAAGGTCTCATACGAAATAATCTGATAATCGAAAATGGATTTTAATGATTTAGAATATTTATATAAATGATTGAGTATTATTTTTATACATCATTATAAAAAATAAATATTATTTTCTTTTTTGATATATAAATAACGAATTTTCTATCATCTGACGAATCCATTTAAATACAAATGATTAAATAATAAATAAAATTAATCTAAATTAATTATAATATTTTGAGAAATTTATAAAATTTTATACAATCAATAAATATCAATTTTTAATTCTTGATAAATATAATAATTATCATTTTTTTAAATTCAATAATTATTATCAAAAAATGGATATTATTATTTTTTATATATTTTTATAACGTATTCCACAAGCGAGCGGAACATAGGAGTCTCCACCACGGCGCGCACGGTCCCACGGTGTGCACATCTCACCATTTTTTGATAATATTTGAATATCTCCACAACCATAATATATTTTAATTTTAAGTTTTGATATGTTATAAAAATAGCTAAAATAATTATATTTTCTTATAAGATTTTAAAGAATATTTATTATTTATAAAGATATTTTAAATTATTTATAAAAATTATTAAAATAA
>JAGEMR010000173.1:0-54486 GCA_021030915.1 Astrothelium macrocarpum | reverse complement strand
GAAAATTTTCATTTTTATAATGATGATATAAAGATCAATAATAAATTAAATATCCATTTTTTTCTTATTTTGCGATTGAAATATTTTCTATTCCAATTATAAATGATATATCAGAAAGAATCTTCTCATAAATTCGTTATATAATTAATTGGAATCGTATAAGATTTAATTCTGAAAATGTTGAAAAAATTGAATATTTAAAAAATTAAATTCAAAATAATATTTTAAATTTTGATTTGAATGATATTGAAATAGAAGAATGATCAGACAAAATTTTGTACGAAAATTAAAAATTCCTCTTAATTTCATTTTTGATTATATCAAATTCATATTAATATATGAAAATCTTTGTACAATTCAATCAATTCAAATTTATGAATAATGGATCGTATTAATTTTAATTAGAATAGTCAAACAAAAAACAACGTTTGAATTAGAATAATTTGAATAATCCATTCATTACTATTCTATTTACGGACTATTCATTATTATCCAATTCATTAATCCTTCCGATGTCTGGTTGCGACGTAGAAAGGCAGTTTCTTGAGCAACCGAAAGAGATCATGCGACTGAGCAACACAAGAGATCTCATGGGATTAGAAGTCGTAGTAGAGAATTAAACACTCTGGGCTGGATTTTGGCTACTCTATACCTTGATGTCATTCCAGTTTTATAAAGACGGCATGGATCTTCGTCTCTAGACGTTCTACCTAGCACTCATGTTATGCCGCTTGATCCCTAAATGAAAACATTGTATGCTGCCATATCATCTTTTATGAGCCCCAGAATCTTCGTGTCAGGCTGCCAAGATTTCCGAATGTAGATTTTCGAACTGCTGGATTGATTGAATCACAGACAGCCAAAGTCAACTTCCGAGTATCAGCGCACCGACGTAAGCTTGACATAAAGAGGCTGCTTTTCCCACAAAATATATATCTTTTGATCTGTCCACTTTTCACTTTCCGGCATCAACTCCAGATCAAAGTTCCACAATACACGGGCGAGACTGATCATAGTCAGTGTCTATGATCATGTAAATGGTCATGTCGCAAGACTTACATCAACCGCATCTCAACAAACGCAAGATGACGTCCGATACAGTTCCTAGGGCCAAAGCTGAAGGGTTGGAACACTTGTCTGTTGTCGTTCGCGTAAGCCGCATCGCCCATCCATCGCTCTGGGATGAATTTATCTGGATCTTTCCAGTTATCCTTGGAACTGAAAGCAGCCCATTGACAGACTGCGACTGATGTCTTCATATGCCGACACAATTAGCCTGGTAATTGATCTCGGGTGGCTTTGATTAATCAACTTACGCCACCTGGTACCCACTTCCCGCCAATGGTGTCTCCTGGCTGGGGTACAACTCTCATCAGGTTTCCGGGAACAGGTGGGTACATGCGAATCCCTTCGTTCAAGACCGCAAGCATGTAATGGAGTTGATTGACAGAGTGAAAGTTGATTTCTTCTTCGCTCTTGAAAGAAGAGCGAATTTCCTCAAGTAGCTTCTTCATCACATCCGGGTTCCGTAGAAGATAGTAAGTGGTGCCCGATAAGACTGTCGCGGTTGTTTCCGATCCTGCAACAATCAAAACATCAGAGTTGGCCTCAATTTCTTGACGTGTCATGCCTCTTTCGTCATTATACTTGAGAATGTAGCTAATGAAATCTGGACGGTCTTTGTCATTGGTCAGACGTCTTGCAACTTTTTCTTTGACCAACACGCCGTTGTCCTTTACTGACTTTACCATTTTCCTTGGCAGAAGCAGCGGAACTATCTTCAGACTGGTACGGCCCAGAACATAAACTATCGACGCCGCATAAACAGATGCCTTGATTGCTTGAAATATCCTTGAAATCCATGAGTGATACTTGCTGTCCTCAAGGCAATTAAAAGGTTCGCCAAAAGCGAGATCCCCAATAATATCAAAGGTCGTAAAATTATACCAAGACACGATATTCGTTGCTTTCCCGTCGGTTTCTCGCAATCTTTGGACCAGCAGGTCGACGTAGGCTTTTACAAGCGGCTCCTGTTCCCAAAGTGCTTTCTGCGTAAAGGCATGAGAAAGTAGTCGACGCATTCGCTGGTGATCGGCGCGGTCGGCACGGATGATATGGTTTCCCAACTCTCCCTTAAATTGGCGGTGTTTGGCCATCTCTTCATGCCCGTGGCGGATAGCGTAGACATCGGTCCATGCATAATCCGCGGTGTAGGATAGCTCGGTCGGGGAAACACGTACAACCTTTCCATACTTTTCGTGTAAACGTGCATAATGTTTCGGAAGGTTGCCACGCGCCAATTGTATTGCTCGGAATATTGGAAAGGCAGCATCCAGCTTAGGTCCTGGGTAGGAAGCGAGTGGATGAAAATAGACATTGTAGGTGCCAGTTGCGATCACGTAGACGAATAGCTACGAGGATTTGATAAGGGATCAAGGACCAAAAAAATGGATAGCCGTCGGACAGACTTACAAATATAACGGAAGTGAAGAGTAGATGGAGAGGATGGGACAAAATGAAATTGACGCTCGAATCAGATATCATGGTATTTGCCTTGACCAAAATAAACACTTGGTAGGAAAATCTATGGTATAATAAATCGAAGAATAAAATGGAAATGAGACATTTTTGAAGTTCTTCGCTACACAAACTTTGTTCGCTTTCATTGAATAGTATCGGGAACGGAACAAGCGTTCTCCATAAACCCAGCCTAAATTCACAAAATAGGGTTCGGAGATGTAGTTTGCCGACCGTTCCAATTTCCGCGCCACCAGTGGAGAACTATCAACTAGGTGTTTCTTATTCGTCCAGATACGTGGACAATATTGACCGATCGACATGATGCGGGGAAATTGGGTAAGTCTGGTGGATCGCCTTTCATCTTCTCACCTCCCGCTTATTGGGAGGCTATTCGGTAGGAACTCTGTGTAACAAACATGTCAATTTCGCTTGAAGGAAAGACTTGCATTGTGACGGGGTCAGGTGGAGGCTTGGGAAAAAACGTTGCAGAAGCATTCCTGAAAGCTCGGGCAAATGTGGTCATCTGCGGTACGAGAAAGGCCCTAACTCATTTGTCAATTATGTCTGGTTTTCCAATCTCATTCGGGTTCAGATATCAACACTGAGCGATTAGATTCGGCGAGGAAAGAATTGGAGTCCCACGGATCTATACTTGCAGTACAAACCGATATTGCATCTGAGACGTCAATTCAAAAGCTGTTCGATAGTACAGTTAGCAAATTTGGTCAAGTTGATTTTCTGATCAACAATGCTGGTAGTAGCTTCTTGCATAATCGCTGGCTCCTATCTGATATGATGCAGGTATCATGGATGATTTCAAACCGGTCGGCGACATGGATAAAGAAACCTGGAATCGAGTCTTGGCCGTGAATCTCACAGCTCCGTACGAGTTGAGCAAGATGTTGATAAACCATGTTCTTGGTCGAGAGTGTCAAAAAGCTGCAATAGTCAATGTAAGCTCCATTGCAGGTCTTTCAGGGTTCCGGGCTGGTACGTGATTTTATCCTAAAGGTAGCAAAGGGGACAAAAGCTAAGCAACGAGTGTCGGCAGGAGCTGCATACACTGCAAGCAAGCATGGACTTATTGGCCTTACCAAAAACATAGCGGCATTCTACGGTAAAAAAGGCATTCGGTGTAACGCCATCCTTCCTGGCGCTATGGCGACAAACATTGTCGATACGGCTTTCAAGACGCCTCATCAGGAAGGGTTGAGCATTGCGCGCCAAGCTTTTACAATGGATCCTGGTTTGTGTGAGCTCGGCGAAGTTGCCAATGTTTGTCTCTTCCTCTGCTCCGAGCAGTCCAATGTCGTAAACGGCGTTTGCGTAAATGTAGACCGTGGTTGGGCAGCCCAATAGTCACGTCACGTCAATGTGAAAATGGCATAGCGTAGAGGAGGCCTTGTGGACGCGTAGATAGCTTGACATCACAAGATGTGCCATTACTGTTGCACCAAAATCAAGAATGGATGGGTTGAGCGAAGAGTAAGAGCGCCTGCGTGAGTGGAGAACGCGCCATCACGTGCTTTGGATGGGTCCCGTTATCGGCAAGCTTCACCAGCCTTCGAATGAGCATCACAACATCCCTCACCACAACTCGGTTACCCTTTCCACGCGAGTCCTTCTTTGCACTCTTCCTCCATTTTCTTCGCCACTGCCACTTTAGCGTCGACCCTTCTCTAGGCTGCGCTCGCGACTACCTCGAGACAACCGATCCCAGCACTTCGACAGGAACCAAGGAGAACTGTTGGCGAAAATGCCTCCCTCAGGTAAGCTTGCACTTCTCTACATATCATACAACTGCCATCATTCGCTACGCCATTCATTGTCGCCAAGTATTCTTTATGGCAACACCTGAACATCTTCTCGCGAAAGCTCCGCACGAGGAAGAAGGCATTCTCGCAACCGTCTCTCTAATTGCCAGGTACTTTGAAAAGACTGTCATTGATGAGATAACATACCAATTCAAACACGAGAACGTGGTGTTGAGGGCACTGGATACCGTCTTAACTCCCATTCCGGCTGAGTATGCGAGGTCTCTTTCCGAAAATATCAGACTTCCGCCGACAAGGCTACTGCTTGCCGAAAACTACGAACGATTTATATACCTTCCTCAGATTGATGATCACAAGTGGACGCTAGATGTGGATGCAAGGCAATTTGACCATCCATCGCTACCTTTCAAGCTCGCTGTTGCGAATGTGCACATGTTGAGATTTGGACAAGTGATCCACGTGCTTGCATTACCACCGTGGCATCAGAGAAGAATCCAATCAAAATTTCCAGATAGGTTCTCGTTCAAAAATCCATCCTAAAATGCAGACAGACATAGTCCCGAGCGAGGGACCACTGGGTTTCCGGAATTTTGACAACAGACTGGCCAATGGTGAGGATTGCCAGTACGACCAATTGCCTTCTCGGACACACAACAGAAAAGCTTGACTTGCATAACTATCGAGAACCAGCACCAGTAGATGTTTATCAACAATTTCAATTGACTTGTCCTTGGATTACACACCCCGGATTGGCCCATACTCTGTTATTGTACGTGGCCATAGTTGCTCAGTTGCTAACTTGCGTTTACAGCAGGATCAACGCAAAACACTCCGCTCCCTCCATCAGTTGAGAAAGCCTACTATCGAAAATGCATTGAGCTCAAGCGACGCATTAACGAGGTAGAGGAGTCAAACGATGCATACCGCCTACGCAAAGTTCGCCTGAATCGTGCCATCCTCAAGATGCGACTTGAGCGAGCCTTTTTGTTGGAGCAAATACAGAAGAGAATGGACTATAACGCGGATGAATCGGATAGAAGCACCAGTCCTCCACCTACGGTATGAATCTCTCCTCCGCATATCGCTCACTGTGTCTGGCTTTAGATTTGGATATTCGTCTGAGCATGCGGAGAAAACGAAAGATGCTAATTGATGTGGTGGTAGCCTCAAGACAAGCCGATGCGTAGTAAGCGTTCTCATCGTAAGACTTCACCGGACAACGCACCGAACGCGACTTCACCACCGCAACAACAATCCTTTGGCACACATAGCATCATTTCCCCTCCACAGACTACGCCCGAGCAATCCCGCACCATGTACTCAACCATCATGAACGGAACGGCGTCGGTAACGCCATCCATTGCAGCCGCACCTCCCAATGCAATTGTAGGACAGTCATTCAACGCGCCTGTCCCTTCCAATCAACCGATTTCATTCGCAGTGGTTAATCAGCCTCCACCACCTGCGACACCTCTCTCAGAAGAGCGAAGATCAGAACATCAGGAGAATGGAGGAATGGAATACAATAGAGATCGCGTTGCTGGCGGGGCAACAGGAGAGGCAGTTGGTGCTGGACCTGAGGTTACAGTGGATGCGAACGGGGAGCGAAGAGTACCGCCTGATACGGAAATGAGCGAAGCGCAACCAGACGGCTCTGGTGCTGGAGGAGGTTTCACGGCTGTGAATCGCTAAACAAAACACCTGCATGCGATTGGCATTGTCATTACTACAAGAAAAGCAAGACTAATTACTCTTATCTGGCATTGACGGAGGCTGGGCACAGTTGTACAATACCAAAGCATGGGGGAGACATTTGCGCAAACAGAGCGTGGTTGAGCGTTTCTCGATGCCTTCGTCCACGAATGCATCATTCAAGTCAATGTATTACTTTTCATTCTACAGTGCAAGGTGTACTTGACTAGTTTCACCCATGATGGCACCATCCTTTCCTAGCAATTAAGCTAAGCTTGACGTCCATACAATAACACATGAAGTTTGTTATTCGTGTTTTTTTCTTGAAATCAAAATAAGCGCTGGTCTGGTTACTCCGCTCCATGAGACCCATGTCGAGCTCAAGGGAAATGACGCAGCTTCCGAGCATTTCCTTGGTCCATGTCGAAAGCTACATCAATAAATTAGTTTTGCTTTGACAGTCCTGATTCATGTCCATTTTGGTCTGATGTCGTTCTTCCAATCCCTTCTAGACGGGCCAATTCGAATATTGCGACTGTTTCGGATTGTCGTGCCCTGGTCGCTGCTAGAGATGAGATCAATAGTTAGAGTTTAAACAGCAAGGGCACCGCATCACAACTCCCATATCACTTCGCACCACTGTCCTCACCGTACAAGGTTTGATCAACATGCAGAGAATTGATAAAACTCGAGCTTGGATGTCATCATGACAACAATACTCTCTACCCACTGTACAACACCAAGGAACATTGGCGAATAATTTTACCTACCATCCCTACTCGAAGAATGGCCGCAGCTGTCACCGATCCTGAGAGAGCTCCTCTTCTTGCCCCACAGGCACCGAGACCCCCACGCAATGTCACTTTTAATCCTACCGTCTCAACAAGCGGACCTGTCTCCGGAAAATCTTCGCTTCGACAATCCGTACAGCCAAATACGTCTGCACCTGCTACAACCTCTCCTGCCACAGCTCAGCAAACCAGTTCACAATCTTTGGTGTCAAACATTAACAACAAGCTTCGCCGAAGACATAGCCAAGGCGCACCACTCATACCGCCTCACCTTCAAGCTCCAAAGATTGGACCACAAAGAACAACAAGGAATGCACAAAAACTAAAATTATTACCCGATCCCGAACATGGCGAAGATGGACCTGACGAAGAGAGCGGAAGAGATGTATATTCGCAATTCACCAGGATAAAAGACCCCACTGCACGAAGGGATGCTGCACGACTGGGGAAGGCAGATCGTGCAAGACTGCCTCGAGTCACTGCTTTTTGTACGGCAAGCGTCCTACAATTAGACGAGCTGATGCGCTACCTCAAATCCCGTCCCAAGTCTAGGGGTGCGGCTCCAAAACGGTTTGACGAATGTATTTATACACCGTATCGATATTCGAGACCAGCAGACAACAAGCCCATCGATCCTACCACAGAACCTCATCCTCTTCCACAGAGAAGACACTCAGACAGTGCCTTGGAAGTTGATAATGCTGCTTCTGAACCACGAGACCAGCTCATTGATATTGACGGACCTCCGCAAGCTTCAGATACGATCCCCCGAATTACTCGACACAGCTCGACTCCGGCCGAGCCTGGACACGATGCGTTGCACAGGGGAGAATCTCAACAAGAGTCACCAGACTTTGATATGGAGGTCCATACACCGGAAATCTTTCTATTCAACTATGGTGTGGTTGTAATATGGGGTATGACGGTTCAGCAAGAACAACGCTTTCTTAAGGAGATTGCCAAGTTTGAAAACGAAAAGCTATCCAAAGATGATGTGCAGGTTGAAAACTTCAATTTCTACTACACCAAGGAATATCAAGCGCGTATTTACAATGACTTTATCACTTTGCGGAGTAAGACAGACTTTATGCTAAAGCTAGCAATCAGCCATGCGTTGGCACAGAGCGTCAAGGTGAGAGACGTCGAGAAAGTCGTGAATCTAGGTATAGGGATTGAAGGTTGACATGACAATCTAGACATCCCTCTTCGAAGACCTCGTCGATGCCACCATCGAAAATACCAAAGACATTCCGCTCCAAATCTCGGAAACGGGCAAAGTCAACCTGAATCGCAAAGAGATCAACATGCAAATCGGCGACCTCTTCATCCTGCGCATCAACATCCACCTGCAGGGCTCCGTGCTGGACGCGCCTGAACTGCTCTGGGCCGAACCGCACCTCGAGCCCGTGTACAATGCCGTTGCAACATACCTCGAGATCACGCCACGCGTGCAGCTGCTTAATGAGCGGCTGACGGTGATTGGCGACTTGTTGGCGGTGCTTAAGGAGCAGTTGTCGCATGCGCACGGGGAGAATCTCGAATGGATTGGTAAGGCTCCCAAAAAGATTTCTATTCGTGAGGATATTGTAAATCAGCTAATGGGGATTTCCAGTCATCATTCTTATTGCAGCAGAGATTCTGGTGGCGGCTATTAATATTGTTGTAGATATCCGTGCCGAGATCTGAGAGTCGACGAGTTTGGGAGGCTTTTTCAATAGAAAATGGATTTTTCGATTCAAGCGAGACAGCGTTCGTAGAAAAAGCTATGGCGGCTTGTTGACTAGCAAGCAATTGCATTATCGTGTACATACCAAAAGTAGATGAGACTGAACAAGGGAATTATCACCAAAGAAATCAGAGAATTGACCTATTTACTGCTTTCAGCTTTCGGTCTTGGCTCCGCAACCTCCGCCCGCAACATCTCCCCTAAACGATCAAATCACCTCCAACTCATGCCGCTCCAGCCATGATTTTGCCCTCGCCTACCCTATTTGTATTGCCAATGCTCAGTTCTCCATGAGTTGGAACTTGCTGGAGCGCTTCATCGAGTCGGATCACTTTAGCAATGATTCGTCGCTCGCCATTAGCTACCTCTCGTAAGTTGGACTATTATTCAGCCATCTTCAAAATGAAAACAGATTTGCTCACAGTTTTGCTGCAGCCGCTATGCAGGTGCAAATCATGTCGGTATCCACTACTTCCTCTGCTCCAAGTTGCGCGAGTTCTCCTACGAGGAGATTGAATTCTTGCTCCCACAACTATGCCACCTCCTTATTAGTATCGATAATGAATCCATGGCATTGGAGGAATTCATCATAGATTTGTGCGAGGAGTCTGTAAATGCTGCATTACAAGTACGCATCTCTCTCCGCAAGCGCTTTTGACGTGCAACGAATCCAGCACTAATTCGAACAACGCAGACGTTTTGGCTTTTCCAAACCTACCTACATGATCTTTCTGGCAATCCCCAATCCACTTCTTTCGATACTTGTCGCCGGATATACAACAAAGTACAGCGCATCGTCTTTGGAGCATCTGATGGACCACATCGAGAAAAGATTCAAGAAAATGTCCTTCCAGTTACTGTTCTTTCCAGCATAATATTAGCCGGCGTCGCCGCACCATTTCTGCCCAAACATGCTGGGCCACTTGCAATTGCACAAGCACGGAAACCGCGGCCAAGAGATGATGCATTACCAGATGGCGTGGAGGAACAACAAGGTCAACGAGTGCAGAGGAGCCACACTGTTGGTGGGGGATCAACGAGACCAAGACGTCCGAAACCAAGACCACGTCAAATTGATGCATCATCAGCTGAAGTAGCGAAGATGGCTATAAATCGCAATCAGTACAGCAAAACGCAAATGAGCGTTGCCTTTGACGTTGGCAAAAGATCTAGGTCATCATCACCGCTTAGGGTCAAAAGTGCAACTACGCCTCCGGCTTTGGCTATCCCCAGACGACCTGTAGAGCGTCTAGTACAATCGCCTAGCACCGCTTCCCTCCCAGAGACAAGGAATCCTATAGTCAGTCCTGTACCGAGCCCACCACCCACTGCTGGTCTACCTAGGAGACCAACCAATGATCAACTACCAATGCGCCGTCACTCGCATGCTCCGCGACCTCTCACACCATCAGCTTTGACACGTCCCCAAAAGATACGAATGCTACGAGCAAATTATTATAGATGTGAGACACAATTTCTGACAGCTCTTGAGGATATTTCAAACCGCTTGGTCATTGTCCCAAAGCCAGCTCGATTGAGCGCGCTGAGGGCCGAGTTGGCTCTCATTGCTCGAGATCTCCCCGCCGAAGTAGACATACCCGTCATTTGCCCTTCATCTCTAGAAGATGGTATAGCTGGTAAAAGCAAACATCACCGAGTTGTGCGCATAAATCCAGCCGAGGCAACCAGCCTGAACAGTGCGGAGCGCGTGCCTTATTTGCTCATGGTTGAGGTTTTAAAAGACGACTTTGACTTTGATCCTGACTCGGACGCTAATATGCATTTACTTCAGAAGCTAATGGCTGAGAAAGGAACCACCCGACGTCGATTATTTGATCTGAGCGATTCTGCAAGACCAGCACCCGACGAAGAAGCATCCATTATCCAAGGCAATGATAGTGTCTTTGAGCCTGCCAATGGTGATCTCGCCAGTCCGTCACTTCTCAAAGAATTCTCCGAAGAAGACGAATCGTCAACCATTGGCCCGAAAATCAAAATTCACCCCAATGGGACCAATCTCAAAGCACCTCCTCGTCTGTCCAGCGGTGCAAGCACCATCTCCTCCGCCACCCTCTCCACCCCTCGCACATCAGATGTCCCTAGTAGCCGCGCCTCCAGTCCTGGCACACGCAAAATGACGCTGCCCACCCCAACCCGCTCCACCACCGCCCATACACCCGACCAACCCGACTTCTCCGCACTCGCCACGCACATGCGCACAGCCGCCCAGATGCTCGCGCAACTCGAAGTGTCCGGCTCGAAGCGGCCCAAAGTCGAGCTCGCCGAGATCAAAGCCAAGATCATCGCCAGCATGCAGAACCTCGAGGAGCAGTCCTTCCCCGAAGACCACGCCGGCCCACCGCCCACCTTCGACTCCATCATCGCCAAAACCGCCGCCACCTCCACCACCACCGCCGCCGCCGTGGACGACGATCTCGACCCACTCGATCCCACCACCCCATCCAGCACCAACGCCGGCCTCGCACGCATGGAAAACGACCAAAAGACCGGCGGCGTCCAACGCACGCCGTCCGACCGCGACGATCCATCGGCCGCGACCTTCGGGGAAGCATGGTCCGCCAAAAAAGAACGCATCCGGCTGTCCTCACCGTACGGCTGGATGCCATCATGGGACCTCGTGTCGATCATCGTGAAAACCGGCGCGGACCTGCGGCAGGAGGCGTTCGCGTGCCAGCTGATCGGCATCTGCGCGCGCGTGTGGGCGGCGGCGGGCGTGGCCGTGTGGGTGCAGCGCATGCGCATCCTGGTCACGGGCGAGAGCAGCGGCCTGATCGAGACGATTACGAGTGGCGTCAGTCTGCATAGCTTGAAGCGCAGTTTGACGCTCGCCATGGCCAGGGGCGGGAAGGGCAGGATGGCGACGCTGAGGGATCATTTTTGGCGCGCGTTTGGGGAGCCCGCGGGGGAGGCGTATTGTAGGGCCGTGAGGTGCTTTGCGCAGAGTCTGGCGGCGTATAGTGTGGTGAGTTGGGTGTTGCAGTTGAAGGATCGGCATAATGGGAATTTGCTGCTGGATAATGCGGGGCATATTATTCATATCGATTTTGGGTTTATGCTGAGCAATTCGCCGGGGTCGATGGGGTTTGAGGCGGCGCCGTTTAAGTTGACGCAGGAGTATGTGGATGTGTTGCAGAGTTGCGGGAGCGGTGGGGAGTATTGGGAGTTGTATAAACGGTTGTGTAAGGAGGCCTTTCAGGCATTGAGGAAGAATGCTGAGAGTGTGGTTATGTTGGTGGAGGTGATGGGGAGGGAGAGCAGGATGCCGTGTTTTTCGGGTATGGGTGTGCAGGCAGTGGTGGCCGGGCTGAGGGGGAGGTTGAGGTTAGAATTGAGTAAGGAAGAGGCGGAGGCATTTGTTGAGACGGATTTGATTGGGAAGAGTTTGGGGAGTTATTATACTAGACTGTGAGTGCTCTGTCTTTCATGTCTCTCTGCAGCCTTGATTGGATGCTAATCATTCCCATTGCAGGTACGATACTTTTCAGTATCGGACACAAGGCATTTACTAGGCGTTACTTGGAACATATTGCATACAGGGCGGCGTCAGCGTCTTGTGCATATTTGCATACGTAGAATGGGAGGCTCTCGGCATCCAAAGAAGTGGCAAGTGTGTCACATTGGAGTCTGATACAATTGGACTATCGTGATTGAAAGGCGGAGGCATTCTACCACTGTACAGTTGAATGTGAAAATTCATTGTGCGCCCCCTTGTCCGCCTCGAATAGACACCATCAATCATCAAACTATAATTATAAAGTCTTGAGTGATAGTGTTGCATTCAACGCGAGTGTCTGATCTACTTGGACCGCTATGATACCATCTGCATAAATCTGTCAGATCCGAGTGACAGACAGTGGCACCAGAGAATAACATAGGCCCGTCGTTTCCAATCAAGCTGCATCGAGTTTCGTTTAGCTGGTAGATACAGTCCGGGTTGGCCTTGCTATGCTCAGTCTTTGCCTTCTCGACCTTGACTCTCCACTCCGAGGTTCACATTATTCCTTACGAATGGCTTCAGTCTCGGCCTCCCACTGAGCGCCAAAAAGCCTGGCTATAGTAGAGAACAGTTAGTGAGTACTCACTTGATTTGGAGAATTCAATCTATTTTCTTACAAATGTCGTTGTTGTGCATTTCGGGTGCCATAGCCTTGACTTTTGGGTGGTGATGCTGGCGATAGAGGATGAACACATTGGGAGGTCGAGCAATTTTGTTCTTGGCGCGCCTGACATTGCGACAAACCTGAGCATTACATAGCGCCTGAGCATTGTCGCTTGTAGTTGGTGGACTAGCATTCGAGGGAGCCTTTGGGCAAAAATGTGCGAGGGGACCTTCGAGTAACTAGCAAAGAGAGTGATTCGGTTTTCGGAAGCAGAGTGAGACGCAGTGACTTCAGCGTGGACGACGAGTCAGTATCAAGTCGTTGTGAACAAAGTATCTTCCTCGCGTAGGTATTCACCAACATCCGCTTGACGGAAGACGGTGATACCAGTGGGCTCCAGACGCCGAGCCTCAGCAGTGGACCTTGCAGTGATTCCAAATCCCTTTTGGCATGTTAGCTCGTACTTGTAGGGAATGTTGTATACAGTGCACATACCAGCGGGGTGTCGTTCATGCTCAGCACTACGACACCCTGGTGCTCAGGACAATCTTCGCTCCACCGCCCCACGTGTGCCTTTACCACGTTTCCACCATACAGGAAAGGCATAGTGCCATTTTCCTTGATCCACACTTTATACCTGGCATGTGGCGCAATCACATCCAAGGCAGTAATGTGAAGTCGAAATTTCCCAGTTTTGGTGAATTTCCCCAGGCAGGTGCCGATTGAGAGCAGATTGTGACGAGCTATTGAGGCAGCGAGATTGGCGAGAGACTCGCGAACGTAGTAGACGCGATTACCAGAGATGCGAAAAACGTGACGGTCGGGGATTTTGCTGGACGGATTGCTGGACGTGTCGGAGATGAGATTGTTTAGTGAGCTGCCAGTGTAATTTGCTAGCTTTGTGAACAAAGTTTGAGTTTCAGTCTCTGTGAGGGGCCGCATCTTTGGTCACGATGTTGAGATGTATCAGAGTTGATTGAGTTTGGTAGTAGTCCACAATATGCTGCAATTGATATTTGAGTAGCGGCAGAAAAAAGTTCACCGCCCAGACCTCGAAGTCAAAGTTTAATGTCAAAATGCGCCAAGCCTCCCACCGCAGACGATGGAGGCTTCTTGTTAGCCTAGGATCCAAGTCTACTCAATCGCTGAATCGTATTAATGGCCAGTGTACGAGCGGTGAAGCGAAGAAGACTGAGTCCGCCGGAGGAATCTCAGACTTCCAAACCCTACGATGTCCACGAGGATTTTCTGAAGCATGCATCCCGCTGGAATCTCGAGCAAGATTATGAGCAACGTCCTCGAAAATCGGAAAAGAAAAATAGGAAAAAACAGAAGCTTCCTATCAAAACTTCTGAAGGCTGGATAGAGCAGGAAGTTGAGGATTCAGAAGACGGGGCTGGGAGTGATCATGCTCAGCAGGCGGGAGATGTGGAAGAGCTCACAACCAAGGAGGTGGGGAGAAGTGGAATTGCGAAGGAAAATGAACCTTTGCCTCCGAGGATCTCTTCCAGACAACAGATCACCGAGGCAAAAGAAGAGCTTGCAAGGATTGCAAGTCTTATCAACGAAGATCCAGAAGAGCACATTGGATTGCTCAAGAAGCTTGGTCAGATCGCCTCGTCACCAAATTTAATAGTCAAAAAGCTTGCCTTGGCCACACAACTAGCTGTTTACAAGGATGTCATCCCTGGCTATCGAATACGCCCTCTGTCAGAGGAAGACTTGAAAGGAAAGCTATCAAAAGAAGTGCGAAAATTACGGACATTTGAGCAAAGCATCGTGACGGGCTACCAATCCTATTTACGAGATTTGGCTACATACGCCAGACGCCAGTCTGACGAGTCATCAGAGCAAGCTACAAGTCTGATGACTGTCGCCGTATCTTGTGCATGCAATCTCCTCCTTGCAGTTCCTCACTTCAACTTTCGAGGTGAACTCCTCAGAATCTTGACAGGAAAATTGAGTGGCCGGAAGGTCAACCCTGATTTTAATAAATGTAGAGAAACCCTTGAACAGCTATTCAGGGAAGACGAAGATGGTGATGCATCGTTGGAGGCTGTTTTGATGCTCACAAAAATGATAAAGGGCAAAAATTATGAAATCCATGAAAGTGTTTTGAATACATTTCTACATTTGCGCTTGCTGTCCGAGTTCTCGCAAAAGGCTTCGACCACAAAGGTCGATCGAGAAGAAATCAACAATCAGACAGTCAAGACAGCTAAAAAGAAACGAGAGTTTCGTACCAAAAGGATGAGAAAGCAAATGAAAGAGGAAAAAGTGCTCCGCAAAGAAATGAAAGAAGCCGATGCCGCAGTCAGCCACGAAGACCGAGACAAAAACCAAGCCGAAATGCTCAAAGCAGTCTTTCTCACCTATCTCCGCATACTCAAAGCACGACAACCTAACCTCATGGGCGCCGTCCTCGAAGGTCTCGCCAAATACGCCCGCCTCATCAACCAAGATTTCTTTGGCGACATCCTCGAAACCCTCAAAGAACTCATCCAGCAAGCCGAACTCTCCAACCCTGAGCTTTCCGACCCTAACTTACTCGACACTGACAACGACGACAACGACGACATCGACGACATTGACGGCATCGACGAACCATCCAACGTCCGCAACGCAACCCGCGAATCCCTCCTCTGCATCAGCACCGCCTTCGCCCTCCTCCACGGCCAAGATGCGCGCAAATCCGCCTCGGAACTCCACCTCGACCTCTCCTTCTTCACGACCCACCTCTACCGCACACTGCTCCCGCTCTCGCTGAACCCGGACATCGAGCTCAGCACCCGGCTCCTCCCACCCCCATCCTCTACCTCCACCCCTTCCGATTCAAGCTCCCAAATCTCTGCTGCGCAAGCCAACCAAATCAATCACGCCCACCCCACCACCCTCCTCCTCCGCGCCCTCCAACACACTCTGCTCCCCCCAGGCCCCGCACCACCCCCTTCACGCCTCGCAGCGTTCACCCACCGACTTTTGCTAACCTCTCTACACACCCCCTCCTCGTCGTCCGCGGCGCTGCTCGCGCTGCTCGAGCGCATGACGGCGCATCGCGGGCGCGCGCGGACCGTGGGGTCGCTGTGGCGGAGCGCGGAGAGGCGGGGCGATGGGGTGTGTGATTTGGGTGGGAGCAGTATCGAGGGGTGTAATGGGTTTGCTGGGACGGTGTGGGAGGGGGAGGTGTTGCGGATGCATTTTGATGAGAGGGTGAGGGGGGGGTGGAGGCAGGTGGAGAGGCATGTTGGGGGAGTGGGGGAGGAGAAATAATAGCGTAGAGGATACGAGGTGAAAGAAGTGCGAGTAAAGTAGTAATCACATCAGCGTTCGCGCGCAAGGTTTTCCTGGACAAAGCGTGTGCGGTGAGATTGTAGAGCTACGAAAGGCCGTTCTGGTCGTCAAAGCTTTGGCTCTTAGTCTAATTTGTGTTATCGAAACGCATTTGTCTTCCTCAAATTCCTCTCGCCACAAGGTTCATGGATAATACGCTTCGCTAAGGAGCTGAGATATTTTATCTCGATCGCGTGAAATAAGAATTGAAGGGACGTATCTATATTTTTAAGTTGTGATTTGTCGCTTCTCCCAAATGTCGCACGAGTATAGCTATGATTATCATATTTTATTTGAAATGATCCTCACAGGCGCATGGTGCTACTACAATCATAGGAAATAGCAAACAATCCAAGCTTTAACTCGTACGGGACGGGATTATCTAAACGAGTCAATAATCCCATAGTAACCTAGGTTTTAAATCATCGAATCTTATCACCATATTTGCGTCAAATGCTTTTGTTTTCCGAGATGCTCACATCCTACCGCAGATTGTCCTGAGTCCCGTATAAATTCAAATAGAAAGTCGCAACATAACAATTCGATTTAGCATCATTATATGAAAGTCCAGGGAAAAATGAGGGCTCAGAATGTAGTGGCCCACATGGCAATCGGATGGAGATATCACAGCATGTAGGGGCTCTGCTAGGCAGGAACGAACAGGGTCACGTGCTACCAACCATTTCTAGCTTCCTTTCCTCATTAGGTGATTCATAAGCGTTCTATCTGGTCCACAAGGCTTTTCAAACTCAATATTGGCACTATACTTAATATCTTTTCATAATAATGATATAATTGTAAATTATAATAATTAGATAAGGACTGTAACGGGTCCTAGTTTTCCCACATATATGTCACCATCCTTGCCCTATCAATTCTTCTTGCCATCAGCACGTGGATTTCGAAACGATCTGTCCCGTCAATTTCGTATGAGAATGTGAACGAATCATAATCAATACAGCTGACAATCGATCGCATAATGATAATGTCTAAATGTAATGGCGCAATAGTGATCGAAGCAGCCGTATAAGGTACGTAAGGTCTGAAAGGCTGCTGAGATGAATATGATTCAAACAAAACAACTGCAACACCGTTAATTGCCCGTGGAGTTGCAATATAATTAATTACCGGTCCATGTGCAATATAAGCTTCCTCACGATGCAAAATACCTCGGTGCCGAGGTTCGTCAGCATTAAAATAGGTCCAGCTGCCTTTACTCCCATCGACACACCAAGCCGTTTCTCTCCCATTATGAGGCATATCGATACATAACCAATCAGACTCATATTCTATATTGAAAATTTGTTTTTCGGAAATATTATAATTATCATAAAAATCCGTTAATGATTCTATTTCCAAATTTCTTTTATATATAAAAAATATAAATATATTCAAATATTCTTCCGTTTTAATTGAAATATAATTATTAATAGATATTATTTTATTAAATTATTTTTTAAATAATTTTGGAATAATAAAAATAATATTATTGTTTATCAAAATAGAAATAGAGTCACGTCCCCAGATCTGGTGAGTCCCCAGATCTGGTGAGCCTTTCGCATATTTTCCGCATGCGAAACGCGTTATTTGTTCCAATATCTCAAAAGTCTACCCAAAAAGCCTCAGATTATGAAATTGAGATTCAGAAGATTCTTTTAATTTTCAAAAATAAAGAATTTCTTTTATTTTATATTATTGTTTATTATTTTAAATTTTTTTATTCAATTTTATTCCACAGATATAATATAGATCTTTTATATTTTCAAATTCACGAAATATAATAAATTCTTATAAATACGGAAGAAATTATTTTAATTTGATAGATAAAATGATATATTATTATAGGAATTTCTTTTTCAATTTTATTATTGAAAGAATTCGTTCAATAGTTGCGATTTATACACGTCAAATATACGTCAAATAATATATTTATAATTATTCAATTCAATTCTATTAATCATAAATGATTTTATCATTTTCAAAAATGATATTCTGATATAAAAATGATATTTATCTGATAATTAGAATATACGTGATATAAAAGAATAATTTATGAATATATAAAATATTGATTTAATACGATCAAAATATAATTTATAAATCGAAAATATGATTTTTTTAATATATAAAATATAAATAAATCAGAATTCGATATCAATGAAAAATAGATAATAAAAATATTAATATATTTAAATAATATATAATAAAATAAAATTATAAATGATAAATAAAAATAGATAATAAATATTAAATATATCAATATTATAAATAAAATATTATTTCCTTTTTTAATATTCAAAAATAAGAATATGAATATATATTAGATCAATAAATAAATATTTTAAAAATGATATTTTATAATTAATTAAAATGATTAAATATTAAATGATTTAAAATTATAATAATTAATCAAAATTTTTGAATTTTTAATACATGAAAAAATTATAAATTATTAATATTTATTTATTATTAATAATTATAAAAATTATATATAAACCGATTTTATTATTTATTATATAAAAAATAAAATCAATTTATTTATTATATTTTTTTATTATTCATATGAATTATAATCATTTAATATTTTTATATTTTCAATTTTCAAATATTTTTATTTTAATAAAATATATATAATTTTTTGATTTAATTTATAATAAATTCTATAATTAAAATAAATCGAATTATAATTTCATATATATGAAAAAATAATGATTAAAAATAATATTTTTATTAAATAATAAAAAATTGATTTATCATTTATAATATTTATATAAATTTTTAAAAAATTTTTTTATAAAATCATTTTAATCATTATTCAATTATATATATTATTTAATTCAATTAATTTGAATTTTTTATTATTTAATAATTCTTTTTCAAAATTTATTAAATTAAAATGATTAAATAAATAATTTAATAAAAAATTATATAAATAATTAATATTTAAATTATTAATAAAATATTATATTAATTGAATAATTTATTTTTATAAAAATTAAAATATAATCATTTTTATTATAATAAATTAATTAAAAAAGATATAAATACTTTTTAAAAAACGAAAAAGGAATTTTAAAAGAAAAAAAATCCAATTAAAGAATATTTCATTATATTCTATTGAAAATATATTATAAATAATTCGCGAAATAGAAATAAAATCCAAAATAAAAGAACGACGTGATCGTTTATAAAAGATTCTAATAATTGAAATAGATAATGAAAAGAAAACTGAAAATTCAGAAAATGTATTTAATAATTCAGATGAGAAGGAAATTCCTTATAAATGATACGTAATGCGATCACAGATGAAGAGCTGAGAAAAGCTCACCAGATCTGGGGATGTGACTCTATATAAAATTAATTAAATTATTTAAATCATTCGATTCAAACGAAATTTTATAAAATTAATATTTTTATTTTAATAATTTATTAATAAATCCAATATTTGATAATATAATTTGATTTATAAAATATATATATTATATTATTTAATTAGATGAATTCATGATTTTAATATAAATAAATATTATATTATTCCGCCATTTTTATTCTAATAATTTATTAATAAACTTAATATTAATCAATATATTAGATATATTTCGAATATTTATTATATAATTTAATTATATATTCATTTTTTATAATATTTTTTATATAATCTTTTATATAATTTTTTATAATATTCATAATCAAATTAAATTATTTGAATTATATAATTAAAAATTTAATTAATCAGAAATAAAAATATATAAATTATAAAAATATTTTTATATTTGATTTTTATTTTATTCAATTTATTCAATATATTAAATTAAATAATCAATAAAATCAAAATTTTTCAAATTTGAATATAATTTATAATATTTCTGAATGAATATTTTGAATTAAATTTTTTTTTTTAATTAAATTCAAATTAAATAAATATAAAAATAAATATATCAATTTTATTTCAAATTATTTTATAATCAAATTAATCATTTTTTTATTATAATATATCAAAATATTATTTATTATTAATATCGAATTTGATAATAAATTATCAGAATTAAATAAAAAATATTTCGATAATAATAATTTTTTTAATTAATATATAAATATTTGAATTATTATTAAATCTTTATAAATTGAATAATCCAGAATTCTATTTAATATATATATTAATAGAATATTATAATATTATTTATATTTGAAAAAATAATATTGAATTATTTTTGATTTTTTTGATATTTAATCATAAAAATGAAATTTAATATATCAATTTATTTCATTTTCGTTAATATATATTAATTAATTAATCAAATATTATATTATTATGATTAACGTGGTTTACCACTCAGCCGGTCATATCAGTCAGTCGGTCACTTTCCGCATCAGATACCCCATCAATATTAATATACACAACAATAATTTAAAAATTTATTTATTTTTTATCGGATTTTGATTCAATATTTATTTTTTTAATTTTATTATAAATACGTGTATTATATTCAATTATATCATAATTATTATATCGTCGTAAAATTGTTATCGTCTTTTTTGATGGATTATTATTTTCGTCTTCATTAGATATATACCGTTTCTTCGAATTCTTCTCAATCAATAATTTTATAAAATCATTTATATTAAATATTTTTTCAAATTGTATATATGATTTTTTGGCCCTCTGATGTTTTATAAATATCATATTTACGTCTTCAAAAATACGTATTCATTCAATCAAAAAAATAATTGAATATATCATTATTTATATATTCTTCGTTATTTGATTTACAGTTTCAATAATTGATATTGGAGAATTTTTTTAATGAATAAAAATTCATTTTTTGATAAAATTAGATTATTTGATTATTTATTGAAAATTAGAAGGGATTTATGATTCTCATTTATGAATGATTAATGGACGATTATCCGATAATATAAATATTCTTAAATGAATATCTAATTTGAAAATCATAAAATCTGGATTTCAAAATATAATTTTAATTTTTTTGAATTCAGATTTGATATTTAATTCTATAAAAATTTTAAAATAAATAGATTTAAATATGATAAAAAATTCGGATTTAATAATATAATTAACCGTAATTTTAATTAATAAATTGATTTTATTATTATATACATATTTTAAAAATGAATATAATACAATATCTAATAATTGAAATAAATGAAATGAATATATAAATATATTGATTAAAATAATTTTATTTTTATCATAAAATTTATTGAATTCGGCTGATAAATAATTTTTATATTCATTAATAATTAATAATCAATATATATTTTTTGAATAATCTTTTATATATTTATCAAAATATTAAATCTAATTCAAATTTATTTTATTATCAGTCTATTTATTAAAAATAGATTTAATGATTTAATTATCGGAAAATTCTGATTTTATAATCCAATTTATAAAATAATAAATATTTTAAACGATAATAAAAAATAGAATATATAAATTTTTAATATTAATATATTTAATAATTATAATCCATTTCCGATTATCAGATTATATAAATTTAATTTTATTATATTTTTCAATATTTATTATTATTATTAACGCGATTATTATATTCATCATGAAATCTATTTCATTGAAATTATAAATATTCCTTTTATATATTTCATATTTATTCATTATATTATATAATAATTCAAATCAATTTAAAATATTTTTGAATTTTTTTGTAATATTTTTTAATAATTATATGAATGATTGAATTTGATTTTGAGATCTGATTATACGTCGATAAATTGTCTTATTCAGTGTCTATCAATTGATTTATTTTCACGTGATTTTAATAAAAGATTGGCCATATTTTTTATATTAAAAAAATACAATAAGAATCCTTTTGAATTTTGATTAAATATATATTTGACTAACAATTATTTTTTAAATTAATCCAATTTATAATATTATGATTAAATTGATACACGTTATTATCGATTATTTATTCTATTATTTAATGAATTCTATGGAATATTATAATATTTCGCAATTATATATTGGTTTAAATTTTTATTTTA
The DNA here is from genome assembly GCA_021030915.1 of Astrothelium macrocarpum. NCBI lineage: Eukaryota > Fungi > Ascomycota > Dothideomycetes > Trypetheliales > Trypetheliaceae > Astrothelium > Astrothelium macrocarpum. The sequence goes on along the minus strand of JAGEMR010000173.1, from coordinate 32,504 downwards.
AAATTTTGCAGATTGAATTGTATTAATAATAAAAATAATATTTTCTTCTTTAATATAAATTGACATAGTCGTTAAAAAATTAGAACGCGATAAAAGTTTAAATGGTTTTCTGGTGCGGAAAGTGACCGACTGACTGATATGACCGGCTGAGTGGTAAACCACGTTATATAATTATCATAAAATTTAATATAACGTTTTTTAATTATTTAATAATATTTCAAATTAATTTATTAATTATTATATTCATTAATTTAAAAATAAATACGAATTTTTTTTTATTCTAATCGATTTTAATCAATTTTCTTTTTATTAATGATAAATTTATAAATATATTATAATATTATTAGATTCATTCAATTATTTCATTGATATATATATCAGATTTCATGAAAAAATATTTCTTCAGAATCTTCATAATAATAAATATTAATATTCATAAAAGATCATAATAATGAATTGGATTTAATAGATTATCATATAATTTGATATTCCTTTTAATTCTTTTTATTATATAAATAATTATATAAATAATTCGAATAATATCATATTATAAAAAATCGTCATAATTTAAAAAAATAATAATAATAATTTATTGAAATAGAACGATATTTCAGATCATTTCGATTTCATCATCACGAAAATCGGTTTTAAAATTACTGAATTAGAAAATCAAATAATCAAATTATTAAATGAACGAATTATAGATAAAAAAACAATCATCAGATTTATATGGCCTGGCTGATCCCAAATTCCCATACAAATTTGGTGGTGCGGAAGGTGCGGACGTGCGGGGCTGCCTGAGAGGACGCCCAACCTTCACGCGAGTGTACTGTGCGTCAGACACTGCGTAACGTCCGTGCACTTCGCATGTGGTTGGAACCGAAGTGCATGTAGGGGCATGAACGGGCAATGAATGAAAATAGAAGTGTTCTGGTGCTATTTAAATTGGTACGATTTGTCGTATTAAAGCCACAGCTATATTTTCAGCTCGTCATGTGATTCCGGTAATGCCGTTCAGGTTGATTTCCAACGCTCATGAGAAACATCCATGGATGACACTGCTAGGCCATAAGTGATCCTCGCGAAGCTGAACATGAAAAGCAACAGCTTCGTCAATCCTATACCACAACTTTACGCATTCCAGACTGGGATTCGTCATAGGTCGGTGAGCGGTACACAGCCATCGCGTCCTGCCCATCGATGCTCACACTGACAGCTCCGACCCTTTTTCCAAGCTGTGTGACCCATTTTCCACGGACCGAAGTATGATATTGCAGTTGTTCCTTCATCTGCAAAATCATTTCTTCACGTAACCATGCTCCAGTCACGGTCCCAACCTTGGGTATTTCTGCCTCAGTCCATCCGTTGATGAGTTCAGTTTCGATGTAGCCTTCTTGCGTAACAATATTCAAGGCTAAGGTTCCGATACTGAAATTGTTTGTCGGATATCTCCACACATTAGGCCCATTCGTGAGAAATCTTCTTAGCATAGCCAAGAGTCCGTTTATCAGGGGAGCTTGGTAGTCGAAGGCCGAGTCGATAACCAGCTCCTCTGACACATCGTCATACTCGTAATGCTGGTTGCGGAAGAATCTGAAGTCAACCTCCAGTCGGTCTGCATGTTCTGCATTTGTCGTTATTAACGTCCAGGTTGGATAGAATCGCCGTTGATCTATTGCGACGTCAAGTTTCCAAATGTTGCTTCCCGACTGAACACGAGAAAATGCTTCGTCGATCTCAGGTCTAAGCGCGGATGTTGCACACCAGAGACCAGATATTTGCCGGCTGGATAGCGGAAGGCAGATATAGGTGTGATAGAATAGCAAGGTATTCATAGCAAGCAAATCATCCCAACGACCTTGATTCGTCGTGTGGGCAACCGGTCTACGAGGACCACTTTCGAAAGGCGATGCTGGGACCTGTATGCCTTGTTTTAGGATCATCTCATAAATCAGGTCACGAATTTCGCGCGGGACCGTGAGTAAGCTGGGCATGTCCTTTTGTCAAATTGTGCTGTTATCTTTAAGGAAAAAAGACTTCAGCCGCACTTGCCGTTAACCGGTATCGTATTTCGCTAATTACCGTAAGAGCCCCGCATACATCAGCAAGCAAGAAGGAGTCTGTAAACATCAAGTTTCGATGCGGTGATTGTATAGATTAGCTACACGAATAGTGCTACTTTACGAAGGATTGTTGCTTGTGCCGGTGAGTTAAAAGGCTACTTACCGGTCTTCCCTCGGGTAGATGCGGCTCAATGTAGATATAGTATGAATGAAACTGTGCTGTCTCCAGACAGGCCTCGTTAAAGATTTTGGCCACGAGGTTGAATCTGTTGAAGGCTTCAAGCTATCAAAACATTCCTGCCCAATTGCTTGTAGAAGAACTGTGCCTAGTCCACCTCCCTTTCCACTCAATGATCAGCGTCTTCTTCCGCCCTCACCTCATCCGTGAACTTCTTGTACTCTTCCGGACTCATGAGACTCTCCATTTCCTGTGCATTCTCTATTTGTATTTTTGCAATCCACCCATCTGACTCTGGAGCCTTATTTATTGTCGCCGGCTTCTGCTCCAGCAATGAGTTTGCCTCCGTCACCACGCCAGAGATGGGTGTCATGATATCTGATGCAGATTTGACGGACTCGACAGCGCCAATGGTATCTCCTGCTCCAATCTCGAGACCGATGGTTGGGAGCTCGACGTATACGACATCGCCAAGTGCATCAGCGGCGTATTTAGATATGCCTACTGTACCTAATTTATGCGTTAGTGTAATATTCATGTGAGATTGACGAAGACAACTCATACCTGTTTTACCGTCATCCGAAAGGTCTATCCATTCGTGGTCTTCTGTGTATTTCTTCTCTTGAAATGATTTATAGCTTGTGAACGATCTCCGTATGATTGGGTGAAATGATCGGTCTGCTGCTTGAGAAACTGTGTAATTGAACTTTGAAGGATACGAAGCTATGGCAAAGCTGCTGGATGCTCTGAATGGCCGATACGATCTGGCGAGAGCCCTTGGTAAAGCCATTTTCTGCCAATTGGGCCTCTTGTCAGAATAAGAACTTTCGTCTAATGCGTGGCTTCGGTTGTAAGATTACTGCCTGACTAAGCAGATTTTTCAGAAATCCGGAACTCCGGACATGCAATTCTGCCCGCTGTACGGTCACCACGGCAAACATGCTATACGAATTAATCGGCATTGTGAGTATGGGCCGGAGATGGCTTCTATAATGTTCTGACCAATATCTAGGTGCGACCTGGCAATGTGAACGAAGTTAAAGAGTAAGGCATCTCATCGAGCGACCTCTTCGCACTGTTTTCGACATGGGGGACATTTTTTCGCTATCGATGGCCCCTTCAAATTACCATCGCTGATTTATGTATTATTCAGGATTGCCAAAGCCGCTGCAACTACAGTCCTTAATGCCGGCGGGGTTGTTCGTGGAATCTCAAATTGGGGTGTCTTCCTGCTTCCTAGGCCCCTCCGCGTCCTCCAAGTCCGACATGAGAAAGGTCACTACTTCATCATGCGGTTTGATTCTTCTGCGCGCACACAACATGCTGTGAGACGGACAATAGGATTGGATGCTAGAGTGATACGATACAGTGTGGTAAACATGGGCTTCACGCTGGATGCCATCAAGGACGTGGGTGGCCTAGCTGGTTGGGGCAGCAAGCCAAGAATTGCGAGCACAGAAAAGCAATTGTGACATTATCGAAGAAAAAGAAGATGGGCAATATATCGATGGCGAAACTCCTGGAGGTCTTGATATTGGCGTCATGGATGATTCAATTGGTTCTATGCATTTGCGGAGCATTGGGTATCTGTGGTCCCGGCAAGGGACGCTTTACAAATTATGTACTATACAGTCAACAAGAAGACATGCAGCACTTTCTATAGTGCCACAATTGCCCAGTACCATATATGCCAAACCCTCGGAAAGCATCACGCGAACGCCCCGTTTTTCCGTGATTTTTGATGACTCTGATTTTCTTCGTGCTGTAACTCGCATTAGGAGGCTGACTTTGACATGCTTGAGTTCAAGCCAGACTCACCTCTAGGAATCCAGTTGCCGATATCAAAACCGTGAAATTGTCCACCAACGCGCTCAGATCCACCGCGTTGTGAGGCAGGTACCCGCCGATATTTGCGTTTCGCTTAAACACGGCTACTACCACCCCTCGACAGTCCTTTAGGAACTGCTGCGCCTGACGCATGCTTTGTGTATGCTGTGGACCATTTAGAAGAACAACGACATTAACAATTCTGAGAATAGCAAGCATCATGTCGTAATAATGTTTGAGCGCCTCAGAGCTCGCCATTTCGATGCCAATGTCCGGATCCGCTGCAAAGAAATCCGATTCACGAATAGCGGAAAAGAAGCCCGCACCAACGACTCGAACAGCACCAGCGCGAGTCTGGGCAACGCGCAATAGCAGCGCAAGTGCGGCGTTATAGTAGTGAAGAAGCATGGTTACACCTATATGATCTGATTAGTAATTGATCATCTCTAGGTTTAGGAAAGACTCACGATTAACATCAGCTTGCTTGAGCTCAGACGGAATGTGTTTGATCAAGTCCACAAGGACACCGATGAAGTTGAGACGGACAAAGGAATCGATCATGTACTTGGAATCTTCTTGCTGGGCTAGCACCACCAGACTGCCCAACAACATTGTAGCGGAAACTCGACGATTGCCCTGTCCGGCAAAAGCGTCGTCACAAGTAACCTCGATTAGTCGATCTCCGGCAGAAATAACAAAGCGCAGATTCTGTTGTCCCAGACTTGCATCGTCCTTTCGTCCCTTACTTGAGCCAGATAAATAACAGAAACAAATTTGGTAGCAGATTTCGCGAAGGTCCGGGGGAGATTGATATTCGTACACACCAGTCAAGGCAACACGGAAGAGTTGCGAAAGCCGATCCTTGGCGAAATCGAGAGCTCTTCCTTTCTGGGAAAACATGGTGTCAAAATTGACAAACTTGAGCAAAGTGCGAGCAAGACCCGCAAGGTCCGACGCGATTTTCTGGTTCTCGGTAAAAGACCTTTCCATTTTGGGCATGATAACTTGAAGTGCTTGGAGTATGAATGAAATCTTTGTAGCAGGTTCGAAATCACTGCTTTCAAGGGTGACAGAGACGAGTCGGACCCAGGCATTCAAGGTCTTCATCGAGGCATCAATAATGCGTGCATGTTGATTTTGAGCCGTCAAGCAAGCCAGAGCATTCTCACTGTCGTGCTGAAACTGGTCATTCTGGGAATCCGTAACTATTTTTTGTTCCTTGATTAAGCTGTTATGCTTGAGCTCAATAAGCTGAGCTACGCTCGAAAGATTATAGAGTACAGAGTTTTCTATACGCTCAGTTTTGCAGACTTCTAGTTCAGCTTCGCTGAGGAACTGCAGCCCAAGGGAGGATAGCGGCGGAGCATCCGGAATATCCAATTCGATGAAGTCAAACAAGTCAAATATATTGGGATTGTTGACCTGTTGCCCATCTGTAAACACCGTTACGCCAAGAAGGGCTGACTGAATGCGGGCAATGAGTGAAGGTGTATTGTTTTCCGCAGAGGATCGGAGCTCTGTTGCAACGTAGTCCATGAAAATCGACCGTTCTTGGAGAAAGTACTGGAAAGCCAATGCAGCGTCTGTCCGAAGAAAGCGGGGATCGTAGACAGAGAGACCATCCCAACGAGTTTTGCCACCAATAATGCGTTGTTGACTAGTCAATGTGAACAAGAAGTCGGCAGCGCGAAGTTCGGTTAGTGTATAAACAGACGAGATTGGAGCTTTCCATAGCTGTTTGAGTTCACCCAAGCTTCCACAACGAATGGTGCTACGCCAGGAGAGGAAAGTGAAATCGTCAGATGTTGGATACAGGGATGCAAGGTCTCTTATAGCATGGAATACCGACGTGCCATCCATGAAAAGTCCGTTCTCAGGGATGTCGAGGGTCAGGTTGTCACATGAGAAACCGAGGAGAAGATGGGCGAGTGTTGGACGATTTGGTAGAGCCGCAAGGCAGTCGGCTAGAAATGCAAGAATGCTTGTTTTGAGTGCGTAGCCAGGAGATGCGATTCCTGCTTCGAGTTCACGCTCATCGATTTGCAGGTTCTTGACAAGGGATCGGGACACTCTCTCGGATTCTCCGTCTTTTTCAAGAACGCTGATCAATCTGCTTCGATCCGCCTGAACCCCAAGTCCCGTTGTGTCAGATACGGCTAGCTTGCGAGAAGCAGACAGTCTTTCGAGAAGTCTCAAGGAGAGGAACGTGAGATTTTGGTGGCCAGTTCCAGAGTATAGGGCTAGGTCGACAACAAGTTGTAGGTTGCTGAGAATGGCGTCTTCGAATGACGCAAGCGCAGAGTTGGCAACCGGCGCACTCCTTGTAGTAGTTTGTGTCTTGATAAGTGGTCGAACTATATCCAAATACGTTGCCTGCAGGCGCATGATCAGGTCGACTACCTCGATAGCGCGGGAAAGTGCCATGACGAGTGGCGAATTTGGAGCAGCTTCGTTGACCTCATCAACATCCTGGTGAGTAGCCATGAACAAGGCTGCGATGACACGCTCATTAAAAAACCATTCCATTGTTCGTGCAAATGGATGGAGCTTGACATATGCTGCTAAGGACGAGACTCTTACTGCCTCATCCACGGGAATGTTTGATTTGTTGGCGAAAACAATCAAATCTTCATTGAAGCTGGACAGACACAGGGAAGCAAAGTTAAGGCAATGCCACTGCAACATTCGTAGCTGGGTAGGATCCTGCGTTTCCATGGACTTGTACCCAAACACACGTCCAAGAGCAAAGTCAACGTACGGCTCGATGCCTGCCATTCGGTAGGTACCGCCAAGCGACTCCGCAAAAGGCAGAGAGTCAGACAAAACCAAGCTGTCGGGATAGGGAGCGACGAGACTTTCGAGAAGCTCTACGAACGCAATGGATTCTTCAAATCCGGCTACAACAGTTTCGAAGATCATTTGTTCAGCCAGCAGAGGATTTGGCGGGCTACCGCCTTTTCTTACCATTGCCGTATTCGACACATACTCTCCAGCCAGCCAGGTGTCAAACTTTTCCCACATGCCACGCCCAATGATTTCATCCTTCCCGGTTAAAAGTGCTGCCATGGCCGTATACGCAGAGGCGCGAAGGTAGATTTCTAGGCCACCACTACACATGATGAGAAGGTCTTCGACAACGTCAAAATCTTGCATGTAGATTGTATGCTGTCGAGCTGATGGACTCTGTCGATAAAGGTGGGCGATCAATTTGAGGTAGCATTGAAGCATGAGCCCGCTCTCAGGCTCAACAATTTGATCTTCGACTGATTTACCAGATTGGATGAGAGCGTTTTTTGGTGGCGATGACTTTTCTCTGATATTAGAAGCGTAATAATGCAGCTCTTCGAACATTTGCTTCCAGCTCAACGAACTTATCCTCCGAATCTGCCCAGATGCGAGAGCGCCCTCCTCCAACAGGAATCTGTGGGCAGCCTCTGCACAGTCTTCGCCATCTGATATGGATCTAATGACCTCACAAAAAGCGGCAGCAAGGGGTGTAGACTGTCTTCTTGCAGCCCATTGCAAAAATCCATAGAATTGGGAGTCGACGTCCCAAAATCCTTGCGCAACATCCGGATAATCTGCAAATGCATACGATATGATGACAAGAAATCGCTCGACATGAAGTTCGTACTCTAGCGGACCTCGCTGAAAACGAGTGAAGATCTGCATCCGCTGGTTGTGCTCCTCAGCCCTTAGTTTTCTGAGTTCCTCGGGCATATTATCGATAAAGTATTGTGCGAACGTTTGCAGTTGTCGCATAAATATGTCTTGAAAGTCGTCTGATGGCAGAATCGCATCGTAGGGTAAAGGTGAAGATTCAGGAAGAAGGAAGGTCAGAAAACCTTGCTTTGTGGGATCAAGCCATTGCATGGGTCGGAGATCACGGCATATTGATAGAGCAAGGTGCAAAGCGCCATCTTGCAAGGCCTCCGAGAAAAGCTTCGCTCGCTCTTTTGCTTCTCCACTGGAGTCAACTCCTTGCACTTGCATCCCTATTGCATCCTCTTTGTACCTTCCACTGTAAGCCACCAGCCAGAAAAACAAAATCAGGGCATAGAAGTTCCGTTGACTCCAAGGAGATGTTTCTTTTTGATCAACCAACAGTTTATGAATTGACTTTGCTTCTTCCAAGGGAGTCGTGGAGTAGACTGAGCCTAAACTGTCGATAGACGTAGCGATGATTGGTAGGTAATGAATCAGAATTGCATCATATCGGTCGATTACCTTGGCCTTGGAGAGTAAAAATCGAAAGTCATCGGCACCAGTTCTGCTGCCTTTGGCCAAGTAAGCATTTATTGCGCTCAAAGCATCGTGTTGGCGGATTAGGGAGCGTTGCTGTATTGCTAATAGCTCCGTAAAATCCGCCATTCGACTTTGCCCAACGATGGAAATGGTTTGACCGCGTTCCGCTAATTGATGAAGCCATGTTTCGATATCGCTCATGCTGCTCAGACACCGACGCCAAAATTTTGAGCCTTTCTCCAAACTTGTGTCTTCGGACTGCAGTATTGCATCGACGATCCCATTGAAAGCTGTCCGCTGGTTCTCAGCTCTTTCCTCATCGACAGATATCTTGAATATTATTCGCAGGCATTCAAGCAAGGTCAACCGGTAGTGGTGAAAGTTGATGACGGTGCACACCCAAGGTTTCCGGTCAATTGTTTCTGCTTCTTCTTGAGTTGCAACTAACAGACGAGCAGACTCTAGCTCGTCTAGGTTCAGTGCATCCGCTACTTCTATGGTTTCATTGGTGAAATCTTCAGACACTTGGTATTCTGTGTCTTGTAATTGAAGTGTTGATTCTGAAAAAAATTAGTATCTTTTCGTCTATATGCGTGTGAGGAGTTCCTGACTTGATTTCAATTCTTGACGGCTTTTGTCGCTCTTCGGGGGTTTGTCCAAAAGCTTCCTGAAGTCGCCTATCCTTTGTTGAAGCTCTGACTCGAGTCGCTCAATGTTTGACAACTGGGCTTCGGAAAAGGATAGCAGATCACGATGCAGGCCCTCCAAACTCTCAAGACCTTCGAAATCCGCCATTTTCAGAATGTGCAAGTAGAAGTGGAAAGAGAATATTCGCCTCCAAAAGGAGACTTATTTGTTTGACAACGATAGGTAATGACGAGGTTTTAATGTGAGAAGCAAAAGACGCGTCGCGTTCTGGACCGATGTTTTGCCGAAAAGCTTCATAATACAAACGGGCACTCGCCATCTCCACTTTTCACACCACAACACACTTCGTAAATGTGCTGGCAGAGTCACATGTATTAACATCACTGACCAAGTTTCATACGCGTGTGATGTCTATAACCTCAACGCATTGTCATTGGGAAATTTCATTGACATGCAGTTCTAGCCTTGCACTCGAAAATAAATTTCGCGTCCTTCGCAATGACTGTCATTACACATGAAGAAACCAATTTTACCTTATTGAAGCGCGTAATAGAAGATGGGGGAGGTTGACCTTTCGGTAGCCTTGGGTACGTCATGAGACGAGTCACTGTAACACAAAGAGAATGCTCACCTTCATGTAGATCGAATAAAATCCACCGGTATAAAGGAACGAACAGCAGGGCTTGACTCCTTACGAGAGATTCTCAATCACAATCGCAACACCTCTAGGCTTGATATTCTGACTGATCGGGGACTCCATCGAATCTTTGAGGCTTTGTTCCAGTTCTGTTCCACTGATCGAGCGACATATCTAGAATCAACTCGAGCCAATGTAAAAGTACAGTCTGGGAAGCGGCTGGAAACATGTGCTAGTACACTTCGACTTGCGGTTGAGATAGGCGTAACAAGAATCCTAAATAATTCTGTAAGTGCTGTGCTAGACCATATTGTGCAGACTTTGCCAGTAGCAGGAGAAGGGTTTTGTGAGCCACTCGTCTCGAGCTATCTCAAATGTTTGCGTAAGATTCTAGAACGCCCAGCACATGTTGAGCACCTATCCAAGACCCTGTGGAACAAGATTGTCGAGTTTTGTGTTACTTGCCTGGAAAACACGGAAGCCGACAGTGGGACGAAAATAAGTTTCTCCAGCAACAGCAGGAACGCTTCAGGAAACGACAGATCTTCTAATAATCTCGGAAAGCTTTCGTCTCGTCCAATCGATAAATCTCTCCTCTCCCTTGGAGATGCCTGCGAGATCGTGGCAAGCTTACGGCATCTTACCCTGGCCTCAAATGCACCAATCTTAGATTTGTGCGGTAGAGTACTTAGCGGAATTCTTAATTTTCTATCCTTGACCAGAGAAAAGGGACCATCAAGTAAATCTACTGGCGCACACCATGATGCTTTTGCTACGATCAACTCGGTCGTTGGTTATATTCGCAATGACAAAGTCGAGGTCATATTCAACGTCTTAGGACAGATAATTCCTCTCATTAGGGAATCATGGACATCTAAAGACTCGGCCTTGAACCAAGAAATTCTCATCTGTCTTATCTACTCGCTAGATTACATTCCACTGCTCGATACTGAGGAGGACTTCTCTGAAGACGACGTCGATGGTCTAATCGAGATTTTATACGAAGAGTATGCTCGTCGTCCTGAACGAGATTCTCTCAATCAATTACAATGCAGCGACATAGCTTTCTGTCGCCAGCTGCCCGCGCGAAATGATATATGCAGGATGGGACCGTTGAGCCTGCGGACTGGCTCGACTCGTCCCGAAATGCAGTGGTCAACGATACAGATCATTACGCATATGTCTGCATGGCGAGACTATCGACTTCAGCAGCAAGCAAAGCGAATGAACGAAAATGGGCTTGATCATTCTTCAAAGAGACAACCGCTGTCTCAAAGCTTGCATGATTTCCTGCGTCGGACTGCTGCCCCGAGTATGCAACGACGGTTGGCTTCACTTCAACTGGTAGTATTTAGAGTTTCTCAAGGAACGGTGAACGAAAATGAGCTGTACACCATTACAGATGGGCTGCTCGCGCTGGCGTCCGACGAAGACGGTGAAATTTCTAGTTGGGCTTTGATAGGACTTGCAAGGTCAGACATCGAACTGTATAATCGTTTGGAAATCAAATGCACTGATGTAATCACTAGTTGTGCTTGGCTTGAAACAGCAGCAAGATCAGAATTCAATATGGCGTGGCAAACAGCCTGGCAGTTGGCGACCCGACAAATCACTTCAACTGCCACGTGCAGGGCTGCTTGTTATCTTGCGGAATGCATCTTGAGGCTCAAACTCGTCTCCCGTAGCATAACCACCGCATCCCTTGAGGCAATTGTTTCGGGAGCAGACCTTTATGGCCCTGCTCTTTTGACTGATACTGCTTCAACGTTCTTCGCCTACGTCACCAGAGTGCATTCCTCAGAAAGCTCGGCTTTGCTTAATGCTACTACTGAACGAATTTTGCAATGGCTCCAAGGAAAATGGACTCCATGTAATTCTACATCCCAATCAGATTGAATATTTGCTGACAAGCTTTCAGGTAGTTTTGTCAATCGTGCTTATGCTTCTGATACCGCTCAGAACGCAAACGCACGAGATGTGCTTCGTATTCTGTATGCTTGCACCGATAGGGCCTGGAAAGAAAATATAGCAACAGATGATAGAGTCCTTGGACACGTTTGTCAGGCGTGGTTACACTGTCAAACGCAGCAAGAACTCACTTCTTATCTCCTTAATTTGGATAGGAATGGCTTCGTCGAAAGACTGTCATCTAGTTTGCCGCCTAATTGTAATGATTGTGATGGCCACGAGGCAAGAACAAGAGTATCGACGACAAGCAAAGACGTTGCTATCCTGGATTTCTACATCTCGCAATTAGCACAATCTACCGATGCTATGGCAGCATATTCAGTGAAGCCACAGGATGTAAACGCCGACATGATACGGCTTCTGACAAATCTTTGCCTTGTCGGAACGGATTTGTCATGTGTGGACGACTTTCAAGACAAGCGTCGATTAGAAATGCTCATTCAACAAGCTCAAAAACTTTCAAGTGTAGTCACGGGACTGTTAACTTATTCGAATTTTGATGAAAGAAACATGGAGACCATGATCGAGGTTGTTGCCGCCTACAATCCAACCGCTGTGTCGATCTTCTCGGCAAATGTTCCACGGACGATGGTAAGAAGTGTCTGCAAATTTGCAAAGCTGCTTTCATCTTCTCTAGAAGACAGGCGTCAATCCGGTAAGGGGAATGGACTTGACGACGATCTCGACATCATGGAAATTGACTCAGGAATGGAGTCCCAAGCAAGTCACCTGAGTGTAATACCGGAACAACTGAGCGTGGTAAGGAGCATTATTGCAATTGAGAACAATTCACGTTCGATGCTATATTCCACTGAGATGTCCATTCACGCTTTCGCTTTTTTAGAAGATGTTGAGCTAAGCAAGGACTATCACCTTTCCTCAAGCTTCGTCGAGTACATGGTTTCCGTGCCCCTTCCGGATTTTTTGGCTTGTAAGCGCATGCTTGTGCCGATTCTACAATCCGGCGCTTCAATAGACGGAAAGGATGCTGATATACTAATCGAACATTTTGCGAAAATGTACTTGGAGTCTTACGAATATGAGCGCTGCGAGGTGGCGCTGGGTTTCTGCCTCGAAGTAATGACCAGTCTGATGATGACCTGGATAGATTCCTCAAACAAAGACTTGTGCGATTTAGTCTTTGACGTCTACGAATGGTTCGTTAAAACGGCTTTGCCAGGGGGGCTGCTTTCACCAAATTGTCAGATCAGGCTTGCGGACCTTCTAGTCAAGCTGCTCGGGATGAAAGCTGACTACGGTATTTCCGGGAACGACGCTATGAGTGAGGAGCCAGAGACACCTTCGGTTCGAACCAACCTGTTTTTGGTATTACATTCAGGCGAAATACCTGTCAAAGGTCACATAGTCGCGGCAATCCCGGACATATTCAATCATTTTGTACTAAGCACCCATGAAGGAATTTTTGCAGACTTTCACTCAAATCTCACAGACGATCAATCGTGGCGAGAAGGCATGGCAATACGACTCCTTGCCTACGCTCTCCTAGCGGCCAGATGGTACACTCTTCGACGACGTTGTGTCTATCACATTTTCGAGGTTGCAGGATTATTACCACAATACTCAGATCATGCGAAGGCATGTATCGGGAGAATAACCCAAGCTCTATCAGTTAAGGACGCTCGGGATCTTTTCAGGCTCTTTTCGGCTCAGCTTGCCTTTACTTGGTTGACCGAAAACGCTGTTAATACTATTCCATTTAATATCTTCGACTACTCTACACTAGAAGAGCTAGTGGAAGACAATCAAGAAGAATTAACGTCGCAGCTGCTTATGCGTCATAAAGGAGAAGACCTCAGTGCACTGGCTACACTGCTTAAAGTGACGCCAAATGAATTGGTCTTGAATAGCATGGGCAAGAGTTTTGCTTACTGTCTAGCATCTGATGTCACGGAAAGGAATAGTATGGGAGAAAATAATATCAAGAATATTGTCGGAGGTAGAGAGGCGCTTCTGAGATCTATTAATGAATGTCTGCCCAAAATCATAAGCGAAATGTTCCTTTCCATGCACCAGGAATCCGAGATTGGCAAGTTTTTCAACAACCGTGCGGACCTCAAGGAATGCTTAAAGAGCTGGCACAGTATTCGAGAAATAAGCTTCTCCGACGCTACTCTGTCTTCAAATCAGCAACCCTGTTTCAAAGGCCGTGTCGTGCTAGGAGCGGTCGAGCGTCTATGCCAGCATACGAGTATGGAGCTATCGACTTTGTGGAAGCCACATATTCTGGTCTACGTCCTGCGGTATCTTTTCGACGTCATCACTCCCGCGCTAGGATCCCTTCATGCCTGTGCCATCATCCGAAAGATAAGAGTTATACTTTGCTTGGCTGGAGACGTTGCTCTACAAGGATACCCTCTCGAAATGTTACTTCGAACTTTACGGCCTTTCCTCACAGACTACCATTGTGCAGATGATACTCTGGGGATTATGCAGTATCTCTTAGCAAACGGTAAACCCGACCTAACCAAACGTCCTCATTTCCTCGCGAGCACTACGTTGCTCATTATGATATCGCTTCGGTCTTTTCTTCACTCTCCACAGGAAAGCACCACACAGGAAAGCCAGCACATGGCCACCATGAGCAAAGCTCAGAGTTTTCATAAATGGGTCTGCTCGTACCTAGACAACTTTCCTATTGACAGTCTCAGCGATGGTTTACGAGGTTCTTTTCAAGCGATGCTGCACTGTGCTTGTCGGATCAAGCAAGCAGGGAACGCAATCAAAGATACAGCTGAAAGCGATCTCCTCCGCCAACTACTCGATGATGAAATCAGATCAACAAGCCTTATAGATAAACCCTCCCGAGACGTTTCATTACAAATGCTATGCAAGGACTTTGAATTGCCAGGCAGCTCCGATCAGGAGCTTTTCGCTGTAGATGAAGACGCAGTGGCCTACGCTGGTTCTATCCTCCAATTATGTCAGAGGCTTGAGGTCAACCACGGGTTTTTGCTATGGTCTGCAAGACTTCTAGGACGTGCATTTGCATCACAAGGCCAGGTTCAGAGTAGCAGACATAACCATCGGCATCTTTCTTCTCATACAGGAACGCGGGACAATTCTCTTTCGATGTCCAAAACCGCTATGGTGCAGATAATTATTAATCTTCTCCAAAGTGATCGGAGACCTCACGTCAGCTATGCGGAAAAAACTGTGCGATCTATACAAATGCGCTTCCAGCAATTGAGGAATCCTTCTGAAGCAGTACCTTTTGAACAGCTACTTCCAACCCATATATATGAGACGCTCAATCACTCTATTCGAGATAATTCAAGTTCCCTTCAAAATACTCCGAATTGGTCACAAATCAAAAACTCTCTTCAAGAAATCTCTCGAAAACCCCCAGAGGTGTCTACGCACGCATGGACTAAAGAGGTGGTGATTGCTCTGATCCGTGCTGCTGTCACTGATGCGATACTTGGTGCTTTGCCGTTGATCCTCACACATGTGGAAGATCTTGCCGAGCGTATTTTTCCATATGTTCTCCACGAAGTATTGCTTTTGGAAAAGGGGAAGAGCGAGAGAATTCGTCATGAGATGTCAGCATTATACGAGAGCTGGTTCAAGCGGGCCTCAAAAGATGTGACCGCCAGTATTCGAGTTCTTATCCAGGGTCTCTTGTATTTACGGACTCAACCTGTTCCCGCGGAGAAAACTCCCTTGGCGCGAGATCAATGGATAGACATTGACTATCTTACAGCTTCCAAAGCTGCTTCTGAATGTGGAATGTATCAGACAGCCTTGTTCTTTGCAGAAATAGCAACCCCTCGCGAAACTGGAAAGTCGCGGCGCTCCTCAACAAATAGAACATCAGTGCCAAATGATCTCTTGCTCAGAATTTATACAAATATCAACGATCCTGACGCACTCTACGGGGTAGAGCAACAACCTTCGCTCGAGAGCGTCATGATGAGAGCCGAACATGAAGCAGACGGCTTCAGGAGCCTGCTTTATCGTGGAGCGAGACTGGATAGTCAACTTCGGTGCGCTACGGGAATCGATCGATTGGATCAGGAAGGCGTTATGCGCGCCCTTAATCGACTCAATGTCAACAGTATTAACCAGTCTCTCGTTGCAAATCAACAGGGGCGAGGCACGGACGAATCCACCACTGAATCATTGCTCGAGACAGCCCGAAAATTAGAGCAGTGGGACATTCGACCACCTGATGACATAGAGTCTCCTTCTGGAGCGCTTTTTACAGCATTCCAGATGCTGAATACGACTAGTGATCAAGCTCTCTTGTTGAACGGCCTCGATGCCAGCCTGGTCAAATGCATGCATTGTATCGTTACTGAAGCTCCCTCGGACCTGGGTGTTCAAAGTGCCTTACGATCAATGGCCACGCTCACGGAGGTCAACGATGTGCTGAGATCCAGAAATTTACAACAGGTCTGGTCATTAATGCAATCACGTCGGCAGTGGATGATCTTGGGGCAGTGAGTGCTTTCCAAAGTTGCTTCCAGTCTCTTGCTAATCATGTCATAGATACGAAGACGTCCGCCATCTCTTATCGTGTAGGAATACTACATTTAGCTCTATTAGCAAGGCCAACCATTTGCAAAATATTATGTCGGTAAATCTTCGCGATAGCCGTACTATCGAGATTGAAGCGCTGTTGGCATTTTCCTCAATTTCCCGAGCGCATGGCGCTCTGCAGGACTCTTTGTCTACGACAACACACATGCTTAGTTTGATGGACGAATGTCGAAAATGCGGAGTTGAGGTCGGAGCCGCTGCAAACATGGAATTGGCCAATGTTTTGTGGGATCAAGGAGAAATGACGTCTTCAATAAAATTGCTGAAGGGATTGCAAGGGGAATTGCATCTCGAACATCAAGACATATCAGTATCCAAAGCTTCATTACTTGCTGAGCTTGTGAGTGTACATTTTTCTAATTGAGTACAATGCACTAACATAACAAGGGTCAACGTGTTGCTGAAGCACGCCTTGAACAACCAGAAGAAGTCATCAAGTCCTATCTGAACCCTGCAGTGGATGCTTTGAAGGACCAAGTGGATAGAAAAATTGCAGGCCAAGTCTTCCACACCTTTGCAATATTCTGCGACCGGCAATTGCAGAACTCGGACGGCCGAGAAGATTTCGAACGTGTCAAGAGTCTTCGTGAGCAAAAGCAAAATGAAGTCGCACAACTTTCCGAACTCCTTCCGCAGCGCACTGGTCCGGACCGACGCGAGCTCAAGCGTGCTTTTGAAAAAGCGCGGCAATGGTATAACATCGATAACCTTGAGTATAAGCGCTTGAGTAGTATTCGTAATATGCTATTAGGCAACAGTCTTGAGAACTATTTGCAGGCCCTTTCTCAAAGCGATAATTACGACACTGATGTACTACCCTTCTTCGCTTTATGGCTCGAAAATGCCGATGCGGCTATCTGCAACGACGCTGTTGACCGTTTTCTTGCAGACGTCCCTTCATGGAAGTTCGCTGTGCTCATGAACCAACTGTCTTCACGGATTCAGAACGAGGACAGCAAGTTCCACAATCTCCTACGAACTCTGGTCCTGCGAATTTGTACCGAGCACCCTTATCATGGCATGTACCATATCTACGCTGGCATGAAAACTCCTGGTGGTCAAGATGAGAGTGCAATTTCACGAAACGCTGCAGCAAAGAAGCTTGCACGGATGTTTGACAAGTCATTAGCGAGGGACATATGGAAAAGGATATACCAAGCCAATGATGGCTTTCGGGAATTGGCATGTTCCGACGTCAAAGAACTCATGAAGAAATTTGGTAAAAAGGTGTCATTGCGCCAAATGCCTGAAGCTCGCAAAGCTGGAGAGATAGCGTCCAAAGCTGAGATACCGCCGGCCACAATGTCCATCGATATACGACCGAACGGCGATTACAGGGATCTTCCAAAGGTTGCCAAATTTGATTCGCAAATACAGATAGCTAGCGGACTCAGTGCGCCCAAGATCTTGATTGCCATTGGGACAGATGGGAAAACGTATAAGCAGTTGGTAAGATTACTCGTTTATAAAAAGTATGTCAATCTCTAATATCAATGATAGTACAAAGGTGGAAACGATGAGCTACGCCAAGACGCCATTATGGAGCAAGTTTTTGAGGAAGTCAGCAGTCTCATGCGCAACCACCGCGAAACCCGTCGTCGCAACCTCCGTATCCGCACATACAAAGTGATACCGCTTGGCACTCGCGACGGCGGACATGCTGGCATTATCGAATTTGTCCAAAACTCCATCGCCCTCCATGACTTTCTCATCCCGGCGCACGAGAAATATCACCCCGAAGACATCCGCAACGACTTCGCACGCAAGAAGATCGGCGAAGCTGGTGGCCAGTCCGCCGAGCAGCGCACCCAAGTCTACCGCAACGTCGCCCAGCGATTCAACCCCGTCATGCGCTTCTTCTTCCTCGAGCACTTCAAAGACCCCGACGAATGGTTCGAGCGGCGGCTCGCGTACACGCGCAGCACGGCCGCCATCTCCATCCTCGGGCACGTGCTCGGCCTCGGCGACCGCCACCTGCACAACATCCTGCTCGACGAGCACAGCGGCGAGGTGGTGCACATCGACCTCGGCGTCGCCTTCGAGACGGGCCGCGTGCTGCCGGTCCCCGAGGTGGTGCCGTTCCGGCTGACGCGCGACGTCGTCGACGGCATGGGCGTCACGGGCGTCGAGGGCGTGTTTCGCCGCTGCTGCGAGTTCTTGCTGGATGCGCTGCGCCGCGAGCAGAGCAGCATCATGACTATTTTGAACGTCTTGCGCTATGATCCGCTGTACAGCTGGTCGGTGTCGCCGCTCAAGGCGCAGCAGATGCAGGCTGCGCAGGGTGGCGGAGCCGGGGTGGCTGGGGCGGAGGGTGGCAATGGAGATGGAGTTGTCGGAGGCAAACAGGAAAGTCGCAGGAATGATGCAGGAGAGGCGGATCGCGCGTTGAGTGTGGTGCAGAGGAAGCTGAACAAGACGTTGAGTACGACGGCGACGGTTAACGAGCTGATTCAACAAGCTACGGATGATCGGAATCTTGCGATGTTGTTTCAAGGTAAAACATAACATTCAATCTTGTCTATCTCATTTTGCTAATGTTGCCACAGGCTGGTCTGCTTGGGTCTGATGAAAGCAAGTGGAGATATTCTCGTCTATGACGTCGATTGCCTAAAGCACTTTTGATGATCTTCGATGCCTTTTCGATGTGTTCTTCAACTCATTCGCGCTCGGTCAACGTGTTTCGTGGGATATATGATTCTTCTACCAAAGAGGCACAGTGCTTGGTATTAGCTTGAATGTTGAATAAGAGTGTATTTTGTAGATATGAAAGGTAAAGAGGCCAGAACGTTCTGCTTTGAAGGGACTGTTCATTCGTTGACCTTGTACAAACCAAGAGAATTGTGTATATTTCATAGGAGCATCAGAAATTGAAAGGCCTCACGTATCAGTTGCAGACCCAAATCTTGCCTGGCGAAGTACCTAATCCTAACTCTAGATAAGAATTTCAAGCTGCACATATCCTTCAACGGCATCATAATTTGCGTTAGAAATTCAGCATAAGACTTCTCGTGTGAATAACTGAAAGTTTCCCAAGTACCTTACCCTTCACAGTCGAGACTATCTCAACAGGCATAGTTAGAAATGGACAATGTCCAGCCTTGAAATTCTCTATTCGCGCGCTCAAAGCACCTCCCTTGATATCTTCATCTATCATGTTGTATTGCAGCATGGGTGTCATCGTCGCACCATTCTCACAGAAAAGATAAGTCGTGGGAATGTGCTTCCATACAGTATCCGGTCGTCTTGACTGTTAAGCCGCACCCGGGTGGGCAACAAGCTTTTCTACACATGCCTCCACTATTTTAGGATTCATATCTTTGTAAAATCTTTCGATCGAATTCTTGGAAAATGCGTTTCCATTGCCATCAACCTTAAAGTCCAGAACTAAGTCTAGCTAGATGCGGAGCCGAACAGGAGGTCGTCGATTTGTGGTAGAAACGGCACACATATAGACAAGGTGAAAACCACAACCTAACCAGTCAATTTTCTTCTTGGAGCATTAGCAGAGTTAAGAGAATTGGAGCGTTGATCGTGACCATGCCACCTTAAGACTGAAAACCACGAGTAATTGGCGAGCTGAACTTATCAGCCTCGTGACCTCGTGTCTAACGATGGCTATGTCGTCGGGAAGGCTTTTGGCAGGCGGATCATCGCCATTGCAGGTTGGCAGACGAGGTGCGAATATCAGGAAAACGGCATAGTCTGGGGTATCGTGAAAGTAGTGTAATGCTCAGGGAGGTGCAATCCGTGGGCCAGTAGAACCGCTTTTCGTTTTGAATCGTCGGCTATTTCATGTTTCAATTCACCTTGGACAATAAGAAGGGAGCCGGGGAATCAAACAAAGTCAGGCACAGGCACCGGTCTCACTCCGGGGACGCCGAGAAATACCCCTCAGAGGAGAGGACAGCGTTTCGATCCATTATGCCAATTACCCGTAGCGTAAGCATACCACATGATTGGAACTTTAGATCGGGACTTTCCATTATCGCTGCGTTCTTGGTCCAGATTGTCGATGGAGGCGAAACACCCGTAGATCAGCGGTATCATGACTTGGAGTTCGTCTCAATCAACAGACACTTGGGCACCTAAGGAATTTGGACCCACGGTCTCGGAAAAACACTAATCCGAGTAACTATTTACCTCCCACTAAACTCATAGAGACCTTACATTCTTACAACGCCCAAGCGTTACATGCTCTATCAATATCTTCAAAGTCGAGTAAGTTGCCAATACTGAGCTAAGAGTGCTATAGACTCGAGTCAAGCTAGGCCTTGAAATAGAGCAATTCGAGCCATTTCGAATTGCCCAAAGGGAGTATGAAATGGATCATGATAAGAAAACGCGTCGACCCTTGCGCGTTTTCGTTGGCGAATCACATCCATATTTCTCAATGAATCTCCTGTGATGTTTCTGCAGCAGCTCTGAGAATGTCGAGGTCTTTAAGAGCATCAATAATTCTTCTGTCTGGTGACTGCGCTCGAACCTGAAGTTAGTCATGGATCTCGGATTCTTTATTCCTTTGGTCTTTCTTCTTCTCATATATACATCGCTATGTTCCTTCGTGGAGGAGTAGAACATCTACATTTTCGATTGTCACGCATCAGCTAAACTTATCCAGCTCTCAGCGTAGTGTTCGCCTATGCCAGATCCAACTGCATCAAAACAGTCAGCACTTCCAAGATGC
This sequence comes from Astrothelium macrocarpum, assembly GCA_021030915.1. Taxonomy (NCBI): domain Eukaryota; kingdom Fungi; phylum Ascomycota; class Dothideomycetes; order Trypetheliales; family Trypetheliaceae; genus Astrothelium; species Astrothelium macrocarpum. Next base: position 11,694 of record JAGEMR010000173.1, on the reverse strand, counting down.
TCAGCTTGCTGTCCCTTCCCCTCGAGCTTCGCAAAATGATATATCGCTACCTTGCAGAAGCTCATTGTGAATCTCCTTCCAGCCCTTCGATCGTGGACGGCCGTAGAGATGTACGACAAAATGCTTTGTATGATAGCACGTGGAGCGGAGTGTCCATTATGATTCCCATCTCAAAGACCATCATCATTGGCATGTGGACTGAACTCACGCTCGTCAATAAGCAAGTAAATCATGAGTTCAATGACTGCATAAAGCATTTTCGCGTCGGTAATGGACAGTCTGGCTCCAAATCCAAAACGCCACCTTACAAGCTCGATATCATGATTGATCAGGCCTGCATCTACCCCACCTGGCTTTATTTCCCCTATCCCTTGGAGTACATCGACACTGTCGAAGTCAACTTTCGCCTGTTCAACACCTTTTACTCAACATCCGGATTCACGCCCTCTTTCGAAAGACTCAAGTCCATGATTGCGAATCGGCAACGGCCTCATCTCGTCATCTGCCTCATCTACGTTCTCCACGCCTTCTTCGCCAACAGCAGTGATCACTTCAACGTTCGCAAGTATGCGCCCCATCGACCTCGTAGCATTGGTACGTTGATCCTCGATATAGAGGATCCTTCCAAATACGTTACAATTTGGGTTCTGGGCTCCCTGGATCTGTCCCTTGATATGCAACGATTTTCGCCTTGCCGAGACTTGGTGGATGATCTTAGTGCGAGGATATGGCAAAGGAGGCGATGGACCAGAATTGTCCAAACGGGAGCTGGAATTATGCGTTGTCGGGGAAATCATAAAGTTTGCGAGAACGGTGTTTGGCCACATGACCGCACCTTCCTCTACTTATGGTGAATCCTGGATGAAGAGCCTGGTGGGAAGGGTAGACACCGTTGAGGTGAAGATTGGTGGCAAGAAGATTGGGTTGGTGGATTGTCGTACGGGGAAACAGATCATGGAGGAACAGCCTTGAAGTAAGAACGGGGCTATCAGGCGTTGTAGCTCTGGAGCAATTGGGCGATCATCCTACGACATTCGTAGCACCTCACACGATTCTGCAGCTTTCTGTAGTTTTCTCCCAGTTCAATTAAAAGATACGTTAATAACGATTCCCCATATTCAACTCAAACATATGACACATGATCATGGCAATGCTCGAATCAAACAGTAAATTACTATGCATGGCGCGCATGCAACCCTTCACATCACACGCCTAGTCAGATACAGGGCCTGCAAAGGTCTGCAAACGTGCTGCCGCAATCTACATTGCTGGAATTCTAAGCGACGATTGTGAAATTCAAATAGCTGGATAAGTTGATAACCATGTAGCTCTCAGGTACTTCCTCTAAGGTAGGTACCTGATACAAGAAGAAAGGAGGTTGGAGAATGCTTGGCATACCCGTTGGCACGGACCCTTTTATAGGCTTAAGTTTAGCTACGTCTAATCATTCTAATCTCTTACTGTGCTGCGCCGAGCTTCAATAGGGTCAAAGTTTGTCCTATCAATCGGTTCAGCGCCTCCGACTCTGAAAGATGACCCGATGATCTGTGCAGAATCGCGAAGGCATGCCCAAAATCGTTATGGCCGATGTGTAGGTTTACCAACGGTTAGGCCGGACCCATTCTGAGCATAGAGTCCAAGGCCAGAAACGAGATCATCAAGTATACCTCAGGTAGCCGTGTTTCACTAGAATCTAATACTGGCCTGTTTGATATGCTTTAGTACGGTAGGCAGTGCAATGTATCCTCTATTGGTCCATCTGAAAGAAAATCTACCGAGCACCGTTAGGTGGGGCAACTTATCACCCGAAACATATCGTAGCTTTATCAAATACGGTACATGGGAAGAATGTAGGCCAAATCCATCGCTTCTTGACATTGAGCTTTACCGTTACTCTTCAGTCCAGCTTAACAAGCTTGACGACTACAACATTACTATTTCGACCACAAATGACGACTCCCACTGATTGAATACTGATTACACCTTTTAAGAGGAGCTTTCAATCAACAGGTGACTTGAATGACTTTCCAGAGGATAGCCACATGTATGAGGTACGTCAAACGGGCGTTTTACTACCTTGTAGCGCAATTTTCAATATGAACATCGTAGATGAACAAGAACACTCTTTAACAATTATTCGACCAGGCCAAGTGACTACTGTTATTGAAGATTTAATCATTCTAATTACGAAGTTCGATACAGCCAAAATAAGCCTCGGCCCCATCTACGATATTGTTCTCCTCTTCGTCACCAACGCTTTCTCCAGATATCTTTGGACTAAGATCTCAAATACAGTGTCGGGTATGAGAGAATACTAGCCTTTTGGACTTCGTTCAGCTCCTATATATGTCCTCCATCACGGGAGAACCACCTACGACAGTTTATCAACCTTATCAGCCCACTGCCGTTAGCCTACCTCGTGTCAATCTCGGTCCTCTTACGACGACATTTACCCCACCAAGATCATGCGCGTATATCATGATGCCCTCTTCGGATCCGGTCGGGAACACTACGCAGCCAGGACCGATGATCGAAGCTTACCTTGCTCAAACCTGTGACCAATATAGGGGAATTGAAGACAACGCGTCGTGTTGGCCACCTCGGACTTATCTTGCAGCCCCTCCTCTTACATTACAAGGCTACGGGATTTATTCACCAGGTTTTGTATGTCCGGTCGGCTATACTAGTGCATGTTATCAAGCATTAGGTGCAAATTCAGGCCAACTGACCGAATTGAGGAGTTTTAGCTTTCAATATCCTCTCACGGATCAAGAGTACGCTGTTGGATGCTGTCCAACGTGAGTCCTTCAACTACCAGTCTTTTCCCTCCTCTATCATTATTTTTGATAGCTGAATTTCTAGACAGCGGCCTTACTTGCACTGTCTCAGTACTGACGGTTCTTGCGGCAACCTTTCAAACATGTGGGAATCTCGTGAAGTCCAGCACTTTAAATGCAATATCCTGCTTAACAGATGTCTCTGGGAATAGCACAAATGAGGCTTCGTACACTAATTATACGACGAGCTTTGCCCTCTCTGGACCTTTTACAACTGGAGTCCTTGTTTATGGACCTCTCATTCAGATGGTTTACCAAACAAGCGATCTTCCAGACTTCAATCCCACCTTTTCCATCAGCTCCTTGAGCAAAAATGGCAATGTTTCGATAGTTCCTGCAAGTACGAACTCGAATGTTTCCAAAGTTCACCACATTTCTGGAAGCGAAATTGCAATCATTGTAATCGGCGCTTTGTTGGGGCTTGTGTTGCTACTTGCACTCGTTTGCTTTGTACTCTGGCAAAGACAACGGCGGAAGAAAAGGGAATTTCGCGATTCCAGCGCGAAAAGGAGACAGCTGGAGCCAGAGTTACATGGCCAGGCCAAAATAGTACGTGAACTATGTGGAGAACGTTGGGCGGAGCTTGCGACAGCAATAACGAACATTGCGCAGGAGCTCGAAGCTTCAAGAGCACCACAAGAGCTTGACTCGTTAAATACCGTGCATGAGCTCCCGGAACACACCGGCGAGGATAGACAGCGCGGAGGCGGGCATTGACGGGAAGATTGGGCCGGTGAATTGTCAAGCGTGCCAGGAAGCTATGGTGGAGCAGTCTTAGGCATGAGATTGGAGCTGCAACTGGTGTGGCTCTGGAGGAAGCATCCATGGTGTACGACGTTTTTTTAGTTTCGTCTCATGTAATGAATCATTGATACACAAGCCGTTCAAATACGCTCCACAGGCCAGCAGAGCGTAGATCACGATGGCGAAATTAAAGTCTTAGTACGCACAAATACGCGCATTGCCAGTAATTTTGCTCCGCAGCCAGGGTTTGCCTACTTGCCTTGTTGCAATTTATTCTGTAGATCATCATGACCATCACCGTTCAGTTTGATCCATGACTGAACCATACCTTTTGGGCCCCGATTTGCTTTCTATCGCCGCAAATGAATCGGCTGCACGGGAGAGACCCGGCTATTTACGGATCATCATGAATATATCCCTGAATTCGGTGTCGCCGTTGACTATGAGCTCAGCAGCAGCAGGACTATATCGATGCAGGCTTCTTCGGTCAATTTCAACATGATGAATACCAAGTGGCGCAAAGCCAAAGACAAATTACCCGAAATTCCTTTAATCAGGAAGAGAGAAGCATGTATCTGTCCAGGCCCTTCACCATCCTGCCGTCCAGCCTTCTCCACCTTTCCATCCAGTCTTCTCCACTACCTTTCTATCGCTCATGCTAGCATCATTTGTATGAAAGAATTACGTTGAGAACGCGCAACGACTTTGATTCGAAGAGAAACAACATCAGCAATCCGCTTTCCGAATCTCTCATAGGGCGGCTATTTCTACATACCGGCGCAATAGTCCTAATATCATCTAGGATTACAACAAATAATGTTGGATTTTACGGAGCAAAGAAACTGCTACAAGAAAAGCTCCTCTATCAAGACCAACGGATGCCGGACAAAAAGGTCATCTATCTTTCCTACAGAAATTACAGGCGAGACAAAGTGAATATCGAGTTTGTCCTTTGAGACTGGTGTGTCTCTTTCCATAACAGAGTTCCTCTCTACATACATTCCAGTTCTGAATCACTGTCCCTGGGTTGAGGAGATCTCGGCCTATTAACAATCTTCGAGCCTGTAATTGGTTCTTCACTATGTCAATCTCTCCATCCTTTGGCCCTCTCGTTCCTACGCGCGCTAACCTTGGCCCTTTAACGACGACTTTTACCCCAGCACCATCATGTGCGCCTATGATGGCCATGATGGGTGGTGTTACGGAATTCACGGCCTCCGTTCGGTCTGCTCAAACTTGCCTTTCAAATGGCGATATTGAAGATAATCCATCCTGTTGGCCGCCCCCAAATACCACTCTCACTACACGTGGTCATTTCTATGCTTATGGATTCTACTCTCCTGGTTATGTATGCCCTATTGGCTACACCAGCGCTTGTTACCAATCCGCAGTCGCAACTCTGGGTAAAACTACTTCCTTACAAAGCTTCTCGTTTCAATACCCACTCACAGACGCAGAGTATGCGATTGGTTGCTGCCCAATGTATGTATTTCTCTTATACTACCTTCCTCTGCCGTGTCAATCTACGATAGCTGAACTTCCGGATAGCGGCTACTTTTGTGCGAATGAAATCATGTCTAACAGTACTATACAAACATGCTCCGCGTCCGCAACTTCCACCAGCTTTCAAGGGTTTATTTGTACCGATCAAGCCGTTTTGGACTATCGTGTTTACACTCCCCTCCCCACAACTTTGAGCTGCCCAAACAGTTTTGATGCTTCGGCCTTCGTATCCTCTGGTAAAGCATATTGGAGTATGTTGACTGCAGAAAAATTTACGGAAGTTTTCTTTCATGCCCCCCTCATTCAGCTGGTATACCAAGCAAGCGATCTGCCTGGTTCCTCGAGCATCCACAGAAACACTACGATTCTTGCAACAAATACAATATTGCCTGCATCCATTTCTCACCACGTTCCTGGTCGTACAATCGTAGGTGTAATAATTAGTGCCTTAATAGGGCTTGCCTCCCTGTTTGCAATAGTTTGTCTTCTACTTTGGCAAAGACAACGGCGGGCAAAAAGAAAAAGTCTCGATTCCAACGTGATAAAGACGCCATCAGAGGCAGAGTTGCATAGCGAAGACAAGGTATTATGCGAACTAAGTGGAGAACGTGGAGCGGAGCTTGCAACAGCGATAACATTTCTCGCGCAGGAGGTCGAGGCCTTGAAGATAGTGCAAGAGCTTGACACACCGAACGAAGTGCATGAGCTATCGGCGGAAGTCGCTTTACATGAAAGGGATGGTGACGTGATATCGCCAGTAGCGGAACGCAACCCTCGAGTTCAACTTCAGCGAACCCGTACAAATCATCCACGTGGCCGGCCTCTAGGATCTCCAGCTTCGCATACGCGATGTGGCCACAATGCCCAGGATACGCCGATCGAAAGAGCAACGACGATGCGACCAGAATCTCCAAGACGGCAAGGGCGGGGGCGCTCTTGGTAGTATGTATTGAGTGCAGTGGGTGCAAGGATGGTAGCCCAAACTACGCAGATGGAGCTGTACGATTGGCGATCAAGGTGTCGCTCGGAGAGAACAGAGAGAGGAATCGGGTGACAGAACTTCATGCATCTTGGAAGGTTGAGGCGATCGGCATTTCAGTTGAGAGTCTACAGGCAGACAGTATGGTATCACGCGGAACTAGTCCAGACGTAATGCTATTCAGCTGGCATTGAGAACCTGTGTCATAAAACGAAAGAGACTCGATGTATTTTCGTGTATCTGCATATTGGACCTCTATCTTGACTCTTCATTTAGCCGTCCTCTACAAGTTAATCATGTAAATGATATCACTCATTTTAAAAAGCAGATTACAGCTTTCGCACGGTTCCACACACCAAATATCTATGCAAATCTAATATTTCCTCTTCCCCAATATTCCCAAAATGCACAAAGCCATGCCCACCCCCCAACTCACCCCAGCCCTTCCCAAATCAACTCCTCATCACGACTCCCCAGCCCTCTCAATCAGCACCCCCAGACTCGCCTGCTCCCCGCCCTTCAAGTACGCCTCATACTCGCCGACACGCTTCCCGCCCTTCACCCACCGCTCGCGATAGGCGTCGCGGCGCTGCTCGCACAGCCGCCACAGCGCGGGCCAGTAGTCGGCGTGGGCGTACTCGAAGCGGACGTCGCCGCCGTAGTCGGCCCAGAGCTGGTCGGCGGGGACGTGGTCGGTGAGGGGCTCGTTGAACTTCATCTTGGATTTGGTGACGGGGTCGATGAAGGGCGAGATGAGCTTGAAGAAGGTGGTGACGTACCAGGGGACTGGTTGGATGTGGTGAGCGAGGTGTTGGATTTGGAAAGGGATGGTTGGGAAGGGGAGGGGAGGAGGAAGGGGGGTTGCTTACGTTCTGATATCAAGGCTCGGCCTAGTCGCTCGGGATAGTGGCCTTGTAAAATGGTCAAGGTCTGTTTACCTTGACCTACTGAAGGATTGCTCGAGCCGCTGGAGTTCTTGAAGTTGATGAGCAGGGCTGTGGTTTCCTGTCCTGGTCCCATCATGTCGATGGTGCGTTCGAGCATGTAGACGAGATGTTGGATTTGTCGTTCGCTCTTCTGTGTGTTTTGTTTTGCAGGGTTGAGGTACAAACAGGGTCGGGCCTCATTATCAAAGCCTAACAATACTTGCTTTCCTGTCTCGTTTTCAGGAGAGATGTATTCTGGTGTAAATGTGTCAAGCTTGTATTCTCTCCTCCATATCATGGTTGCCAGTAGTCTCCTTGGCGCCTCTGCCGGGTTCCACTTCGCCGCTCGCAGGTATCGAAGAAGGCAATCTCTGGTAAGCCACATCCTCTCATCATCTGTTACAGGCGCTGTAGGCGCTCCTCTGGCTGTTGATGTTGGGATTTTTTCCCATGTTGACACGGTTGCAAGTAGTGTAGCATATTTTGTTTCCTGTTCTGGAGTTAGGTCGGCTGGAGGAGTAGGTTTGCAGCTTGGAAGAGGGTCGGTGAAGGGGACTTTAATTATCTCGCCAACTGTCGCGGAGACAAAGGACGGTGCTTGGGAAGTAGTTGTGGATGCGAAGGCGGATTTTGTAGAGGGAGCACGAGAGCTAGCGGTAGTAGTAGAAGGATCTAGGCTATCTACAATTGGCTGAACAACGGTCTTTTCGTCTATGGCTGTACTGGTAGGTGAGGTGTTGGTGGAATGCAATATTTGAGGTTCAGCAGGGGGCGCCATGGTTTCCAGGGGAAACGAATTTTGGTGATGAATATTATAATTCTACAATTCGATGAATTCAGAAAATCCCCGAAGATGGTGTATGAAGGAGAGACGGGGTTTATAATCAGAGCAAGGCAGAAAAAGGGACAGATTGGATTGATGACAGGATTTCATTAGTGAGTGTTGTTTATTATATCACTCTCGCGCGCCAAGACCCTGCGCATACCCCTGTATCCCTGCGTCGATTACCGACGTCATTGCTCGGAACTTGATTGATCCCGAGCCCGACGCGATGCAACATCTAACGCCACACGCGTCGCGACGCGTCTTCCACTGCACTCCAATTATCCATCTTCACTGTGGGGTCCACCCATTACTTGCGCAACCACCGAACGAAATGGCCGACGTCGAAGTAGAGCTCAGAGAGCATTTCTCAGCACCCAACGGCGATCTCACTCCAGAAATTCTCGGAGAAATGCAGTCGATCATGCGCCTACACTCGATCGATCCTCAAGAGCTCATGTACAAATGGGAATCCTACAGCATTAAAATGGGAGCAGAAACAACACAGTTGGATTTGAAGACAATACGAGACTTCAGGAAGGATCTTCAAGAAATATTAGAGCGGGAGTCACGTGGTAAAGCTCATGTCTCAAGCGCAACGAAGAGAACGGCACCAACTCCAAGGGCTGGAATGGGTGGTGGTGATGTCTTTGGCATGTGAGATGATCTCGCTTCAACTTATAACCGGCGTTCAGTCGATTAATACCAGCACAGGCTCGATGGTCTGGTACCAAATACTCCTCGGCCGGGAGCTGTCAATGGCAACTCTACCAAACGAAAATCCACTTTTGAGACTCCTGCTGTAAAATCCAGCAAGCAATACCCCAACAGCTCACCAAGCGATTCCAAGACACCCTATGTGAACGGAAACTCCACTGCACCGTAAGATATCTCTAATTACAAAACACGCCAATTCTAACCGAAGCAGAGTAGCAAGCGTTGTTAGCGATGGCGCCGGCCAAATTCAAGAAAGCATCAATTCTCATCTCGGCGCTCCGGAAGAGCCGCCTCCAGCATTCTCCGAACCTCGTATCAAGGTCAAATCAAATACGGAAATGCAAAAATTTGCTTACAAAACCATGGCCATGAAACTCTCCGATGCGTCAGAAACCCTGGATGACCGAATAGACGAGTTTCTAGCTCTGATTCAATCGTACCCACCCTTTCAAGATGCAAGCTTTGGGAACCCGACCGCTACAAGCACAAGTGACATTGTCGCAGTCGGGAGAATAGCATCAGATTCAACAGAAGGCAAGCTCAATTCATCGAACCTAGTTCTTGAAACAAGCAGACGGACAGGAGCAGGCCGACGTGTTCCACTACAAGTTGACGGTCTTCCAAGCTACGACTTCTTCCCAGGCCAAATTGTTGCCCTCAAAGGCATGAATGCCAACGGAGATGCATTCCGCGTCTCAGAAATCTTGAGCTTTCCCGATCCTCCTGAAGCCACAACCTCCCGCGCCGACCTCGAGAACATCCACGTCCGTCTCACAATCCCAACCAATACCTCCGACGACGACCCCCCTTCCAACCCACCGACCCACCCAACAACCCACCTCATCGCCTCCGGCCCCTACACCCCCTCCCCAACCCTCGACTTCACCGCCCTCGCCGCCCTCCTCACCCGCGCCACCACCCTCCGCGCCGACAGCCTCATCCTCCTCGGCCCCTTCCTCCCACTCTCCCACCCCGCCATCCGCACCGGCAGCTTCACTCCCGCACCGACCACCACCTCCTCCCCGCTTACCGACCTCTTCCGACAGCACATCGCAGCGCCCCTCCAAGCCCTCACGCAAGCCCACCCGCACATCACCATCCTCCTCGTACCCAGCATCGACGACGCCCTCTCCCCGCACGCCGCCTGGCCGCAGGACAAGCTTCCCCGGAAGGAGCTCGGCCTTCCGCGGCAGGCAGCGTGCGTCACGAACCCCGCGGTGCTGGCGCTCAACGACGTCGTGCTGGGCCTGAGCGCGCAGGACGTGCTGGCGGAGATCCGCGCGGGCAACTGTGTTGGTGGTGCCGCGAGGGCCGAGCGGGACGTCCTGGGCCGTATGGCGGGCTTGGTCGTGCAGCAGAGGCATTTTTTCCCCGTGTGGCCGCCCGCGAGGAGGGGCGTGGTGCCGAAGGAACAAGGGGAGGATGGCGAGGATGAGGTGTTGGCGGCGGGGGCGAGTTTGGATGTCGGGTTCTTGAAGTTGGGCGAGTTTGTGGGGGCGCGGCCGGATGTGCTGGTGTTGCCGAGTGTGTTGAGTCCGTTTGCTAAGGTGAGTGTTCTCTACAATGTCTTGGCTTTTTGACTTTCAGTTTGGTTCTTGGTTAGTATCCTTTGGTGTTGTGCTGATTTGTGCAATGTAGGTTGTAAAAGGCACGACGGTTATTAATCCTGGAACACTTTCGAAGCGCCGTGCGCCAGGCACCTATGCCCGGATGACAGTTTATCCCCGCGTATTGACAGAGGAAGAGAAGGAAGGCGAATATTCAATAGACAATCGCGTTTATGAGAGGTGCAGGGTGGATATTGTTAAGATTGGGAGCTCTTGAATGGGATTTGAGACGATACTGGCAATTCTACTATGCCTAGCTTTCCGTTCTATCGGCTCGAGCTTATAGAAGACAATAGTAAGGCATGCCCATGTTCCATCCTTTTCAATTTTGTGTGAACTCCTATGGAAGCGATAATAAAGATCATTCTCAATATTGATCACTCGATTTTTTCATGGGCTTGTTTTATTTTCGTCTGACAGATCTATGAGCATTTTGAGCACGATTTTACTGCGTGCGAGTTACGGTCGATCTATACTTCTAAAATCTGAGCTCGGTTACGAGACGATAGTAGAAGCTATGATCATACGGTCTTCGTATCCATGATGTGAAGAGAACCTGAAGCTTGACGTGTCTAACGTGCAGGCATCCAGCTGTGCAACTTGAGACGTACTTCTGGCGAAAACAAGGGCCAGTTGTGCATCTGTCCGAGACGTTGCTCACTTTGTGAGATTTGCGAATGCCTCCAATGTCTATCGAATCTACTTCATGAACGGCGGGATAATCTATATCAACTGTTGTTTAGACTTTTTTCAGTCATAAACATTTCTCATGTTGTTGATTATAAAATAGTTATTTATATTAACACATTAAAACTAATAAGAAGAGGCATTTTTGGCAGTAGTAACGAGAGCTCGCGATACACAGTGAAAGCGGACAGGTAACTATCTACAGAAGGCTCTAAAGTTAGAAACAGGCACCAGATCAATAGCATACGAGACGATTCAAATATGCGGCTGGAATCTAGATGGTAGAGCGTTCAAAGTAGAAAGATACGGTTCAAAAGCTCTTGTGCACGCTAAAAACGCCACAAATAGCGCTTCATCGAATTAAGTAGTAAAACACTATTAAAAAATTCAACCCAAAAATTTCAATTTGATTTTACATTTTCAGTTTGTCTAGGTAAGCTGAATTTTGCTCGAGGTATGGGCTAAATCGACGCCATTGAATCTACGTCTCACTGGCGTGCGCAAGAATTTTTTGAGCCGTGCCTCCGCACTCCAAGTCTTTCAAAGATGTGGCAGTCAAACGCCATCACCAGTCGCTGAATGGAAATGTCGTGGGGGTAACTTTAGGGCACGGCACGGCACGCTAGCCCACCAACCCTAGGGAGCGCTAACAACTCCAGATGTCTCTTGCTAGCTCATGTGTCCTACGTCAACAGTAGAGAAGGACGACAGGTTCTCCACCATCCGTCTAGAAGTTTTCATATGGCAGTCAGAAGTAGACTTGACATTGGTTCACCATAACCACACTTTGGTGTTAGGAGTCAACGCCACCTTCTGCACGGCCCACATTTCTGCACACCCGAATTTTGATCAACCCCACGAATTCAAATAC